>CM053791.1:405027731-405562731 GCA_028749045.1 Cupressus sempervirens | reverse complement strand
TTGTTATTGCTTTCCAGTGTTCTTGTGTGAAGCTGAGGTGAATGTTATGACCTACTTGACTTAACCATTTTTAGTCTTTGATCAGTTGTATCTAGATTTCTTTCTAGTTCTTTTTATAGGACTGAGGTGTTTGGTATGATTTTTTGTTAGTGATGTCATGTTATGACATAATTGACTTAACCATTTTGAGTCTTCGATCAGTATTTTTGGGATGCTTTCAATTGCTCATAGAGAACTGATGTGTTATTGTGAATTTTCTTTTGATGCTTCCCAGTCACTTATATAGGACTAAGGTGAATTTTATATTATTCTTTGAGTTGTGTTTTTATGAACCTAGGGTAATTTATCTATATGTAATTTTAGGAATTGGCTTACAATGGAGGTCGTGGCCCTAAGTGGCTACCAGGGTAACCATTGTAAGTTGCTTAATAAGTGAAAACACTACACTAAATGAGAATAAAATGAACCTAATAAGAGTCTTTGTGTGTTCTCTCCCATACTTTGAGTGCTTGTACAAACTAGGATGGGAGTAGAGAGAATTCTTGGTTGTGACCTTGCATCGTTAGTATGCCTTCTCGGTACGAGAGGATACTAGTGCCACATAGGGATCACTAGGGGGCTGGGGTCCTAAGAGACTACCAGGGTAACTCTAGCATGATTCGTGCAATGACACTTGCCCACTTACATAGTAGGTTTCCTATGTGTCTTTGTGTGCCTTTGGGTATAGATGTTGATTTATCTTGGAACCTTTGAGTTAGATTACTTTTTGGATTTCTTGGACTTAGAGAGTGCTTTTGATATTTGGATTGATATCCTATTTGGGACTTGATACTATCTCCTCAGTGCAATGGGAGTGGGCCATTTAGGTTCCATGCAATTGGGTGGTAGTGCTTTTTACTCTTACCATTGAGATTCGTCCATTGCTACCATGGCTGGAGTTTTCTTGTTTGCATTTCCTTTCATTCTATCTTTGTACCATTATGATGGATGGTTATATCTTTTATGATGGATGGTTTCATTTATTGGAATGTACTTTGTATCATGGATCTAAAAGGGAGAATATAATTCTATTTTAGCCTTTCATACCCTATGACATGTATAGTGGATGATTGAGCATTCTGAATTTTATTGCCAAGCGACATTCAAAGAAAATGTATATTACTTAAATAGACTTTGGACTTTTAATTATTCTTTCATGTGGATGTGGTAATTATTATACTTAGTATTAATTAAAATTTAAATGTGATTCAACATCTTGGGATCCTTAAAGAATGTAATTTGTTGTGTTTGCTTATATATGATTGTATGTTATTGCTTTCGCTACTTTATAATTGATGTGTATGTTATTCTTTCTTTAAAAAAAAATGTTTGGAAAACTTAGTAAAACTTAAGGTTAATTCTTTTGGATCCCTTAATATGGTGTTACATCTAGTATCAGAGCCTAAGTTTCTACATTGGGAGCTCTAGGTATATTGGAACACCACTAGTTGTTAACTAGTTGAACTAAAATGAAACTTTAAATTGCTATGTATATCTATTTCAAACTAAAATTTGAACTAGTTGAACTAAAACATAACATAAAACTTCTAGTTTTATATTTCATACTTGAATACTTAAACTTCAAAATTGAAATATAATCAGACCTAAAAATAGGCAAAACTAAAAATTGAAACTTATTCTATTTTAAAAACATATGTCTTTTATCGATGATTTACAGTATTATGTTTATGGTTATTATTGCATCTTGTCTCTTGGATATTATTGTAGGATGGTATCTGGAATGAAATCTTCAGTTAGAGGTCATAGCCTAGGCTATGATAGAGATTGTGGGCAAGGTAGAAACATTAGTGTACATGTCTATCCACAAAGGCATTAATCAAGAAGAGGGTAGGGAAGAGCATGTTAGTGAGCATCAAGAAGAGAACCATAGAGAGTAGTAGGCTAACTTAGAGGAAGTTAACCTAAGGTAAATGATGAGGACCATCATTGATCACCTACCTCCTCTTCAAGTTGTTTGTCAGGATGGGGCTTATCAGGTAGTTTATGAGCATAGACCTAGGTCTAGGAGCCCTCAGAGGGATCAATAGAGATTGATTGTATTTCTTAGATGAAGGACCTTTAGAGGTCCAAGGTCAACCCTTTAATGGGTTGGGTTCAGGTTATGTAACCGAGCAATGGCTTATTGCTCTTGACAGGGTTTTTGCTATTCAAGACTTTGATTGTAATGTTAAAGTGAGGTTTGTTATTACCAATCTGAAAAACTTTGGAGCCACTTGGTGGATTATCAAAGAGAAGAAACTGGGCATAGACATGAACAGTGTCACATGGGAGTTATTCTTGGAAAACTTCCAAGAGATTCCTACCAGAGGAATGGAAATAGCATAGGGCAGATGAATTCCACAACTTGAGACAATTCACTATGACCTTAATCGAGTATGAGTGCAAATTCTATGAGCTTATGCCCTATTCGAGAATTAGTGATAACCCAACACAATTGGCACAACATTTCATCAGAGGCTTGAACAACCATCTAGTTGGGGGTGTTAAGGTGTTTGAACCTAAAACCCTCAAAGATGTGGTACATCGAGCCATCCTTGTAGAGCAGAGTGTTAACCTAGGACATGGGGGTTTTGTAGGAGCACCTTCAACATTAGGATCAAAGGGTAATTAGGGAGTAGGTGGTAGTAGGAAAACCTCCTTTTGGGGGTAATCAATAGCAAGGAGGATCTTGTCCTCCAACTCAGGGTGATGACGATGGTTTTATCTCTAAGAACTACTGTAGTGCATAGCGCAATAAGCACAACAAGTATGATCGATCGTCTTAGAGTGTCTAGTCTTATCCTAGTGGGGGTAGTGTTCAGTAGTTTAGTGTACCTAGGGTGCAGAGGAGTTTCGATGGAGAGTGTTTCTCATGTAGGCAACATGGACACAAGTCATCCCATTGCCCTAAGGGAAAATCACAATTCTTAGGCAAGAGACCTACAACTTCAAAACCTACAATTGGAGACATGGGTAGATCCCAGAGAGTGTTTTTAGTGGATTCATATCCTCCTATAGGGGGAAAAGGGTCCAATGGGACCCACATAGTGAGTTCTTTACTATTACCATTCATGTAGGCTTCCAAGTGTAACCCTAAGTCTAGCGGGGGTGGATGTAGTGCCTACCCCTAGTTTACATTTTTGTTATCATTGTTGAACTCTTTTAAGCCAATTTTTATGTTTGACGATTAGTAGTATTGATTTTAGATTATCAGATATTATTTCAAATTTAGATAATTTACGATGAGATTAATTGGTACTCTATATTTCATATATGCATGATGATTATTTAGTGATTTCATTAATTGAAGATGATTAGTTAGATGGATTATTATGTGTCTTCTAATGGATACTTACCCCATACTGTATGTGTATGGTGTGTGTGTGTGTGTGTGTTTTCTTTATGTATGACATTTTTGATGTGGTTAAGGAAGGGAGTCATAGTCACCTGTTAGTTGGGATCTACATTATGCACCACTTTCTATCATTGCATGTTTAGTTTAGAATATTGTGTTTGTACATGTGTGAATTTTATGCAAATTGTAGGTACCAGGTATCGACTTCCCTGAATTGCTAGGGTGAGCATTACCCTATTGCATTATCTCAATGGTAAGAGAGGGAAGATAAATTTTTAAGTTCAAATCCTAAACCTTTAAGCCATTTGTCCTAGAAAATTAGATCAAGTATCTAAGTTGTTTACCTTTCAAGTGCATCAAATGACATTAATTCATGATTATAACCCTTTAGTTTGATCTTGTATGTGTTTTTCTATGATGGGTTTTCGTATTTTGTTTTATGAGTCTTTGGTGATTTTTCAATTAATTAAGTCAAATTAAATTATTAAATTAATGATTTAGTTTAGTGTAAATTTATTATGGTATTTTAATATTTAATTATATTTAATTAATTGGAAAATTAATTATATAAAAAGAATTGAATTTAAAGATCAAATTTATAAGAGTAATTCTAGAACATGATAATATTATTTTTAATTTAATAGTAATATATTTAGAGTTCATTTTTAAATAAATGCTAAATACTATTATTATTTAAGTTGATAAATATTTTATTAGTTAACATTTGAAAATAAATTAAGAAGTGAAAAATTTATTAATTTATTAAAAGTTTCAAAATTGCATAATGTGTGCATAAGATTAAAATTTAATAAATTAATTAAAAAGAGAAGTCAACTAAAAATTAAATAAAGTTATTTTATAATTCAATAAACATGTATGGAAAAGATAAAGAAAAGATAAATAAAAGTTAATAAAGAGTTAAAGTCTAGTGAGCAGAGAGTTCTCCTTGGTGATCACACAATTAGTACCTCGATTTTAGGAGAGAACTCCATATCACAATTTGAGGGTTCATTTTCAAAGGACCTCAAATTTTGGAAGAGAGAAGGTTTTGGGAGGAGAAATTTCTCTTACAATCTTTTGGGCATAGCGATTAGCATAAGAGTCCAGGTAGATTCTTGTGATTATTCACACAGTTTATTACACTATTTCTTTTCCTGTCTTCTTTGTGATTGTATATGGATTGTTTAGATTTTACTGCGATGAATCTTTCAATCTTGTAATTTGGATTCTCTAGTATGCATGTTGTTTTAATCTGTATATGGGAAGATTAAAATATTAGTACAATCCTTCTTCTATAGAATTAAAATTCAAAAATTTATCAGGATGAGTTTTGAAAGAAAAAAAAAAATTTAATTAAGAAATTCGAATGGTTAATTGTATTTTTCCTATTAGACTAAGATTGCAAATGTTTATAAAATATATATATATAATCAAAATTTTAATTAGAAAATTTTACTACGGGGTATGTTGATTTTGTTTTAAATAACAATTTAAAAAAAAAAAATTTTAAAAAAAAATAAATAAATATATATATATATGGGGGCGGAGGTGAGGCCACCACACCCCCACCTCCCACCTTCCCACGGCTAGCGGTAGCCAACCTACTACCACAGGCCCTGTGATAGTAGGTGCTATCCTTTTAAAAAGGGTTGACGGCCTTATTAAATGAAATGACATGTTTGTTTAGTTTTGTTTTTAATAAAAAAATTAATTATTATTTTAATAAATAATATTTATTAATAAGTTTTCTTTTAATATTATTTTTTAATAATTATTTTAATTAATAACTTTTATTAATAAGTTTTAATATTATTTCTATTATTATTTAACAGTATTTATTAATAATTTTTAATATTATTTATTATTATTATTTAATAATATATTTTAAAAAATAATTAATCTGATTGTTATATAATAATGTTTAATAATATGTTTTAATTATTAAATGAATTTATTAATAGTATTGTTCATTTTAATAATTAATGATTAATAAGACATTCAGTGGAGTCTTAGGCTTATTTTAAATTATTGTTAATATTATGATTTTAATAAAATTGTAAAGTATTTTATTTAAAATTATTAAATTATTATTTTAATAATTTAGATTCATGATTATCCTTAAATTATTTGGAATAATTGTCTTGTGATTGAATCGAGCTAATTCTGTAACTACTTAAATATAATAAATGGGTTAAATAGTAAGAGTTAAAATGAAAATGTTAAGTACTCGAAAACCTACATTGAGTGTAAACTAAAAGCCTACTTTTAACTCAACCATGTGTTTTCAAAATCAAACCAAACTATGAAACCTACACTTTGTTACTTGTATGTTCTCTATGTTTTGGGTTTGGGTTGACTAGAGTGTTGATCAATTTTAAGATGTCTACCAGAGGCTTAGGAGTTTTATGAATGTAGTATTATGTTGAATTGATCTTGATCTTTTTAACCCAACAATGGTAATGTGTTTGGTATTCTCTTTGATGAGTATGCATTTATTGTTTGTTATTGCTTTCCAGTGTTCTTGTTTGAACCTGAGGTGAATGTTATGACCTACTTGACTTAACCATTTTTAGTCTTCGATCAGTTGTATTTGGAATGCTTTCTAGTCACTTTTATAGGACTAAGATGTTTGGTATGATTTTTTCTTAGTGATGTCATGTTATGACATAATTGACTTAACCATTTTGAGTCTTCGATCAGTATTTTTGGGATGCTTTTTAGTTGCTCGTAGAAAACTGATGTGTTATTGTGAATTGTCTTTTGATGCTTTCTAGTCACTTGTATAGGATTGAGGTGAATTTTATATTATTCTTTAATTTGTGTTTTTATGAGCCTAGGGTAGTTTATCTATATGTAATGTCAGGAAGTGGCTTGCAATGGAGGTCATGGCCCTAAGTGGTTGCTCGGGTAACCAATTGGAAGTTGTTTAATAAGTGAAAACACTACACTAAATGAGAATAAAATGAACCTAATAAGAGTCTTTGTATGTTCTCTCTCATTCTTTAAGTGCTTGTGCAGACTAGGATGGGAGTAGAGAGAATGCTTGGTTGTGACCTTGCATCGTTAGTATGCCTTCTTAGTACAAGATGATACTAGTGTTGCATAGGGATCACTGGGGGGCGGGGGTCCTGAGAGATTGCTAGGGTAACTCTAGCATGATTCATATGATGACACTTTCCCACTTACATAGTAGGTTTCCTATGTTTCTTTGTGTGCCTCTGGGTATAGATGTTGATTTATCTTGGAACCTTTGAGTTAGATTACTTTTAGGATTTCCTAGACTTAGAGAATGCTTTTGATTTTTGGATTGATATCCTGTTTGGGACTTGAGACTATCTCCTCAACACGGTGGGAGTGGGTGATTTAGGTTCCATGTGGTTGAGTGGTAGTTTTTTTTACTCTTACCATTGAGATCCGTCAATTGCTACCATGGCTGGAGTTTCATTGTTTGCATTTCCTTTCATTCTATCTTTATATCATTATGATGGATGGTTATATATTTTATGATGGATGGTTTCATTTATTGTAATGTACTTTGTATCATGGATCTAAAAGGGATAATGTAATTCTATTTTCATAAATGTATATTCTTTTAGCCTTTCATATCCTGTGACATGTACAGTGGTTGATTGAGCATTCTGAATTTTATTGCCAAGTGGCATTTGGAACAAATGTATATTATTTAAATGGACGTTGGAATTTTATTTTTTATTTCATGTGGATTTGGTAATTATTAGACTTAGTATTAATTAAATTTAAATGTGACTCAACATCTTGGGATCCTTAAGGAATGTAATTTGTTGTGTTTGCTTATGTATGAGTGTATGTTATTGCTTCCACTACTTTATGATTGATGTGTATGTTATTCTTTTTTTTAAAAAATGTTTGGAAAACTTAGTAAAACTTTAGGTTAATTCTTTTGGATCCCTTGGCGGGGCATTACATAATGTCACAACTTGATACTTATTGATAGGGAAAAGTAAAAATGACAATATATCAAATGCGATCTAAAACACGTGTCATTTTTAGATGACATCACATGTAGTACTGACCCTATATTCAAGGCCCATAAACTCACAAACAAATATAGTGATGAAATTATTAACTTTTTCCTCAAGAGAAACATAACTAAGGAGATAGAGGCATTGAAAGAAGAATTGATACTTAGAGTCAATTCTTTGAAGGTAAGCAATAATTAATCTTAAGCAATAATAAAAGTTCAATAGGCGTTTATATTTTATAGTATCTTATGTATCATGATATAAAATATTATGTGTTCTTCTTATCAAATTTTGTGACACCTCTAAGACTACATGGTCAATATGGTGAGGGTTGTAGCGCACAACCTTCATGTAAGTAACACTTTCTTTTTCCAACATTATAACACTTAACTTTGATCTTTATCCATTGCAAATAAAATAATTTTTTTTTGCAAATGTCTTTGCTAACAGTGTGGCTTGCTCCTTTGGACGTCCTTGAAAATCACAGTTTGATTTATGCTCCAAAGTCCATAAAACAATTCCAATGGGAAGAAAGAATGCAACAATTGTACACAACATTCCTGCATCGAATCTCTACACTACTATAGTTATACAAATAAAACCCTAGTATGCATATACAAATTAACTCTAGTGCACCAAAAAATGCAACGTGAGAATTATATCTTTCCAGCCATAGAAATCAATCACAATTGCAACTGTCATCATTCCATACATATCACCTATATATGCAACCACTATAAGAATTTATCAATTTCTCCCATAGAAGCCAATCATTCCATACTAATATGATGAGAGAGTTGGATTTGTTTCTCCAAATGAAAAAATTGATATATGAAGTTCACTAGCTACACGTGAAACAATATAAGAAATAACATAAAATTGTGGCCCTACTAATGCAACATTGTTTATTTTCATCAACATTATGACACTTAAATTTTTTTTTCAGATGCTTCTAGCTAATATCTCATTTGATCTTTATCCATTGAAAATGTCTTTGCTAACAACTTATTCTTCACCTCATGATGAAGTGTGGATGTCTCCTTCAGTCGTCACTCTAATATTGCTGATTGCATTATCAACAACAAGGAGCTTGCATACTTCTTTGACTATACCAAGTACAACTAGTAAGACCTTGGTTTTCTATATTTTGTAATGTGCTAATCATGCATTGTTTTTTTGTTTGGTGGATTTTATACTCATGGACCTATTTTGTGCACAACAGAGACTAGTACTATTGAAGATGAACCACTTCCTAGAGAATCTTGTGTGACTAGTACTTGTTCATTTTCAGGGACATTATTGGTGGACAAGAAAAATATGTTTGCATTAAAATTACCAAATCTTCCAATTGCTTTAAAATTGTTATTATTTATAGTATAATTGTAGTTTACTTATACATAACTTAATTTGGATTGATAATCCCATGATGTTTTTGTAGGAAATGATTTTTTTCTATGATCATCTTTTTGAAATGACATTGAAGCTATTTGGACCCACCATATGTAAATGGTACATAGTTTCATATCATTGCTACAATATTTTTCTTTTCTTTCATTTATTGTACTATATTAAAGTTATTGAATTGGCTGTCAGAAGTCATTTTATGCACTTATTTTTTTGCCTAATGAAACATATTCAAACATTTGACTACTACAACTTTCAATGATATAAATATATGAAATTCTAATTTCTATAGTCTATTCTCACAAATAGCGAATTGATTTTAATTTCATGTCTATCCCTATAATAATGGTGATATCACCATCACTTATCACTAAACTACAAACCCTTCATCTGCAATCTATGATACACCTTCTTGCTATTAGGTATGGAAATATCAAAACTTTAGCCTTCAATATTGGCACTTGAAATGTTGCTATAGCATATAGCGATATCCCATAGCTCATCGATGATCTCTACATCTCTATAACACAAAATGCGATCAGTGATCATATTCAACTTATTGTCACAACTCACAATGATGACCCCTTAATAATAAATCCATCCATCACTATAAGTTATAGTGATCTCCAAGTTTCATCACTAATCACTATATCCTTTTTGTGCTCTCACCACTTAGTGATAGATCATGATCGCTATAACATACAATGATATGTGAAGACTTCTCACTCAACATTGTACTAAAATTCCATATCCATTGCTCCCTGCTAAGATATATTGCTATAAGTTATAGTGATAATTCAATTCCATCACTCATTGCCATATTGATAATGAGTCTTCTCCACACAACAATGAATCCAATCGATATATGCTATAGTGATATCATACCCTACTTCAAGCTGCCCAAACTGTAATCAATGAAAGATACCCTGATATATGATGCCTCATCGATATAGTTGTAGCAATAATCTAAAAAATGAGAATATCTTCATGAATTCAAATAGGACCTAGGCCTAGATCAATAAATGGATATTTCCATATGATGAGTAAGTCCTAGGAGTGCAATTCTGCAATAGGATTTTTTGACTTGAGTGATAAATAACTATTTTCTGTCAAAAAATAAAAAATGCAATAAATGATTCCTTATTTTGATCACAAAAATCTATCTAGGAAATACAAAGGTAAGAAATGAAAGTAGGTAAAAGGTGAACAAATATTTGCAAAATATTGAGTTCCACCAGAAGGGATAGATTTATCTTTTGGAGAAAGTATAAGAGGATGCCTTCATTTGATTGATCTTGTAGGGAGTGAGAGGATTGACAAGTTAGAAGTCACTGGGGAAAGACTTAAAGAAGCAACACACATTAAAAAATCTCTCTCTTCTCTTGGGGATTTTATATTTTCTTTAGCTAATAAGAGTGCACATGTCCCATATTATAATAATAAACTGACCCAAATTCTTCAGGATTCCCTAGGTGGCCAAGCAAAGACACTCATGTTTGTACATCTCAATCCAAACATTGACTCTTATTCAGAGACAATCAACACTTTTAAATTTGGAAAGAGAGTGTCTAGCTTGGAACTGAGTGTTGCATGTAGGAGCAAGGAAAGCAAGGATGTTAGAGATCTCAAGGACCAAATTTCCAAATTAAAGGAAATCATTGCAAGAAAATATGTTGAGCTCAAGTGTTTACAAAAAATGAATCCTTGAAGATGTCCTGCACATTGTTAATAAATATTATATACACATTTTTGAATTTTCTATAGATGAATTCTATACAATTGTTGTGATACCTAATCTTATTATTATAATTATGTGACTATGACTTCTTGTTATCAATTGAGGTTTTTGACTTATGCATTTGTTATGTTTTCTCAATATTCATTTATGTATTTTTTATAAATTTTCTTAAGAAATTATATTTTAGAAGCTTAATAATCTACCAAATATTTATTGTATCTAGATGGTTTTCATACAGGTGAAACATCAATGTTATACAAAATATCAATTTTTGTCTTTAATCACTATAGAGATGATTACTTTAGACATATAGTGAAACTATTATGCATGTTAATATAGGTATTAGGCACTTTAACATATGCCTTGGTAGAATTCATGTGCTAGTATTGTGTGCTTATTTATCTTAATCTCTCCTGAAGCATGTCTAATAGTCTTCTTAAAAATCTTGATAGATTTCTACAACAACTATCCCATCAAAAGAGAATGCTTCTCATGCTTTAAATTTCCATTGTAGCTTGTACCTATAATCTTGAAAATTCTCAACTCAAAGTGTGTTGATGTTTTTAACTCTATCATCCACTTATATGCAATAAAAAGGAAACTCTACTTGAAAAATAGTACCTAAAATGTGGCTCAAATTGTTGCTCTCTTCTCTTATATTGGCATTTCTTTATAATCTAATAAAAATTTATCAATACTCCCTTAACTATTTTACATATCTATTAAAATGGTTATCAATGAGAAAATTTTAGTATCACTTATGGTCTTTTGAGATATAAAATATTGTTTTAAAAACATTTTTTTATTAATTTTTAGATGTAAAATATTATTTTTGAAGCATTTTCTATTACTCTATTCTAAGTTATTTGATTCAAAACATATTTAGTTGAATTTTCAAATTGTAAGCAACATGTGTTGAGGTTCACCATACTAAACAATACAAACATTGCCAAGTGATCAAGAACATTTGCACTTTGCCTCATGATGCTCGAGGCTTGCTTGTCTACTTGAAGTCCTTGTGAATGTACCTTCTTCTTTGCCATGCTTATCCATGCTTGTACCATTCTGTCCACATTGATTAGTCATGTTCTCATATACTTTTTGGAAGTGTATACCCTATGACTTTCTTCTAAACCTTTGTTTCTTCCTATTGTGCTGTGGATCTAATGACCAAATCATTATAAAGAAAATGAAGTAGCACAACTGTACCACTATTTGACTTTGGCACAACCTTGTGAAGTTTACCATGATAGAAATCTATACCACATGAGGATACACCTACAACACAATCATACTTAGTGTTAAAAACCAAATAAATACCTTCATACTAGTATAGGTTGTCCCCATACACATGCTTGGAATAGTTTTCACATGACTCTTTATTCTTATACTGTGCTCATCTTCAGACTCCTCAAGCCTAGATACCCCTACCCCTATCAAAAACTTCTCATCATCATTGTGCCATCTTTTTTGGCCTTTCACCATTCCCTTGTTGTCTACCTTGTTATTCTTAGCCTTGACCATCCTTGTGAATTTTTTTTGCCCAATCTTCAAGGGACATAAAATGGTACCAACTAGTATCATTCTTTCTTTATCAAGCTTTGATTACTCTTTGTCTTCATCAACAACTTCATGAAGACTTTTTATGAGATGTATTCTGTAACCACTATTGGCCAACTTGGCACTAGAAATTGCACATTTTCATAGACAGGTGAACTACTTTGGAGGAATTAACAACCTACATCAAATACATTTTGTTATTTTTCTTACTGCTCATGTTTTCTATAGCTTTTTTTGAGGGTATAATTACAAATTTAAAACTTTTGAATTTTTTTTTTTATGAAGATAGACAGGGAGGGAATAAAAGTTTTGAGTTCCTGGATGACATAATAATTAGATATGTAGACTGCCATAACCTTCTATGACCTAAGACTATGGAGTCATTGTTTATGTTGCATTGCATAACTCAAGATCCCAAGTATGATGTTTATCAATATTGATTGTATCCTACTACATGTTACAACATCTAATTTTTGCAGCTTTTTTGAATCATTATTTTTCAATTCATTAACTGATTTGACCTTTCTCTGCTTCTTGATTATTTTATAATGGAAAGAGTTTTTTGAAAAATGATATCCTATATTACTATGCTAGATAATGGGTGTACTCATTTTAGTTTATTATATAGGAAATATGAGCCAACATGTTTGTGTTAGCACCAAACTCCATCATGTCACCATATATCTATTATTTGGTTTAGCTTTAGAAGTAGTCAAATCTTTGAGGTAAAGGTTGGAGGCACCAATATAAGTTAACTTATATCTTTATTTCCAAAAAAAGGGAGTTCATTATAGCCAAATGGTCTTTTAGAACCCATTACCATGCGAGTTCCTAAATTGATAACTTCCAAATGAGTGGATTTTACAAAGAAGAGTACTCATTATAATGATTTCTTCCCCCAAAAAACCATAATATGTTTTTCTCTAGAGAACATGCCATATTGTTTTGTATTTTGATATATAATACACATCTATTATTCATGTTAGAAATAGTCTTTGAAATAGTCAAGGTAGATACAATGAGTTATTGCAATTGAAGGGCATAATATATTTTGGTATGAGATATTTAGGGAATGATGAATTGATGCTATAGGGAATTGTGGGTTTTGACTAGGTAGGAGATGCAAGTGATAGGAAGAAGACTTCAAGATATTGCTTTAGAATACAACTTGTTTGATAATGATATGCTGCTTAGTGTAAGTCTAGTCCAACTTTTATATGTTTTGTTTTAGATAAACTAATAAATACTGAATGCCTACTCATTTTTTGGACATTGATACGAGGTAATGATTGATTTTCATTTTTTTCCATATAAGATTGAAATAATAGTAGTGCTTGATATGTAGTTTCAAAGGTTCTTAGTTAAGTTGTATATTGGCAAGACCATGAGAATGATGATGCAGGGGAGGAGGAAGAAGATGTTGATGATGAGATGGAAAACATTGAAAACTCAAACCAAAACAATAAAATAATTAAAATCAATAAAAAAGGTACTAAGTAAAATTTCATAGGTTATAGATGTGATATGATATATTTTAATCTTAGGCCCTTTTTTGTGTGAGGACAACTAAAAGTGTAATGGGAGAAGTTATGAGTCTTCCAATTGGTACTGTTTTAGCTTCTTTATCCTATTCATTACTTCCATTAAACTTTAATGTGTAGAAAATGTTTTCAATTAATTATGATATATATGTTATATATAATGAATGATTATGGTATGTGATTGTCCATGGTTATTATACTATCATATTTTTATTAATGGTATAATGTGAATGGATGCTTACTTGTTAAGAGGGCCCTTGCAACCTATGTGGACGAAGTTAGAGGACACAAACCAAATGCAATTGTCAAAAAACTTTTCTGACTCTTTCTTGGAAGGAATTAACACCTAGAGGATCTAGAGGAGTTTGCAGGATGATAAAATTGTGTTTCATTAACTCATGTAGTGTTTCTTGCATGTTCTTATATTCTTGTCTATTGATTAAGAGTTCAAACATTACTAAGACACATGTTAGTTAGTTGAGGTCTTTTAGTTTCATAAAGGAATAAGTCACCCTCAATGTTAGGAAGGTGTGACATGTCTCCCTAGCAGAATTTAAGATGTAACTAAGCCCACTCTCTCAAACTATGTATAAAGTCCAATTTTTTCAATAAGTGGTGGATTGGCCAATACACATGTGATATACTTAAAATTCTATCTTGATTTTTGATTTGCTAAGTTGTTACTACAACTATATACTAGTACTATTTCAGAGGAATAAAGTGAATGACTTGATGATATGTTAAGGTTACTTGTGAGTCTGAGGTTATATCTCCTCAAGAAATGGCTACTTGAGGCAATGAAATTCTCTTGTAGTTAGATTCATTTATTTAAGCAATAATATATATATATATATATATATATATATATATATATATAGAAATAACTATTATGTTGAAAATGAATCAATTAGAAATTACACTACATGCTCAAAGAAATTTTTCTTGGAAGCCATCTGTAATTAGATGAATGCATGGGCCAACTTAATCTTGTTGCCTTAACCATTAATCATTTAGTGGAGGCCTTGTTTTTCTAGGAACTTTGATCATTTTATTTATATGATATTAAGCATGGTGGATACCCTCTATTTTGTGTGTGGATTCAATCATGATTAATCTAGTTTACCTTTGACATATGTGGGTGTGAGGGAGATAAGCATCAATAGGATAAGGTTAACTTACATGCCTACTCATGGTATAGGTGGGTCAACATGCTATGACCCCAACATATATTCTCTCCCTAACCATGGTCGATATGTAGGGAATGGGACATCCTAATAGATGGGAACCTCATCCATCTGTAGCCACTTGTAGTGCCATCAATATAGGTCTATGAAATCTCATCTCAAGGTGGTAGACCCACCAATGCCTTGAAGATAACTATCCAAACTAATCACTGACCAAGCCATTATCAATGATTACTTTGGATATTTATCTTTGCATAATTTTTTTTTAAACAAAACATGTTGGTCAAAATTTCCACCAAAGATTTCTCAAATTTTTGAGCAATGCATCAACCAAGATGTCATTGTGGGTTTGGAATCCTAGTCGATCAAGGGCCAACATTGGTCAAATTTTTGACCAATATTTGGTGGAAATTTCTACCAAAGCATCAACTAGGATGCCATCATGGGTTTGGCATCCTAGTCGATGCTTTGGTTGACATTTTGACCAAATTTGGTCAAAATTTTGACCAATGGTCTTATTAACAAGGGAGGCCATTTTTGACCAACTGCATTGTCATAATTTTGACACCTACAAGACTTGGTTAAATTTTTTACGACAAAAATAGAGACAAAGCATTTAGTCAAAAATTTAACCAACATGAGTCAAAATGTACTAGAGTATAGATTCATAGAGGAGACATTCTTGATGATCAAGAATAGAAATTGCTATTAATCAAAAGTGAATGAAAATGCATATGATTATAAAGAAAGATCAATCCTTATAAAAAAATATTGAAGCCTTAATAAGAATCTATCCTAGATTGATGATAATAATTAATAAAATAACTAATTACTATATACCTAAAGTTTAGCTTAAGAAAAATAGAGTTTTTTAGAAAATATCCATATAATCTAACCCCCCCTCCCCTCTCTTATGATAAACTAAGGGAGTAGCTAAAAACCTAGAAATTTCTACTAAAAGCAAAAAATGGGTCTCGACAATAAGGCTTGATGAGATCCTCAAGCAGAACCAAATATTTGTAAATAGGAGACATAGAGAAAACTACATGGGAAAAACCCTACTTCAAGAAGAGATGGAAAGAATGTTGAATGACAAATGAAGGAATGAAGAAGCTTACAAACTAGAGAATGTCCCAAAAGATAGGAACAAAAGGATGGTCATGAAGAACAACATTGAAGCATGTAGAACCTACAAAGCTTTGTCAAACATAACTATTGATTTGAAGAACCTCCATTGAAAGAGAACCTTACTAGGGAGAGATGACTATAATCTAATAAGTTAGGGCCATCCTTATTGGAGCCCCCAATGGAGACTACCTTACCTATAACTCAATTGAAAGGCCATAGAATTGATAGGACCCCACCCTCTTCCAAACCACTATAGAGTAAAGGACAACTGGTTTTTGTCATTACTTCTAGATGGAGGGGCACAATAGATGGCTACTGATAGGGTGGTCTTCATGCAGAATGGGCTTGAGAGAAAAATGCTCTAGGGGTGTGGTTATGTAGACATCCCCATAGAATAGTAGGGCTCACCTTACCTTACCTTACCTGAATGCTCTTAGATTACACTACTCAAATTAGGAGGAAAACAAGGCAAACAAATGAACCCGAAGATACAAGTGACATTAAAATACCAATGACTAAAGAGATGATCAATTGAACATGGAAGGCTTCAACCAAAGTAGAAATGAAAAAAAGAGTGTGAATATGGTATATTATCCATCTCATTGAAATGTATAGGTACCTGACCACTGCATTTTCCTAGTATATAGGAACACATACTGAATACATATCCCACTCCATCAAACCAAGGAAGTACAAGAACCAATAAAAGAACCCCCTCCCCCTGCTAATGCAATGGAGAGTGAGGTGATAGGAAACTAGAAAAGTGGGCTAGTAGAACTGCATGCCAAGGAACCATGATCAAAATGCACAAAAGAATACATATGTGTGTACCAAAGTGATCAATCTCAGACACATCATAAGTCTAATATCATGGAAGAAATACTCACTGAAAAAGGAAATGTAAAACAAAGGAAAAACATATACCCCCATGGAACTTTAATTAGAGTAGGCATGTATAATAAGGCACAAGATATGGTGAATCCCAAAAATATAGTAATATGCATAAGTCTTGTCAAATGACACTACTTGAATCAAAAGGAAAAATAGGGCAAAATAAATAAAACAAAAATACATATGTAATATGACACTTTATCTTAGTGTGTTTGCAAGAATACATACAAATAATGTCTACAAATACCAAAAGAGGCATAAGGCTTATATGAGACATAGTACAACCCATGATGAATCATCTAAAGCAACAAAGTGGATCCCTAAACCTGAAACTAGCAAGATATCCACTAGAATGCAAAAATGCAAAAAAGCTAAATATTTAATGTTTTGGGAGAAGAATCTTGAAAAATAACTAGCATCACTAGAAAGAGCTCTGAAATACCTTTCTAATGATATAAATAATTCCCAAATTAGAGATTAAATGATTCAGATATGTCTCCCATAGTGCAAAATAGAATTCCTAACTTTGACAACAACCAAAGCTATAAAAAGTGCATCAAAACTGAACAATACATATACCACTATAATAGGCTTAGAACCAGCTTTCCCTTGATATTTCATTTGCAGAAAATATAGTTTGTACACCCAAGATATGAGCAAAAGCACAAAGGGAGGTCCAAACAAAGCCAAGAGGGAAAATATGTTGATGATCTAGTGTTCACATAGCACTGACATCAGCAAATGGCATGCATAGATTTGACAGTAAAATAGTTATCAAGGCAAAAAATGCCATAAAAATCTCCCATGCCAAAAAAAAAAATCCAGCCTGTCACTAGAAAAAAAATGAGAAATTTGAGCCATGCTAGAAAATAATAATTCTGGTGGCCATTAAAGATGTGTGGTAAAAAAGCATGTAATAAAATTCCAACCATGTAAACCCCACAAAGCCTCCTTGGTCCCATAAAAAATTGGAAGACCCCCTAAACACAAAAAATCACCAAGAATTTAGCTTAATTACGGACCATGTGGCATGAGTGTTGGGCATAGAATCCAAGGTGATGTGAGTTCAGACATTAATTGTTATGAAATTTGGAAATAAATACAAAAATTAACTGGCGCAAAAAAGATAGTACGACTTGTTGGTTCTAAAAATTGTTGGCTGAATTCCTATGAGCCTTGCATACTTGATGCTGGGAATGTCAACACAATCTTGGCCAACTTCAGAGACTAAAGACTTTTATAATCAATCTCCACACTTTAGCCTCTATGGACCTAGGTGGGTATACTGTCTATTCAACTCTTGAATGAGTTGAGCCTTGCTACTGTAGACTTTAGGATGATGCTCTCAAGTTGGCAAGTGTATTCTCAAGGATAAATCAAAATTATAAAGCTGAATTCTTTTGAAATGTTTTTGAAATGATGATTGGTAATACAAATGATAATGAATGAATGATATGCAGATGATTTAGGTAAAGAAACACACCAACATGAAATTGTAAATTTAAATGAATCAATAAAGACTAGTCCCTAAATCCAATTGGGAAAATGGAGTCAACCTTGCAAGGTATCTAAAAATAGTTTTGGATCTAAGAGGAAAATATAGCATAAAAGTATTGAAAAACCAACTTCCCAATTTTAGACAAGAAACTGCATCATTTTATTGATTCAAAGAAGAATTACAATTGAGCTGTGTTCAAGTTGCATTACCTAATCAAACTATAGTAAGAATGCGTCCAGTGTCTCACAATTTTTAATATTTATTCGATGTATATTTATCCCCTTGATGCCAATGATCCTAGTATCCTTTATAGAAATTAAAAGGATGCATGCAAGCTTCGAATCATTGCAATGTTTCCTAACTAAAACCTTCAATGAAACTGAACACTAAATTATTACAATGAGAACTTAACATTAATAACTGATATTTAATCCTTGTTCCATCTTCTCGAAAGGTTGCATCTCTTAGTTTTGAGAAAATAATTGCATCTTTAGTGCTTCATTAATCACCTTTAACCTCTTCTAACAAATACTTTTTGTGCTATGGAATAATGTTTGTTTAATATATAAATCTTGCACATAAGATAATTTAATAAGATATTTTTAAATATAAATTAAATCATTACCTTACCTTTCATCCAAGTTTGTCCAAAATGATTTGTCACTCCTCCACATAGCTTTGTCAAATATTTCATATCCTTAAAAAAGGTTCAATTAAAACATGCCCTTGATATCCATATATTTAAGGGAAAGAAATATAAATCTACAATTTCATTACCCTAAAAATATTGAATACATTTCAAGCTAAAAAGAATCTCACTTTGCATCTTGGAAATATAAGAAAGAAAACTTTCTTTAAATAATACCTAATTTAGAAAATAGGAATTTAATGTAACAACCTATGAATACATATTTCTTTGTTAGTAAAATTATATTCCTTACTTCTCTAAATAAGATAATATGTCATCGAAGTATTAAAATATTGTCAAAGCCCTTCTTATAATAATATCAAGCCAAAGAATAATAGTATCTTGATAAAACATTATCATTCTTTTCCTTTTAATGAGTTAATCCAATCAAGCTGAAAAATCTTTCCAAAAGATTTAATACCCTGACAATAGTTAGTATAAAATTCAATTTGAGAATATTTATAATATATATGAAAATATAACAACAATTTCTTAATAACTTTGAAATATATTCAAATACGGAAATTAAAATTAAATAGTATTAAAATATTTTGAATTTAATATTATAAGTTCAATTTATTTGTTTTTTAAAAAAATAAAAATATTATGTTGAAATTACATTTTAGAAATTTTTACTTACATCAAAATTTCTCATAAAAATAAATTTATGATAATATAAAAATAAGATAATTTTTTTTTATTGGTAAATGGTTGAAGCCTAAAGTAATTATTATTCTTTGTTAGAATTAATTATTATTATATGTTAAGCGAAGGTAGATTCGAACCCAAGACCTCCCACATGATAGGTTCACAAGTTACCATTGCATTGTAGGTTTTCACCTATAAGATAATATATTTTGATTATCTAAACTATTAATATTTATATCTATACCTCTTTAGACCAATTACTTTTAAATATTCATTTTTTCAAATTAAAAAAAAAATCTTTAAATATCATTCATCATAACTAACTAAAATACTAATAAATACAATATATCAATTTAAAAATAAAAATAATAACTTCCATTTTTAAATATTACAAAGAGAATTAAAAAAAATGATATTACATTTTAGAAATCTTCAAATACATCAAAATTTCTCATAAAAATAAATCTTTGATAATATAAAAATAAGACAATATATTTATTAAAATATAAAATACAAGTTAATGTTTGATTATCTAAACTATTAATATTTATATCTATAACTCTTTACACCAATTACTTTTTAAATATTTATTTTTTCAAATTAAAAAATAAATCTTTAAATATCATTCATGGTATCTAATTAAAATAATAATAAATGTCAATGAACCCTTGGTCTCTGGGGAAGTTGAATGACTCACAAAGAGCCCACTAGGGATCAAGTCTTGTTGAGTGCAAGGCAGGATGTGCCTCGGGTGATTTTGACACCATGTATGCCCCTTAGTCCTTGGCTCTAAGCTGAAGAGGTTACAGGCATGAGTGGGCTCGTATCGGGCTCCTAAATCGCTATGTGGAGGCCTTTGCTAGTTGGTAGGTTGCAAGCTTCCCTTGTTGGGTTGCCTTGCAGGTCTGAACTTGCCATAAAAATAAATAATAAATACAATAAATCAATTTAAAAATAAAAATAATATAAATTCCATTTCAAAATATTATGAAGAGTGTTAATAAAAGTCAATAGATCACAGAAATCATTTGAGTAACCATTATTAATTAATTATAAAAAAAGATTTATCCCTAGTCCTTGGCTCTAAGACAAAGAGGTTTCAGGAATTCCTAAATCTTTTGGTGGTGGCCTTCATTAATTGGTAGCTCAGTTTGAAATCTAAAAAATTTCCACCAGAAAATCAAAAGGAAATCGGGGATCAGACAATATTTTAACAAAAGTTTAAATTTTAGGAATGAAGCTTCACAAATAACCTATGGACTAAATTATAACCCTATTTACCTTATATTCACCATGTTGATAATTCAGAGAGCCCAAAACTTACCTCCTCGCTGCTTTCGCATTATCGGAAAGTGAAATCTTTTTCCCTTGCAAATTCGCATATTTGCATGTCTTTGACAGGGTGCCTCTCGATTTTGTGAGAATATGTTTCATGGATGATCAATTGGGTACCAATCATAGGCACTCCTTAATGCATTGATATTCCGGCATCACTATTACTTTTGAGCCGATTCGTAGGCTATGGAAAGTTGATCATGCAATCATTGTCCATGTTTTTTGATACCAATGCTAGTCTTTATACATCAGAAATTAGAGACCTCCATTCATCAAATAGTCTATGTAGAATGATCCAATATTCTGTGGGATCATTGCAAGTTTTAAACTTAGATCCAATATTCATCTTATATGGCTAGTCTGATATGAAACTTCTGTGAAACCATAATCATTATGATGCATGCTGACACAGTTGAGAACTATAGCCCAGAATTAGATAAATGATTTAGAACAACATTTTAACACCATAAAATTGTTTATCAAAATACATGGATTGAATTTTTTTATCCAATTTAGCAATTAAGTATGACAGAATTTTATTATATTATAAAGTTAGATATTTCCATCCCATAAATACATACTTTATAATATTTCCATTTCATAAATACATGGTTTTTTGAATTTTTTGAATTTTTTAAATTAAATATTTTGAAATACATTTAAATATAAATTTCTTTTCTTTCAAAATATTCAATACAACCTTAAATATATATTCTTTAACACATCTTCTAAAAAAGTGTACTATGAGTTTTTAAATGCATTAAAAGATCAAATGATGTATTACGCATCCTTTTGAAATTTTTGAGTGCATACGATTTTATTAATTTAATCAAAATGCTATAGGAATGGATTTATTTTTGGTAATATAATAAATAACATAAATAAAAATACTATACTATAAAATAGTTAGGGTCAAGACTTGAAACCTATAGCATGATGAGCCCACATGACTTACTTGGAGGTCCACCACACACATGCATATGGTCATCTTTCTTTATTTTAAGAATGAGGGGATCCAAAGTTTAAATAAGCATACATACTTGGCTTTGAATATAGAACTCATTTTTTTTTTGTAAAAATTCAATGATCCAACATGTCTCTAAAAAATTTGGCCTTGGAAAAAATTGGCAGCCTTGACATTGAATCCCAACCCATCCTCCAAAAACATTCTCGCTCTCTGGAAAAAAGTTGTCACCAAATCAAAAATTAAATCATAGTCATAGGGGAAACATGTGCATGGGTGTCGAGGAAGGGAGGTCCATGGTGGGCTTGAAAAAGTGAGGGCCATGTGGAACTGAAAAAATGTGCCCTTTAATCTCCAAAAACAATGTAATACATGATATGATATGATATGATAGATTTTAATGACATCCATGAGGCTAAAGTAGCCTATGGGACCCACACGATCACCCCCCCAAGGCAGGAGAAAAACTAATCTAGTTGCAAAGTTTTGGTTAACATGCATTGATCATGCATGTTGACTTAATGACACTTCCCAAGGCTGAGAAAAGTGGTGCCTAAAAAGAGGACAGAGGTCCAATAAAAAATGGTGCCAAGTACATTTGTGAGTAAAAAGGGTTGTTTATACCACAAATTGCTCCCCTGTCAAAGCTTTTCATGTGGGTATGAGCTCAGGACTCGAGGTGGAGCTACTCGAGCAATGTGGGTCCCAACAAAGTACCCCCAAAAGGGCCTATGTGAATTGTCCAAAGGCATATGCATAATAGACCCCAATGCTAAATTTGAGAAAGTGTTATTCCATAAAATAATTTTGACATATTTTTTTGTTTAAAAAAAATTGCCACTTCTTGCAATTCATGCCCAAGCTATACAACCTAAATGCAATTTTTTTAACCTTAGAAGTCAATTTCATCCAAACTAGACATATTTTATATGGTAATGAGGGTTTTTGAGCACTCTAAGATCAATGATGTTATCCATTTGGACTCAAAGTGCTCCAAAAATAGATCCCCCAGATCTACTACAAAATACCTCTGAAAACTAAAACTCTTTGAAAGAGAAAAACACAGATTTGAAAACCAAGCCAAAGTTCTAATACCATGTTGAAGTTGATAAAAGATCAATACCAAAACTCCCAAGAATCATCTACATGCAAACACTTGTCATAGAGAGACATAAGCAAAAAGCTATGGAGTCTGAAATTTACAGATCCATAGAGGAGAGATTCTTGATTAGCAAAAAGAGAAATTTCTATTAATCGAAATTGAATGAAAATGTATAAGATTACAAAGAGAGATCATCCTTATAAAGGAGATCAAAGTCCTTAAATTTAAAACCTAGGTTGCATTATAATAATTAATAACATAATTAATTATTATATGCCTAAAATTTATCTTAAGTAAAATACAATCAACTAAGAGATATCTAATTACTCTAACAGAACTGCCAATATGAATATGATTTTTTAATAATATGGAATCCTTCACGAATGTAAAGGAACTTTCTTATTATCATTATCATAGTTGATTGATCTATATAGACCTTGAGTATTATCTTAACACTAGGTTGGTTCAATATAGTATTGTAATATATTGATATAGCTTATGATTTAGTGTTTGTTGCTTATGTAATTTATGGTTATGTCGTCTCTCCTTAATGATGCTTTAAATTCATGTACACATGACTTTATAAGTCATCGGTTCAACCTAAGAACCAAGATTGATAACTGACATTAGAATAAAATTCTCCTCCATTTCTTCTTTTTATTGTATTATTTTATTATTGTCATTTCTGGTTAACATAGTATTTCTTGTTAACCTATGTTATCTATTAGAACCTATTTTATATGCTTTGATGATTTAATAGATATGGTTTTAGTATTTCTTTGTTATGATAGAAATTGAATCATGATGATATTCATAGTGTTAAATTGGTAATGATAAGTAGGAACTAATTTTGTTGTGCAGGTTATTATATCTTGATGTTACAAATATTCCATATGATAATGTTTAGAAAGGAAAGTTAATTGTGGTAGGTTAATATGCATGTTTGATGTGAATGAAATTATGCAATGTTAATCTACTAGGCATATATGTACATGTACCTTTATATGAATTTTCATTGGACTACTAATGCTCAAGTTTAGTGTGCAGGGAATTGAACCATGAAAATTAATCGGAGAACCAAGGCCCAAACTTATGTGAACATAAGTGTTACTCGTAGATCTTGAGTAGAAGTGTTTCAAACACCTAACTATTTGATAAACTAGTTGCAACACACATATGTCAATATGTGATTCCTTAGGTTTATCTTCAAAACAAAAAAGTGGTTGTGTTTTAGCCCTAAAATTTTGGGCATGACATTCTAGTATCAGGGCTCAGTTTCAACATTAGGAGCCTAACCCATTATATTTCAACTTATGGAAAACTTTAACTTTGTGTAAGATGCATGTCATCACCTGCAATGGTAGTCGAAGGAGTAGGATACCCCCATCTGGTCATGTAGAGGGACTGGGTGATCTTGATGAAGCAATGGTGCACCAAATTGAGCCACTGCTAGTTCTAGAGCCACAATATGTGGTTAGAGCACCTAGAGACATAGGAGATGTGGTCAGGGAGCTTTCTTCTTATACTACTAGTTTCTATAAAACATCATTTCCTTTTCTACCACTAGGAAACCTTGGCATGGTTGCATCATTCTTATAATGTGAAAATTGTTATTTGATGTGAATTAATATTACTAGTTCCTTGTGCAAATTCTTGTATTTATATGTGTTTCCAACAATGTGAAGTTTATTATTGTACTACTTAGCCAAATTTCTTTTTATGGTCCCATTTTGCCTCAAGGACATGCCTTGTTTTAATTGGGGTTTACCATTGTGGCCACACTTATGTTTGTTTTCATTTAAATTTGTTATTTTTATCTTTGGTTTTAAGTTATTTATGAGGTATTTTATTGTGAATAATTCTAACAAGTGTATTATATTGTGATTAATGAAGCGGACATATCAAGAAGGATTGTTGATCAAACCATGTGGGAAATTAGAATGCTATAAAATCTTCCTTTTATAAGATAAGAAGCTATTAGATAAGGTCCCCAAGACACCATCCTCTCCTCTATTGCAAAAGTGAACTCATTCAACCAATATTAGTATAGAGATAGAATGTTATGGTAATGAGGGTTTTTGAGCACTCTAAGATCAATGATGTTATCCATTTGGAATCAAAGTGCTCTGAAAATATATCCCCCAGATCCAATACAAAATACCTATAAAAACTAAAACTCTTTGAAAGAGAAAAACATAGATTTGAAAACCAAGCCAAAGCTCTAATACCATGTTGAAGTTGATAAAAGATCAATCCCAAAACTCCCAAGAATCATCTACATGCAAACACTTGTCATAGAAAGACATAAGCAAAAAGCTATGGAGTCTGGAATCTACAGATCCATAGAGGAGTGATTCTTGATTAGCAAAAAGAGAAATTTCTATTAATCAAAATTGAATGAAAATGTATAAGATTACAAAGAGAGATCATCCTTATAAAGGAGATCAAAGTCCTTAAATGTAAAACCTAGGTTGCATTATAATAATTAATAACATAATTAATTATTATATGCCTAAAGTTTAGCTTAAGTAAAATACAATTAACTAAGAGATATCTAATTACTCTAATAGAACTGCCAATATGAATATGATTTTTTAATAATATGGAATCCTTCACGAATGTAAAGGAACTTTCTTATTATCATTATCATAGTTGATTGATCTATATAGACCTTGAGTATTATCTTAACACTAGGTTGGTTCAATATAGTATTGTAATATATTGATATAGCTTATGATTTAGTGTTTGTTGCTTATGTAATTTATGGTTATGTCATCTCTCCTTAATGATGCTTTAAATTCATGTACACATGATTTTATAAGTCATCAGTTCAACCCGAGAACCAAGATTGATAACTAACATTAGAATAAAATTCTCCTCCATTTCTTCTTTTTATCGTATTATTTTATTATTGTCATTTCTGGTTAACATAGTATTTCTTATTAACCTATGTTATCTATTAGAGCCTATTTTATATGCTTTGATAATTTAATAGATATGGTTTCAATGTTTTTTTTTTATGATAGAAATTGAATCATGATGATATTCATAATGTTAAATTGGTAATGATAAGTAGGAATTAATGTTGTTGTACAGGTTATTATATCTTGATGTTACAAATATTCCATATGATAATGTTTAGAAAGGAAAATTGTGGTAGATTAATATGCATGTTTGATGTGAATGCAATTATGCAATGTTAATCTGCTGGGCGTATATGTACATGTATCTTTATATGAATTTTCATTGGACTACTAATGCTCAAGTTTAGTGTGCAGGGAATTGAACCATGAAAATTAATCGGAGAACCAAGGCCCAAACTTATATGAACATAAGTGTTACTCGTAGATCTTGAGTAGAAGTGTTTTGAACACCTAACTATTTGATAAACTAGTTGCAACACACATATACCAATATGTGATTCCTTAAGTTTATCTCAAAAAAAAAAAGTGGTTGTGTTTTAGCCCTAAAATTTTGGGCATGGCATTCTAGTATCAAGGCTCAGTTTCAACATTAGGAGCCTAACCCATTATATTTCAACTTATGGAAAACTTTAACTTTGTGTAGGATGCATGTCATCATCTCCAATGGTAGTCAAAGGAGTAGGATACCCCCATCTAATCATGTAGAGGGACTGGGTGATCATGATGAAGCATTGGTGCACCTAATTGAGCCACCGCTAGTTCTAGAGCCACAATATGTGGTTAGAGGACCCAGATACATAGGAGATGAGATCAGGGAGCTTTCTTCTTATACTACTAGTTTCTATAAAACATCATTTCCTCTTCTCCCACCAAGAAACCTTGGTATGGTTGCATCATTCTTATAATGTGAAAATTGTTATTCAATGTAAATTAATATTACTAGTTCCTTGTGCAAATTCTTGTATTTATATGTGTTTCCAACAATGTGAAGTTTATTATTGTACTACTTAGCTAGATTTATTGTTATGGTCCCATTTTGCCTCAAGGACATGCCTTCTTTTAATTGGGGTTTACCCTTGTGGCCACACTTATGTTTGTTTTCATTTAAATTTGTTATTTTTATCTTTGGTTTTAAGTTATTTATGAGGCATTTTATTGTGAATAATTCTAACTAGTGTATTATATTGTGATTAATGAAGTAGTCATATCAAGAAGGATTGTTGATCAAACCATGTGGGAAATTAGAACACTATAAAATCTTCCTTTTATAAGATAAGAAGCTATTAGATAAGGTCCCCAAGACACCATCCTCTCCTATGTTGCAAAAGTGAACTCATTCAACCAATATTAGTATAGAGATAGATTATCTCTTAACTTGATAAGACAACAGATGTACATGATATTAAGGACCACAAGTAAGGGCATTGTAAAGTGATAGGAATATTCAATGGGAACTTAATCAGCTAAACTTAGACTAGGTAAGTAGTCATTTAATCATGTATACACATATATCTCTTATGGATGTTATGTGACCTAAATAAGAACCTCCTAAATTAGACAAACTGTGCTAAATTAAGTCCTAGGATTAGGACTATATCTCTGGTTTGGATGACTTCCAAGAAGAAGTCAAAGGCAAGGGGGGAAGATGTAAGACTCCTTCTCTGGTGACTTATTGTAAACCCTATAATTCATGGATTAAGGATGTAAGAGGATATGTTTTGGTTATATTAGGTTGATATGTTAGGACCTTATTGAATTAAGGTTCAGAATGTCATGGTACTACCTCAAAACTATGTTGAGGACTACTTAGCATTTTATTATTTAATAGGATGATTGATTTGGATGGTTATTAGGGAAGGATGATTCAATATTCACCCTTGTGAGAGTTATTAATAAATTTAGGTGAAAGCTATTATTAGAATTGGATAAGTGTCTACACAGTAGGACTAAGGTATGATGTCAATACAAGGAGAAAATTATTGTGTGAGTAGTGTTACGTGGATATGATATTTTGGGATGATAAACTAATATGTTGATGTTTCATAGGGATAGATTATATTGACCAATAAAATGTAATGGTTTTATTTGATGAGTGATTTTGAACCTGTATTGATATGATTATGCAAGCATCCTGATTAGCTGACATAATTGATTTTAAGAAAATACACCTTATCTTATGATGTGTTATCTCTTGGTAATAATTGGATATTGTTAGTAATTTCACTATATTTAATTAAATAAAAAAGATCCTAGTTTTGATGTTTACATTTTTGGTGATTTTCACCTATGTTATCTATTAGAACCTAGATGATTTAATATATATGGTTTTAGTATTTTGTTGTTATGATAGAAATTGAATCATGATGACATTTAGAATATTAAATTGGTAATGATAAGTAGGAATTAATGTTGTTGTATAGGTTCTAATATCTTGATGTTACAAATATTCTATATGATAATGTTTAGAAAGGAAAGTTAATTGTGATAGATTAATATGCATGTTTGATGTGAATGCAATTATGCAATGTTAATCTGCTAGGCATATATGTACATGTATGTAGTGCCTGCCCTCGTTCACATCTTTCTGGACATTGTTGCTATTATTATCAGACTATGATAGACTAGTTTTATGTTGATGGATTAGTGGTATTGTTTTGAGACTATTAGATATGATGTTATGGATTCAGTTGATATATGATGAGATCATTTAGACTTTACATTTCATGTATGCATGATGATTATTATATTGCGTCCAGTTATTGATGATGATTAGTTAGATGGTTTATTATCTCATGTGTTTTATTATGGATACTTACCCCATACTTGCATGTGTATGGTGTGCATGTTTGTTCTTATTGTATGGCATTTCTAATGTGGTTAAAGAAGGGAGTCGTAGTCACCTGCTACTCAAGATCTACACGATGCACCACTTCCTGCCATTGCCTGTTTAGCTTAGTATTATATATATATATATATATTATATGTACATGCATGGTTTTTATGCAGGTTGCAGGTGTAATACCCCAAAATTGGCTCATTGCCATCTCAACCAATTCTGGTCTATTTCTGATAATTTCTAAAACCTATTCTAATAGGCAATTCTCATTCTGCTATTTGCTACTTGACTTAATTGTCAGATGCAGAAAACCCTAATCTGCATTCGTCAAATTTCTTATTTAATTCTTATAGTACGCACTCATATTAGTCGCATTAAATCTACTTGATTTAATTATAATTTAATTATTAAGTATTTATACTTTAATTAAATTATAATTATATCCTAAGGCTAATGTACTATGGAATTAAAATTATTTAATTTAATAAATACGCCTATCTTGGTTAATTAAATATAATTATTTAATTAAATGGGAAAGGTATTTCTAATTAATTAAATAAAATTATTTAATTAAATGGAATACTTACTTCTAATTAATTAAACAAAGTTATTTAATTAAATGGGAAGCCATTCCTAATTAATTAAATGAAGTTATTTAATTAAATAAGAAAAGTGTCTCTAATTAATTAAATATTATTTAATTAAATAGAAAAAGTAATTATGAGAGCATATCTCATTTTATTAAATTAAATATCTCAACAAAATCTCTCTTCAGTTCAAAAAGGGAAATTTCCAGTTCACTATTGATCAAAAATGAGTTAAATGAGTTAACTCCTTTTTCTACTCAAATTAAAACAGTTAACTTCTTATTTTACTCAAATTAAATCTATCAACTCCCTTTAATTTGGGAATCTCCCTTTACGACTGAACCTCATCTTCAATCCTGACCGTTGATCCGAATCGATCTCAACCATTGATGGATTCTAGGAAAGTCTATTTAAGAGACCCTCATCTCTTCATTTTGGAGGATGAATTTGGAGAATTTGCATCGAATTGCTGTTGAAAGTCATGCTCACATTTATTTACATTTCTTGCATACATTCTCATTCTTAGTTTAATCTCATTTTAGTTTAATCATGCATATGATTAATCTAGTTTGCTTTATTCGTTCTTAGATTACATTGCATCTTTCATTCTAGATTAATCTGCATACTCATTCTTAGCTTAATTTTATTGTCAAAACCTTCGTTCTTAGAAGGTCTGGTTGCTTGCACCTTGATTCTAAGGATATTAACAGGCAAAATCCCTTTAGATAGAAGGCAACAGGTCGGCTTGCAGGGCAAATCTTGCATGAACAATCTCATGTTCATTCTAGGATGAATCCGCATAGAAAGACCGTGTTGAAGTGTGTGTGTTAGTAGAGGCCACATATTCACGCATACATTTCTGGCACCCACCGTGGGGCCCAGAAATCAAATTTTCTGGCCTCTTTCTGTATTTTTTAAATCATTTTTTTTGTTCTTTGTCCATACTGTTCTGTACAGATTCAGAATCTTCGCGCGAGGATCCAGAATCTTCATGCAAAGATTCTTTCCGCATCACGCAAGAAAGTTGTTTGGCCTGCGAAACTTTGCGTGAAACTTGTTTCTTCGTGCGAGCCGAATTTAATTTCGCGCGAGCCAAATTTGATTTCGCGCAGGCCATAAAACTTCTTCGCACGGACTGTCAGGAATTTCACGCGAAGCTCTGTTGATAGAGGCAAATTTTTGCATTGATTTGCATATTTTTTGCTTTTTCTGCTGACTGTTCGTGGTTTCTAGTGCTTCTGTGTTTTTTTATTTTTTTGGAACAACATAATAGTGATTTGCGAGACAATGGGAAAAGCGTGATAAAGTCACTAAAAATAGGTAAAACATCTACTAAGCGCATTGCGAGGATCATTAGGTAACCTTCCTCAGCTGATAACACTTCATTTAGATCTAAAACAAACATCTCTCATGCTTGAGCTTGTGTGTGTTTCCTTCCGTATTTTCATTTTACAACACATGCATAATTTGATACTAGGGTGTGATCTCTATTAGTATTTATTTAGCAGGCTTAGGAACTTGGTTAGATTTAGATAGCTATTTTGGGTTATTGGACTCGCTAATCCACCGGCCCCTCATTCCACCCTGTGGTTGCAACATCAGCACCACGTTAAAGGGGAGGGGTCTACAGGACATAAGCGTTAAATGTTCCACAAGGCAACCCTTTTGTGCTTTCTAGAACTCACTAGTTTATGAGTTGTGGACTCGTTTTGGCTTGTGTGAGGGGTTAAATGTTCCACATCTTTGGACTCACCTCACATTAATTAAAGCATTAAGTGTACCACCTTGTGCTCTTTGATTGCTTTTGGATAGATTTGCATTCAGAAATTAACATCTGTACGCATAGTAATTAAGCCCCCATGAACACTATTCGTGGATCTTGAGGGAGTGGGTTAATAGTGAAACTCCACTCTAAGACGGATTCCTTATAGGTGGGGAGGATACTTTGAGCATCTCGTAGATAGATGAATCTTTGACTTGTTGATTAAGGCATCTTTTCTCCGAAGAGGTTGATAGATCACAGGGAGATGATATCATAGATCTTTAAGAGATAATCTTAGTTTAGCGTGTCAGATTAATCTGTCTATTTTGATTGGGCTAAAGGTGAAAAGGTGTCAAAACCTTGAATCTGGAAGCTAAGTCCCCTTGTGGTATACTATTGTGAGTCGGTCACCTTTAGAGAGGGTTAACCGTAGCAGACAATCCCTCTACAGGGAAAACTAGGATGACAGAACCTCAAGCGGTAATAGCCATTTTTGCCATGGTAGTGACAATTGCTATATAAATGTCCTTGTGGAAGAAATCTCCATGGGTGTGGTTCATTGTGGGTTGTCAGATCTCCCTAGCAGCTCTTGAAGATTAAGTTCTCAAACTGTGTCAAAACCTCGGTGCGCCGGGATTGGAGGTCACCCTTGTGAGTCATAAAAGTTGCATAGTCAAACCATTACTAAATACCTTAGAGAAGCCAACTTTTATTTTCTAGGGATGTATGCGTGATTGCAAAATCTTTTGAAAACATACACAAATAGCTCTCTTAGGGATTAGCACAAACTAAGTCACTTGATTGTTCATGCGCAAGGTTGCTTTTTCCCTTGCTCATTGTTTTCAGACGTACTTGAAATCACTTGCTTGCTATTCTATGTGCCTGTTTATCTGCCTGGTTCTTGGAACGATCAAAAATTTGGTCAAAATCAGTCGCTGTTGTGAAACTATTTTGTCCTTTCACGCGAAATCATTTGGGTCTCACGCGAAATCATTTGGGTCTTGTGTGAAGCCATTTTGTCCTCGCACGAAATTAAACTTTTGTTGCGCATCTTTGTACGAACTGGTAAACATTCTCGTGCAAAATTAAAAAATGTTACTGATCTTCGCGCAAGATAGAAACATCTTTGCACGGCCCGTAAAACATCTTCGCGCGGCCTAAAAAACTTCTTCGCGTGAGACTTTATATTAGCATTAACAATTTGAGTCTGTTCTAGCTATCTGCAGCCTGCACACTGTCCTTTTCTGCATCTGTTTATCGCTCTCTGTTTGTAAATAGCCTTGAAATAGTGACACTTCGCTTAGCCGAAGACTTGTGTCTTATACCTTGACTAGTCTCATCTCATAAGTAATTTTGGTCCTCATCTTAATGCTTTTCATATTTTGTGTTGTAGTGGTCATAATCTCTGGCTATTCTAGCCTTTAAATCAGACCATTTGTGCCTTAGTGAACAACATTCTTGCTATTATCTTGTCCTTTTTGAGACTCAGTCTTAGTGTAGTCCTTGTCTAGGTTCTAGCTTCTTATCTTTGCCTATGATTGTCACAACCAGAAGTGGCAACGTGTTTTATCCTGATAACATTAGATGTGGTCATGCTAGGGGTCATAATCATGGCAGAGGTAGCTTACCTTTTGCTATGCAATCTGTATCCAGTTTGGCTAGTGAGGTGTCTTCATGATCTTCCTCACCTACAAGGTCATCTCAAGTTCAACGAACATTTTCCAATTTGCAACAAATTAGAAATCCTTTTTACCAAGAGGATACTGAGATAGGTAGAAGTCCTGCATTCCCAAACACAATGTATGATCCTTTCTCCATGGACCCTTTTGAAACACAACATACAAAAATTGAACAAGTTCCTATAATGACTAATTGTGAACCTGAACGGGGTAGTCATAGTCGATATCAAGAACAACCTAGGGATGACAAGGAGAAAGAGAAAGAATATGACACTGATGAAGAACAGGAAGAGGTGGAAATCCTTCCTGAACACATAGAAAAATGTCGAAGAGACAAGAACTTTCAAAAGGTCATGGGAATCCTACTCAACGAAGAGAAAGAAAAGTACTTTCTCAAACTTGCCCAAGAGGGAGCTAAACTGCCCACACATTTCAATGTGGAGACTATTATCACACATGAAGAAGAAACTGAGACCGCTAAACTCCAAAAACAACTAAAAATTATGCAAGACCAATTGGCTCAGATGATGCATGAGAAAGAGAAACCCAAAAAGACATACACATTGGATGCTCTTTGTTTATTCCCATTTGACAAAAGTATAAACATGCCGCCTTTCCCACGAGGCATAGAACTACCCAGATATGACAAGTACTTTGGTACTACTGATCCCCAAGATCACTTGCAGGAATTTGGTGCTTTGTCTATGGAGTTTATACACAATCAAACGTATCTCATGCATTTATTCCCCAGAAGCCTAGGTGGTCAAGCTTTGGAGTGGTTCTCACATTTACCTCCTGGTATCAAGACTTTTGACGAAATTGCTAATTCATTTGTTCAGCAATATTCTCATAACATTCAACATCCTATAAATATTTGAGATCTATGCAACCTTAAACAGAAAGTTGGTGAGCCTTTTCTCACTTTCCTCCAACGGTGGAGACAACTTTACACTAAGTATTCTCGTAAAATCCTAGAAACGAAGAAGCTCGACATTTTCACTGATAACCTCTTACCTGATTTTGGGTATAGAGTCCAACTACAAGGTCCATGTACCTTTGAAGAAATGATTACATAGGCTATTTGTATCGAAGAATTTATGGTCAAGAAAGGTGAGCTCACTCTTCAGAGAGACACAAAACAAGGTTCCATTTCCAATAGGGATAAAACCAAACATGTCAACAAGAATTGAGAAATTGTACATGATGGGGTTGTTGATAATGTCACACCAAAACCTGCTAAAGCAGCATTTAACCTCACAAACTACCTCAAAGCGGCCAAAAATGCTGAGAAGCCTCCTTCTGACAATAAGGTGTCTGGAAACAAATCGAGAAACTCATGGGGAACATGACCCAAGCGAGAGTATATGCCTTTAGGAGAACCTTTGGATGTGGTTTACAAAACATTGCTACAACACAAGCTTATCTCACCAATGGATAGCCCTCGTCCCTATGATCCACAACCACGTCCACCATGGTGGAATGAGACCTCATTTTGTGAGTATCACCAAAACAAGGGACACAAAACTAGCAACTATATAAACTTGCATCATAAAGTCCAGGACATGATTGATGCTGGTGAACTTGTGGTAGATGGACATAACAAAAATTCGGACCACAAGGCATTCAAAGAGCCTTTCCCAGCTTATGAAAAAGGAGAGACTTCGAAACCAGAACCCTACAATAAGGTCAACTATACGTATTCCAATGATGACAATGTCATTCACATGGTTGAACCTGTAGATTCTGAATACTATGACGTTATTACTATAAAGGGGAAGCAAGATAACGATAAACCCAAGACACCATTTGTCTTGAGAGGCCCTACTTCCAATAACATGGATAATGCGTCTTCGCAACACTGTGCTAACGCTGTTACTCACTCTCATGCGAAGTTGGCGCTCAAAGGCCCTACACCTCCTACTTCAAATCTTGAACAACACAAGGACAAAACCCTTGCTGGTCCATTCGGTAAAGGTGCAAAACACACAAAAAACTTGACTGCAACCAGTTATAGTGTTCTAGATCAGTTGAAACGAACCAATGCTCACATTTCCATATTTGAGCTACTTAAAATCTTGCCTGCTCACAGGCAAATTCTGGACAAAGCCCTCACTCAGGCAAATGTTCCTCAAGATCTTGATCTTGAGCGATTTCAATCCATCGTAGGTCACCTGACCTCACCTCATCTTATGACCTTCTCCGAGGAGGATGACAACTCACTGAATCACCCACACAATCAACCTCTACACATTGAGGTTATGATCCACCAAACACGTGTTCGTCGGGTACTCATTAACGATGGCGCTGGCCTAAATATTGTTTCTGCTGCTTTGCTTAGACAATTGGATTATTCTGAGGACTCTGTTGATCCTCGACGAAAGATCACTATTAAAGCATACGATGAAGTGGAACCAAAGTCACTAGGTCTTGTGACTTTACCAATTTGCGTCGGTCCTGTCGAAAGGGATGTCACCTGTCAGGTGCTTGACATTCCCTTAGCCTACAACATTCTGTTGGGATGACCATGGATACATGAGATGCACGTTGTGCCATCCACATACCACCAATGCATTAAATTCCCATTTCATGGCTCTGAAGTTACTATTCCTACCACTACTAGCTACACCTGCAATATGCTCAAAGCTACTGATTCTTTTGTCCCTGCTAACCGTGAGTCTACTGATTGTCACAACAATAAGCTGAAACAAATTGAGCAGTCATTTAAATTGAAAGAAACTTGTATGGGAGAGTACCACATGGAACCAGTGCTGTCATTAACATCTATTCCAAAGTCCCCTCGCCATTTTGGGAGACCCTCAGAAGCAAAGAATCCATTTGTGTTGACACCTCAAACCAAGTTTAATGGCTCTTTTGTCAAAGCTACAGTTCCCTTAGAAGATGAAAGTGAAAACAAAGCCATTGTTGCATGGCTTTATAAAGAAGAGGCTTCAGTAGACCTAATTAAACAAGCTCGAGAAATCACTCCTAAGAAATATGAACCTGGTCTTAAGCTTATGAAGCATTTTGGTTACAAGGGAACTGGCCCTATTGGGTGCAATAACAATGGTTTAATAGATCCTATCAAAGCAACAGCTCGAAGCAACAGTGACACAATTGGCCTAGGGTTTAAGAAGGTCCCTTTCCATTTGGGATCCAATAAATTCATACCCGTACCTGAGAGTTCATCTGAAAATGAGTCACAATTTGAGTCAGGTACTCGAGAGGAAGAATCTGATGATGAGGATTCTTACCCTCATCCTATTCCTTATGATCTTGCTAAATTCTTTGTTGAGCCAGATGACTTTGTGCCATGTGTTAGCACTGTGGATGATACTAGTGATTCTTCTAAGGACAATGCTGAGCAACTCAAATATCATTTAGAAAAGGGAGAATCTAGTCAGTCATGCCATATTGAGTATTTGTGTAAGAATCCAGAGGCTGAAGGAGAGTATGTCCCTATCACTATTGGGGAGTTCTATAGTCTCTAACCATGTAGCACCGATTCTCATGAATATGAATTTGACAATCTTTCAGAAGTGACTACCGATAAAGACATTGACCAAGTGCATGTCTATGAAAATCAAATCGAAGTGAGTGAAACATCTAGGGATAGGTCATGGGGGTCTGATCCAACTAGTGTCCTAGAGTCATCAATTCTTGACGTTAGTATTCTGAGGCGTTTGAATACACCTGTGGGTGAGGTCACCGTAGGTCTCAAATTGCTGGTCCACGCATTTAATGACTATATTGTGAACGCAATTGAACCAGTCACTACTCTCTCACTCGCACATCCCGAGCTTATAGACTGGAACCCCAATGCATCTAATGAAGTCCCCACATTCCAGAATGGCTATACTCTTGCCTATTACCTAAACGCTATCGAACCTGTAATGTCTTCCACTAATGAGTAGAGCGTCAACATGATTGAGGCTAACATCAAATATATCAGTCATATAATTAAAAAGAAAAAATGCAAGAGGTCCGATGGTGAAAACCGCATTGTGGCAGTGTCGGATCCCAAAAAAGTAAAAAAAAAAGATGTATCCAAGGGTGAAAACCTCTCTGAGGCACCCACAGATGAGATATTTGATGTCCTTCCCAGTCACTTTTAGGAGAGATCATCAGTGTTAATAGAGCCAACATAGCCGATTAATCTGAGCACAGAAGAACATCCTTATGTGATACATATGGCTCAGTCATTGTCAACTGAAGAAAAGGAACAATTCATTGCCTTTTTCAAGGAGAAGAAAATAAATTTTGCCTGGACATATTCTGACATGCCAGGATTGGATCCCGATCTTATCATGCATCACTTGTCCATAGCACCAGGCATCAAACCAGTTAAACAAAAGCTTCAGAAAATGCATCCTCATGTTGCATTGCTAGTCAAAGCCAAATTGGAGAAACTTCTGAAGGCTGGTTTCATTCGTGCAATTGATTATGCTGAATGGATATCCAATATTGTCCCTGTGTCCAAGCACAATAAGTCTATCAGAGTTTGTACAGATTTTTGTGATCTTAACTTAGCATGTCCTAAAGATGATTTTCCACTCCCTAATATTGATATGATCGTGGACATGACGGCTGGCTATGAGATGTACTCACTTATGGATGGTTTTTCTGGATACAATCAAATAAAAATTGTGCTAGAAGATCAAGAGAAAACAACTTTCACATGTGCATGGGGAACCTTTTGTTGGAATGTGATGCCATTTGGTTTAAAGAATGCTAGAGCTACATATCAACAGGCTGTTACTACAATTTTCCATGACATGATGCATAGAACCATGGAGGACTATGTTGATGATACCTTGGTCAAAAGCGCTAAACACAATACTCATTTGCACGATTTGGGACCAATCCTAGATCGTATGGAAAAGTTTAGTCTTTGGCTCAATCCTAAGAAATGCACATTTGGTGTCACATTAGGAAAACTATTAGGATATATTGTTTCTGCAAAGGGAATTGAAGTAGATCCAAAAAAAGTACAAGCAATAATGGACATGCCACCACCTCGAAACATCAGTCAGATGAGAGGACTACAGGGAAGGCTTCAGTCTATTCGCAGGTTTATTTCACAATTGGCGGATAAATCACAACCCTTCACAAAAACCTTACATAAGAGTGTGAAATTCAATTGGAGCTAGGATTGTGAGCAAAGCTTAACACAGATTAAAAAATATCTTGTCAATCCACCAATCCTGATGCCTCCTATGCATGGGAAGCCTTTTCTTTTATACATTTCAGCCACTGAAACATCTTTGGGAATCCTGTTGGCTCAGGAAGACAATTACAACAAGGAAAGAGCTATTTATTACTTGAGCTGAACATTGGTCTCTTATGAGAAAAACTACAACATTATTGAGAAAGCTTGCTTGGCAGTTGTCTTTGCTTCCCAAAAGTTGAGACACTACATGCTTGCCCACACTACACGGCTTGTGGCTAAAATAGATCCATTAAAATACTTGCTCAGTAAGGCAGTTCTCACAGGAAGATTGGCTAAATGGGTCATGATACTAAGTGAGTTTGACATCCAATATATTGAACAAAAAGCTATAAAGGGACAGGCAATTGCAGACCAGCTGGCCAAGGCACCCATATAGAGTCTTCTACCAATAAACATTGATTTTCTAGATGAGTCAATTCTAACACTCACTCAGCATACATGGGTTATGTTCTTCGATGGGTCCTTCACACAACAAGGATCAGGTGCTGGATTACTTTTCATCACACCATAGAGATACTCATTGTCCAAAGCATACAAGATTCTGTTTCCTTGTACAAATAACATTTCTGAATATGAAGCTTTGATCAATGGTATGAAAATTGCAGCTGAATGGAGAGTAGATTAGTTAGATATCTTTGGTGACTCTCAGCTTGCCATCAACCAAGTAAATGATGTGTATCAAACAAAGGATGAAAAACTAATTCCTTACAAATGCATGGTTGATGACTTGATGAAATATTTTGCACACATCACCTTCCAACAAGTTCCACGCACAGATAATAAAGTGGCTGACACCATGGCCACTCTGGCCTCCCTTCTCCAAATGCCAGAAAATGATCTCCGACACGAGTTTTTGGTGGAAGAGTTACACTACCCAGCCTATGACACACCTGATTCCAAGATGATCTATTCTATTATAGGACAAGAATCATCCTGCTACCATCACATCTATTCCTACCTTCGTAATCAAACCATTTTGGAAGATCTGACCCGAAATGAGAAACATTACCTAATCCGTAACGCTTCACATTATGTCATTATTGCTGACGATCTGTATAGGAGAGGTCTCGACGAAACACTCCTTAGGTGTTTAGAACCCGATGAGTCCAAACGCGCACTAATTGACGTTCACGAAGGCATTTGTGGATCTCATTCCAATGGCCTAACACTAGCTTGTAAACTCCTTCGTGCTGGTTACTACTGGCCTAAAATGGAGCAAGAAGCTGTTAAATATGCTAGGTCCTGCAAGAAGTGTCAACTACATGGGAATCTCATTCATGCTCCAGCCAGAGAGCTGATTCCATCTACTACGACATGGCCATTTCAATAATGGGCCTTTGACTTGGTGGGGCAGATTCACCTAACCTCTTCTAATGGACATAAGTTCATTATCACTACTATAGATTATTTCACGAAATGGGTAGAGGTAGTCCCTCTCACAATTGTTGATGAAAAAATTGTAGCACTTTTTATTACAAACTACATCATCTGTAGATATGGTATACCATCCTCAATCATTACTGACAATGGAGGATAGTTCAAAAATAAAGACCTCAAAGAACTATGCAAGAAATTCAAGATTACACAACATTGGTCTTCCATTTATTACCCCTAGGGTAATGGCCAAGCTAAGGCATCCAATAAGGCGATCCTCAAAATTCTTCATTGCACAGTCAATAAGTCAGGGAGAGACTGGCATCTCCAAATCAATCTAGCCCTGTGGGCATATAGAACAAGCATTAGAACTCCAACAGGCACGACTCCTTTTGCGTTGGTGTATGGGGCAGATGCTGTGCTTCCAATAGAGGTTGAGATTCCTACCTTGAGAATCTCCATGAAAGGCCTTATCACTGATGATGACTATAGGATAGCTCAGCTTCAAGAGCTTGTGTTGCTAGATGAACAATGACAAGTGGCCTGTGATCATCTACAAGCATATCAACAAAGAATGGCACGAAGCTACAATAGTAGAATTAGGCCATGTGACTTCCAGCTGGGTGATCTCGTCCTGAGAGAGAACCTTAAGAATCAACAACAATGAATGAAAAAGGGAAAGTTTGAACCAAACTGGCTAGTTCCTTACATCATTACTGCAGTATATGGATTTGGCACCTATCAGCTTTCCACAACCGAAGGAGAAGTGCTTAAAGAGCCTATGAACACTCTCCACTTGAAGCAATTTTATAGTTGATTCAATCTCAACAAGCTCTTTGTACATATCTAAATGTCCTAAAAAAATCCTAAAAATTAGAAAAAGTCCTGAAAAAAATTGTTACCCTGGTGAAAACCTAGCAATAGGCGCTTTGGTAACACCAAAAAAAGTGAAAAATACAAAAATACAAAAAAAAATTGAAAAACAAGAAAAGTGCCATTGGTGAAAACCTAGAAATAGGCATCATGGTAGCAAAAAAGAGAAAACTTGCCAAGAAGGTGAAAACCTAGTAAACAGGCACCTCTTGTTCCCAATGTTCCATCTTGCAGTGCATCTTCTAGCTATTCTGTATAGTCGCTTTCATGCTTTTTCTTTCTTGCTTCCTACTCATGTATCCATGGATTGAGTCTTGTCACAGCTCGAGCGCATTTCCCCTTAGTGTCACTATTTCCAAGATTCTCCTCATAGAATCTCCTACGCAACAGTCACCAATCATTCTGACTGCGTCTGCCTACTATCACCAGTGTCACTCTTTTTGAGATTCTCCTCATAGAATCTCCTACGCAATGGTCACCAGTTGTTCTGACTGTGTCTGCCTACTGTCGCTAGTGTCACTCTTTTCGAGATTCTCCTCATAGAATCTCTTCTGCAATGATCACTAGTTGTTTCAGCTGTGTCTGCCTACCGTTGCTCGGGTCATGTCTCAAGATTCCTTTATGGAAGATCTCTTTTGCATCAGTCACCAGTCATCCTGGCTGTGTCTGTCTACTGTCGCTTAGTCCTTCTTAGGTTCTTCATCATGAAGATTCCTCTTTGACCTCAGTCACCAGTCGTTTTGACTGCGTCTGCCTACTGTTGTCACCCTACTAAAGAGATTTCTTTCTTACATGTTTTGGACATTAGGACTTGACATCAATCCTGAAAGCATTGAACTCAAAAAAATGATATACTTGTTTAGGATATGCTGAGCTTTTCTTCTGTTTACTTTGTTTTTGCTTTATCATATCTCCTCAAGAAACTCAATGATGTCATCTTCGACTAGAGAAGTAATGACTGGGGGCATGATCTTTTTCTTTGTTTTCTGTTTGCAGTTTAGTTTCAATAAGTTGATCTATTCCTATAAGAGGGGTGTCCACTATAAGAGCCTCCATCTCATATTGGATGGTCGTGTGTACCTCGACTCCTTTTATATGGATACGTCAATGACATTGGTTCTTCTCCTTGTTTTTTGGAGTGAACTCTTCATTGCTATAGTACATACTGATAATCATCCTATTAAGTGAATGTATGGGTTACTGCGAGTATATCTAGCACACTTCTGTCTTAGGTTACGAATGCAAGGGTCGTTGCGGACAGAATGAGTACTGAATACTTAGCATAAGAGGAATCTTCCATGTTTTTGGTGTGCCTATCATGCAAGCAACATTCAGGTCATCCTGGCATTTATGCTTTGATGCTTATGTTAACTTGCTACATTAAAAGGGACACATATTCTAGTCATTTTGGCTTCTTGTGCCTCGAATGCTTACATTTAATCCCGACATCCCAATAACGTATGTTATATTCATATTTTCATGATTGCAATGTCAGTGGGAGTTGTATAACATACGAGCTTTATTTTATATCCAATGATGATAAATTATCGAGGCTTGGTAACCAGACCTAGGGTTGCATTTTACATAGTCTTGCATTACATACTTCATTTGCATTAGCATGCAATTCGATGGTAAATCTGTTCATACTCCACATGCATCGGATTCCTCCACGACTACACAAGCGTTTGGTTCGTCGATTCACTCTTCTTAATGGAATACCTGTGACTGTCAAACAAAAACACACAACACTACGTCAGATGTCAGTTCATACATATGTGTTCTATCTAAGTACAACATACATCTCATGTACATCAAAGAGAAAAAAAATAGACAATGACATGTACATAGGAATACTCGACTCAAAATCTCGTATATATATATATCAAAGAATGGGTTAGTACAAAAAATGGGCGCTACTCGAGCGCACTCGATCAAAAAAATGATACATGTGGTGCTGGGACACCAATCGATACATAGCTAGGGATCAAAATCAAAAATTAGGCATAGAGTGTCTAACTCTGCCTTGAACTCTCGCCTCCAGGAGGAGCAGGAGGAGTAGGGGCAGCAGGTGGCGGAGGCAGTGGTGGCATATCGTGCCTGATAGGAGGTCGTGCACCTCTAGACTCTCGCGCATACTGAGAAAATTATTGCACCTACAGTGTCTCATCTGGCACGGTGCTGGTGTATGTAGCATAATAATATGCAGCCTGAGCAGACTGGAAGTGGATCTCATCCTGTGCCAGCTCCAGCCTCCGCTCTGCAGTCTCCATGTGCTCTCTTTGATGATCTGTCTCTTGTTGTCACTCTACTAGCTGTGCATCCCTGATTGCCAATGCAATCTACAACTCTCCCAACTGTTGAGAGGCCGCACAAATCCGCTCATGGTATTGCCGTACCACATCCTGTACCCCACCTTCTGGCTGATCTGGCATATCCTCATCAACCATCTCTAGTGCATGCTACTATGGAGGTTCCTGCTGCGGTGGAGGTACCTGTGGCTGTGGAGGCACCTGCTGCTGTGGGACCTCCTACTGAGGGGCTTGCTCCTCTATCCTCTGCCTCTTCCACCGACTGTATCTTGCCCTACTACCCCCAACACCTGGGTCTGATCCCATCTAACGTGGGAGAATAGGTATCTGTTGTACTCGGTGCTGGACCTATGGTGGCAACTATGGCTGTGCCTGCTGCTGTTGGGGCACCTGTCCTTATCCCTGTATCTGCCCTGCCATACCCACTGGATCTGTAAAACGTGGGTATGGATGACTGATCAAAAATGCCTGATATGCAGGCGTCATCTCGGCATCTGCTATCGCCGACAGGTAGTCCCACTGAACTGCAGCTAGGCTACGGATGTCTATCATGGATCATCTTGGATCCATCCATGGAGGCCATCCCTGCTCAATATCCCTTTGCACCCTGGCATAGGCACAGTACTCAGCTGAAATGTCCTGTGGTCGGCCATACTGCTACCACACTTGTGAGATGACGAATCTCTCTATGACTGATGTCGTCCTGCCTGCCAGCGGTTGAGAACTAAACATCTAGGGTAGCTCTCTGGGGACATCATCCTAGTCCTCTGTCTCTCTCCAAGGTTGCCATATAATAGACACTAGGTCATCGAGATGTGTCCGCCAGTGCTCAGTCTTACCCAGGTGGTCCTAGGTAGTGTGCCCTCGATATCTGCATATGTAGGGCTCCATCGGCTCCCGGGCATCCTCAAAAATTGGCCTACATACAAGGAGATGCTCTCAGGCCCAGATCTGTAGAACGTAAACACTCGCTACCATGGTCTTCTTCTCGTGGAAGATGACCTCATGCATCTCATGAAAAAGATGGGCCAACATGCACTAACCCCACCCAAAGATCTTGGGTGCCTCAACCATCCTATAGAGCATGACACCCCATCCACACTCCAACCCATGTTGTCCCCTGTCAGGACATAGGAAGCAACTCAAGAAAATACCCAGCACGGATGCTAACCTGTGTGTGGGTCCATAGCTATGCATCAGCTCATCCCAGCTGATGGCCCTGCCTCTTGGTAGCTCTCTCTCAAAAACAATGGATAGTGCCTCTGTCCCTAATCGAGGCACTGTATCATACATGACCTGGGCACCGTGAAATGGGATCCTCAGTATCCTCCATATATCCTCTGGGGTAATCGTCATCTCACCCATCGGTAAATGAAAGGTGTTCGTCTCTGAATGGAAACGCTCTACCAATGCAGTTAGTAAACCGTGATTCACCATCACGGCTGGAATCCAGCATAGTGAAGAAAAACCCAATCAGGCAATGTGTGCCCAATCTGCGTCATCCAAACTCTGCAATAACTCTCTATATGGAAAATAATGTGATCTAAATGATACGTCTCCGAAGACCTCCTGCACGCACAACAAAAAATGACAAACAAACAATCAGTATCAAGTCAAATCAGAGCATCAAAATGAAATAAAGTGCAATTTCTAAAATGTGAAATCACAAAAACTGTCGCAAAATTTTGCGCGAGATTCTTAAAATCTCGCGCGAAGATGTTCAGTTTCGTGCGAAACCGTTCTTTCTTCGCGTGAAGAATCTCGCCTTCGCACGAAAAAATATCTTCTTGTGCGAGAAAAGAGATTCTCGCGTGAAACATGAATTGCCTCGCGCAAAGAATCTCCACCTTCGTGCGAAACCAAAATCGCCCCACGTGAAGATCCTCCAGCTGCGCACGAAGAAATAGTGCATCCTATTTCTTCGCACGAGAAGAGATCGGTCTTACGTGAAGAAAGAATTGAACATCCTAAAACATGCTAAAAATGTGCATAAATGACCTCGAAATGCGTGACAAAAAAGTAAGAAGATGGGAAATTGATGACTCACCGGTGGTCCGTAGTATGCTGGCCGACTATGTCGTTTGGAGTGCTCAAAATGATGATATCTCACATTCACTGCCATGTCTCTAGCAGAGCTCAAAATCACTACAAGACAAAAGCACAAATGAATTGAAAATGACCCTTCGAGCCCTTATATAGGTGTTGACCAAATTTTTCAAAGTGCTCGAATTTGCGCAAAAATCACACCCCTGGCTAATTGGACCGTTCTGGATCCATTTCCAGGATCAAATTCAAAATCTGACACACCTAAGAGCCTCAAAAATGCGTTTAAAAATTTTTGGGACCGATGCGATCGAACGCTTGTGTAGCCCAAATCTTTCTGATACTTTGTGATTCTTGGAATCCTTTCAACTTTACATTCTCGATATTTTCAAAATTCATTTTGAAAATAGTCAACTTAAGTCAACTATGGCTAAATTTGGTCAACTTTTGGTCAAATTTGGTCTTTGCAACTTTGCAATCATTTCAAATCAACCCTGAATCTTCTTCAAATCGTTCTGATCTCTTCTAGATTCTGTTGAATCTCAAATTTATTCTATATCTCATGATATACTGCTTCACATCATATTTTTGGTGTGTCATCTTTCAAATTCGCTCTCGAGGGGGCAAGATGATTACATCATTGAATACCTATTGCTTGGGGCATCTGGTTCCCATCTCATGTCCTTATCACTTGGGGCATTTTGTTCCCTTCTATCTGGCATCTTTGCCATCTATCTTATCTGTTCATCAATTGATCAACCTTATAAAAACTCTTCTCAGAGTTCGATGGATAGGTATTGGGACAGTCTAAACCCCGACTCCTGAGAATCAAGCCTCATTTTGGGGATGATTCTATGACTCATGATGAGGACCTTGTTATCATTTATCAATCTCAGGTATCTAGGTGTTCTATCTGGATCCTTGAAGATTATGCTCTGTTCTGGAGATAGTCTTCTAAATGCTTTCAATCTCGGGTATCTAGATGTTCTATCTGGATCCTTAAAGGTTAAACTTTGTTCTGAAGAAACCTTTTAAATGCTTATCAATTTCAAGTATCTAGACGTTTTGTTTGGATCCTTAAAGATTACGCTCTGTTCTGGAGATAGTCTTCTAAATGCTACCAATCTTAGGTATCTAGGTGCTCTACTTGGATTCCTTGGGATTAAGCTCTGTTCTAGAGACAATCCTTAAAAGCTTATCAATTGTTCTTCGTGTAATCAACTTCGGAACCAATCTCATGTTTGCATCATGCTTTCTGATTATCTTTGAATTAAATGTGCTGCTCGCACATTTATTCAAAGAGGGGCAAAATGTAATACCCCAAAATTGGCTCATTGCCATCTCAACCAATTCTGGTCTATTTCTGATAATTTCTAAGTCCTATTCTAATAGGCAATTCTCATTCTGCTATTCACTACTTGACTTAATTGTCAGATGCATAAAACCCTAATCTGCATTCATCAAATTTCTTATTTAATTCTTATAGTACACACTTATATTAGTCGCATTAAATCTACTTGATTTAATTATAATTTAATTATCAAGTATTTATACTTTAATTAAATTATAATTATATCCTAAGGCTAATGTACTACGAAATTAAATTTATTTAATTTAATAAATATGCCTATCTTGATTAATTAAATATAATTATTTAATTAAATGAAGTTATTTAATTAAATATAATTATTTAATTAAATGAAGTTATTTAATTAAATAAGAAAAGTGTCTCTAATTAATTAAAGATTATTTAATTAAATAGAAAAAGTAATTATGAGAGCATATCTCATTTTATTAAATTAAATATCTCAACAAAATCTCTCTTCAGTTCAAAAAGAGAAATTTTCAGTTCACTATTGATAAAAAATGAGTTAAATTAGTTAACTCCTTTTTCTACTCAAATTAAAATAGTTAACTCCTTATTTTACTCAAATTAAATTTGTTAACTCCCTTTAATTTGGGAATCTCCCTTTATGACTGAACCTCATCTTCAATCCTGACCATTGATCTGAATCGATCTCAACCGTTGATGGATTCCAGGAAAGTCTATTTAAGAGACCCTCATCTCTTCATTTTGGAGGATGAATTTGGAGAATTTGCATCGAATTGCTGTTGAAATTCATGCTCACATTTATTTACATTTCTTGCATACATTCTCATTCTTAGTTTAATCTCATTTTAGTTTAATCATGCATATGCTTAATCTAGTTTGCTTTATTCATTCTTAGATTAAAATTGCATCTTTCATTCTAGATTAATCTGCATACTCATTCTTAGCTTAATTTCATTGTCAAAACCTTCGTTCTTAGAAGGTTTGGTTGCCTGCACCTTGATTTTGAGGATATTAATAGGCAAAATCCCTTTAGATAGAAGGCAACAGGTCGGCTTGCAGGGCAAATCTTGGATGAACAATCTCATGTTCATTCCAGGATGAATCCGCATAGAAAGACCATGTTGAAGTGTGTGTGTTAGCAGAGGCCACATATTCATGCATACAGCAGGTACTGGGCATCGACTTCCCTGAATTGCCAAGATGAGCGCACCCTATTACACTATCTCACTGATAAGAGAAGGGAGATAAATTCTCAAGTCAAATCCCAAACCCTTAAACCATTTGTCCTAGTGAGGTAGGACACGTATCTGAATATTTTACCTTCTGAATGTGTCAGATGACATAATTCGTGATTTTTAACCTTTTAGACTGATTTTGTATGAATTTTTCTATGATGGGTTTTCATATTTTATCTTGGAGGCCTATGGAAAATTTTATATTAATTAAGTCTTAATAAATAGATTTAATTAATAAATTAATTATTTGGAAAAAATTAATATAATATCATGATCTTTGATATTTTGACTATAATTAATTAAATAAAAATTAAATTGAGAAAAAGAATTAAATAAAAGAAAATTAATAATTAATAATAATTATAAAATAATAATAAATTAACAAATAAATAATAATAATAAAAGTTATAAAAATTAAAATGAAAGCTATATAAAATTAAATAAGAGTTATAAGCTTGCCTAGGAGTAAATGTACCTTTTTATTTCTCATATGTCGACAACACGGGGGTTAGTGCACCAATTGAGCACATGGTGTCTACAACCTTATGACTCATCTAGAAGGTTGGAAAAGATGAATGCTTAGTTGGTGACACCTTCTAGTTGTCTCTAGAGACATTCTAGGTGCTTCCTGAGAACTCTTTATATTCAAAGATTCCTAGAAGCTTAAAGACAACGTTTGGAGAGCATTTTGGAGTATTGGAGGACTCGAGAACTTTGGAGAAGGGAGGAGCTTGCTCTGTGGGTTTTTTGAGGAAGAGTGAATTAGCATCAGAATCCAGGTAGACTCTTGTGATTTTGCTTATGCTATTTCTGCATCTTGCACTTCCTGTTTTCTTCATGTCTTCCATATGTTTTCTGAAGAATTCCATATTTTGGTTGTGTGCTTTCTCAATATGGGTAGTTAAAATTTATTTGAGAAAACACCTTAAATGCATGGATCTAAAGAGAACATGGGGCTAGGGTTTAAATTGTAGCCAAATCCATTAGAAAATTATTGGGTAAACTTAGAGAACAAATATTTTATAGAGAATTTTTAAAATTATATATATATATATATATATTCTTGCTGAAAAAACATATAATTTCATATCTGCATTAAAAAAAAAAAAAACATTTATAAAATATTTATGTTTATGTTGTATAAAATTCTGTGTATATATACATATATATACATATATATATACATGTATATATATATGTATATATATGTATATATACATACATATATATATATACATATATACCTTTATATATATATATATATATATATATATATATATATATATACATACATATGTATATATATATATATATTTACTTAATTGAAAAGTTGAATGATATCGCATCATGATTTACATTTTTGGAAAAACGTTATAAAATTTTTATATATAAAAAAATTCACATATTATATGTGGGCGGGGAGGGCCGAGCCCGTCCCCCCACCTCTATACCTACGGTAGTGGCCGGCGGCACTGCTGCTGCAGGCTTTGCAACCACTATCACAGGCCTACGATAGCAAGCCCACATGACACCCTTTCTTTGGTGGCATTTTATTATATCGGCTATGTCGTCGGGTTAAAAGATTGGACGCGATTTGCAATTCGATTTTGATAATTCATTTTCCATAAAAATATTGGTATTGTTTATATATATATATATGTATGTATATATAGTTATGAACAATTAATATGTTTAAAAGATTAAATAATGGGTCATTCTTTTAAAAGATAAATGATTTAAAATATTAATAATAGTTTAAAATGTTTATTTTCTGGAATAGATTGTGTAGAGATTTTTCATCAACGTTTCGAATCACACTACGTGATCCATCATCAGGAAGATAGGCATTATTTGACATCTCTTGCTCTATCTTCCTGATGATGGATCACGTAGTGTGATTCGAAACGTTGATGAAAAATCTCTACACAATCTATTCCAGAAAATAAACATTTTAAATCATGGATTGTGGAAATCTGATTGCATTAATTAATAATAGTTGTCAATTATTATTTAAAATAGAAAGACATTAAGGATTAACTTAATTAAACTAAGTTTAATTAAGGTTAATCATTAGAATGTGAGTCTTGAATTATGCAATTATTGGGTTCATTAGAATTGTTAATTGATTATTGAAACTCGATAGGAGTCAATTTTGAACAACGTTTATATAAACAATATAATTAGAAAATTGAGTCTAATGGTTTTGGGAGAGAAACTTTTTAACAAATACATGGGATGGGAAAAAAACGTACAAATGTTTCTCCATTCATTATCTAAAACTCGAAACAAAAACTGAAACATCTACACTTTATTCAAGTATGTAATTTTAGCAAAACCAAAACATGTGTTTGCATTCTGTATTCTTTATGTTTCTATTTTGGGTTTTGGGTTGACTAGTGTTGACCAGTTATAGGATGTCTACCAGAGGCTTGGGGGGTTATGATTGTGATGTTGTGATGATGTCTTATTTCCAATCTTTATAAACCCAACCATGGTTATGTGATGTAATGCTCTATGTAATGTTTGTAATTATTGATTGTATAGTTGAGATTCCTATTTATGGGACACTTGACTTAACCATTTTTGAGTCATTGATCAGTTATCCTTGGGATATTTACCAATTGCCATGATGGGACTGAAATGTTATTTTATGATGTCATGTTGTGACATGTTTTGACTCAACCATTTTGGAGTCTTTGATCAGTATGATTTGAGATATATTTTGGTTATTGAGAACCAATGGATACTTTTGATTATTAGTGATGCTTCAGTTGCCAATAGAGAGCTGTTGTGATCATGATTTTCTATGGATGCTTTTCAGTTGCTCATGGAGATTTGATTCTTTTATTGTGCATATTTGATATTCTTATTATGGATTATCTTTTATGATTTTGAGATTTATGATTCCATGAGCTTAGGGTAGGTTATCTGCTTGTAGTATCGGGAAGTGGCTTGCAATGGGGGTCGGGGCCCTAAGAGACTGCCAGGGTAACTCATTGTAAGTTGTTTAATAAGTGAAAACATTCACACCTAATACTAACTAAATGAACCTAAAAAAGATAATTATTTTGTTCTCGCCCATGCCTTGAGTGCTTGTATAGACTAGGATGAGACTAGAGAGAAACAATGGTTGCGACCTTGCATTCCATAGTATGCCTTGTCAGTATGAGAGGATACTAGTGGCTGCATGAGGATTAGTAGGGACTCGTGGAGTTTAGCTAACTGCCAGGGTAACTTCTACATGATGTATGCGATGACACTTTCCCGCTTGCATAGTAGGTTTCCTACATGTCTTTGTGTGCCTCAGGGAATTAGATGTCAGTTTTGTGATTGGAACCTTTGAGTTAGTATACTTCTAGGATTTCAAGACTTAGAGAGTATTCTTATGCTATGTGATTTTGATAGCCTGTTTGGGATTTGAGATTATCTCCTCAGCATGGTGGGAGTGGACCACTTACATACCACGCGGTCGGGTGGTAGTGTTTTTCCACTCTTATCATTTGAGATCCATTGAGACATCATGGCTGATGCGTCCTTCATGATGGTGGACCTGTATCCTTTCACTGATGATTAACATATGTTAGATGATGTTATCTTATGCTTATATTTGCATGTTATATTACTTTCTGCATATGATATAGTATATGTTAGGAGTGACATTCCTACTATGTTAACACAGATGATCTCCTTGGTGATTTGGAATGTTACACACAGAGGGATGGCTAGGACCCACGATGGTCTAATGATGCTATTTACGGTTGGGAGGAACCATGCACTTAGTTTATTATGTTTGATCTTTATGATGATGTATATATCTTCTATGATGATGTATCATGTGTATCATATGGTTATCTTTACTTTGATATATCATGGGTTAGAATAGGATGATGTACCTTATTCCACATATGTATATTCTTTTAAGCCTTTCATACCTTGTGACATGTATAGTGGATGATTGAGCATTTAGAAATGTAATGAATAAACATTGGACTTATCATTATTATTTCATGTGCTTGTTGTATTAGATGGATTCAATAATGTTAGTTGATTTAGATGTAATTCAACGTTAAGAGATCCTTAAAGAATGTAATCTGTTGTGTATGTTATGTTTACTTTTAGATGGACATTGCTATTGCTTCTGTTATTGTGTATAAGTTATATGTGGTATTTACTTTCATGTTTAAAGAAAAAATGCTTCAAAACTTAGTGAAATTCTAAGTTTATTCTTTGGATCCCTTGGCGGGGCATTACAATGTATCTTTATATGAATTTTCATTGGACTACTAATGCTTGAGTTTAGTGTGTAGGGAATTGAACCATAAAAATTAATTGGAGAACCAAGGCCCAAACTTATGTGAACATAACTATTACTCGTAGATCTTCAGTAGAAGTGTTTTGAACACTTAACTATTTGATAACCTGGTTGCAACACACATATGTCAATATGTGATTCCTTAAGTTTATCTTCAAAAAAAAATTGTGGTTATGTTTTTTTCCCTAAAATAATATCACAATTAACAGTAAAATTCAAACATAAAAATTGTAAGTAGCATATACACATAAAAAACATCCACACAATTGTTGGACACCAATATTTGACATGGAAGCCCAATTTGGGAAAAACCACCAAGTGACATACTACCACTTTCCACTCTTCTAAAGTGAGCTCTGTTAGGAGCCAACCCTATTAAAGGTTACAAGACACACTTTTAGGTGTGACCCTGTTAAAGGATTTAAATCATCTTGTTAGGAGTGGCCTTGTTAGAGGAATTTATAACATTCCCTTAGAATGTCACCTTGTTAAATGATTTACAAATTATTGTTAGATCAACCTTAATCAAAAGGATTTTACTATTGCCACAATGATTAGAAAGTGATGGCTAGGTTTTATCTAATAACATACAACTCACTTTGTAAATTAAGATCTCCACTAGTTCATTGACTAGACTTCATCTCTCTCAGCAACTCAGATATGATTGGCAACTCTTCAAGAAATCTCCCACATCACAAACTTTGCACTCTCCTTCACAAGTATGTTCTCCACTTGTCTTCACAAATTCTAGTCCAACAACCCTCTAAACATCTCATATGCCTCCTTAAATAGGTACCTTAGGTCTTTTCCACTTAAACATAATCGTAGATCTTAGGGTTATGATTGGATTCAAAAAATTCAATAAATCTAGTAATCTTATGTTCTTCTTCTTCTTTCTTGAACTATTTAGAAACATTAACTCAAATATTATCCTTTGATTGTTTAACTAATATTTTCCATGCATTGAATAAAACACCTCATTAATCCTTATCATCAACACATTTTGATTACTTCTAGAATTTAACTATGTTGTCTAAAAATATTGATTCATTCTCAAACTGTTAGTTTGCTAACGCTCAATCAAGTACATTCTATTTATTGGTCATCGCCAGATCACTCAATCATCACCAAACTACCTTTCTTTATTTACACTGTACAACTTGGTGGTTACTATCACTCTGCATTATTTCTTTCTCGACCAATATTGATAGTTGGCCAATACTATTCTTCTTGGAAATGCTTAAGTTCCCCAATCTTCTGCTTCAAATACTTGGTTACTTCACAATTCATTTTCTTCTTGACTAATCTTTCTTCCTTTCTTATTGTAATGAATAAAAAACATTTTATGTTATCATGTACTAACTGATCAAGTGCCTATTGTAATTCCATTACATTGTCATATCTCAACTCAACCTTTCACTGGATCATCTCATGCTCTCTTCTTTTTAGATCCTCTTCATCACTCAAATGGTATGGCATTCTACATTGCTAGTAAATGTCTTGCCAGTAAGGTTTGAGATCAAGGACAACATAAAAATTATTCCACATTTGTAGTTCTAAAATCTCCCTCTTTGGCATTGATGGAAAAACCTTCAAAATTAGCATCTTCTAAGTTACCCTACAATCTAAAAAGTAACCAATACCTCAAGTGTTTTACTACTTAGCTACCTCTATTTTTGCATTCTCTCTTTCTTAGTTTCATTCTGATTCTTATCTAATGTAATCTTAGTATGCTTCCTCTATTAGTTCTGCACATACTCTATTTCTCTATCATAGCTCTAGAGGACAACACCTCAATTCATGACAACTTCTCTCAATGTAATAACTTATCTCCCTCTTACTAATAGGAATGGTAATTTTCATACATATTTCTCTTTCTCATAGCTTTTTCTCCCTCTTCAAAAATAATTCCAAAGACATTTGAGTCACTATATCAGGTTCTTTGTTAGACATATTTCTTTTCATGCAAATATCAAGCATTTCTAACCTATAGTATTTCTTCCTTTGGCATCAAGTGAAAATTTCTATTTCATCTCTTCTCACTACTTTATATCACTTCACACCTTTAGATAGACCCTAAAGTGTGATCTCTTGCATCAATATGTAAGATATTTTGATAAAAATATTTGATGTAATGCTACATTTCTTCTAAGTTTGTTCAGATAGGGAAATGACCCCTAACTTTCCTCTTAATTACACATGTTCTTTAAGTTGTTCCTTAAATAATATGTCATCTATCTGCTCCTTTGTGTTCACATATTCAAGCCTCACTTCTTTATCTCTCACTAAATCACTCAATTAATGATACTTGATCTCAATATGTTTTTTCTTTGTATGCATCACATGATTCTCTATATGCATCACAATAGATCACTATAGGTTTACTAATCTATTCATTCCTACCTTTCAAAAAATCTTTGATCCATACAATATTTGAACAGTTAATTGCTACAACAACATAATTAGCTTTTGTTGTGGATTTTGAAATACTGTTCTTCTTCTTGCTTGTTCAAGAAATTGACCTCTTTCCTAGAAAGAAAGTGCCTCCACTAGTGCTTGTTATGTCTTCAACATTACTATCTTAATCAATATGTTTATATACTTTCAGCTCAAACTTTCCATTCTTCTTGTGCCATAAGCCATAGTCTTCTGTGCCTTTTACATATCACATTGTTCCTTTCATAGCCATCATGTGATTCTCCTTAGGATTAGTAGAAATTTTTGCAACTATTCCAACTACTAATGAAATGTTAGGTCTACTATGAACAACATATTACAATTTTCCAATCATTGATCTATACAATGTCTTATTTACCTCTACAAATTCATAATTCTTTTAAATTTTATGTCTTATGGCCATAGGTGTTCCAAATAGTCTTGAATTTTCCATACCAAGTTTTTTTAGTATCTCCTTGATAATCATCGATTATGTAATGTATATTCTTCATTTCTTTTGTTAGAACTGTAAACCAATAAATAATTTAATCTCTCAAAACATTTACATCTAAAACTCTTTCTTCATTTCATTTTCAAAAGTGTTGCTTAATAAATTTTGTCTTCCAAATATGATATCATGAACAAAAAATTTAGCTAACAATACTTTGTTCTTAGATTCACTTTTTAGGTACAAATTGTCATTGTCATCAGTTCTTGCAAAACCAATCTTTGAAACATAAGTTTGTAACCTTTCATACCATGCTCTAAGGGATTTACATACCATGTTTCTTTTTCTAGGCTTAACAAATCCCTTAGGTTGTTTAGTGTAGACTTCTTCTAGTATACCATTGAGAAATGAAAACTTCACATCAATTTGATAAACTTTGAAACCTTTGTAAGTATCATATGCAAGGAAAATTATCACTCCTTCCAACCTTGCAACTGGAGAAAAAGTCTTTCCACAGTCAATTCCTTCCTCTTGGGTATATCACTTACAAAATAGTCTTTCTTTTTTCTTTTTAACTTCACCTTTCTCATTCAGATTATTTCTAAATACCCACTTTATTCCAACCACATTCTTGTTCTTTGGTCTAGGTACTAATGCCCATGTCATTTTTTTATTTTTTTAGTCTAATCAATTTCCTCATTCAGAGCTCTTATCTAGTCTTCATTCTCAAGTGCATCCTTAATTTTATTGGATTCAAAATTATACAATATATATATATATATATATATATATATATATATATATATATATCATTCTTCAATTTATTTCTTGTCATAAATTTTGAATCTTTATCTCCAATGATTTGATCTAGTGTATGATGTATTCTTACATACTTTTCTAGCACATGTTTAGATCTTACTTCTCATGGTAATTCAATTGGTTCTACATGTTCACTATCTTCATGTCCCTGATGTTGTATCTTTGGATATATCAAAGGTTCATCTATCTGATGGTTGACAGTAAAAAACCTATTGCTAAGTTCAATAGTATGAAACTTCATAGGTTGTTGTTTCTTAGAAACACTCCTTCAATTTACATCATTTCAATTGGTCTCTCAGGTTTCTAAATGGTACAAGGTTTTCTTTCATAGACATATACCAAATATCTATAATCTTCAAGTTCCTTCTATATTCTTCTTCATTCTTTTCTAAAAATTCATCAACTATAACATTTGCACTTTCCACAGTCTTGCTAGTGTTAGAATTCAAGCACTTGTAACCTTTACTCTCAGTGGAATATCCTAGGGATATGCCTTCATCTCTTTTTGCATAAATTTTACCCTTCCTAGTATCTTTCATAATATCATTGTATTCCATAAACTTTGAGGCAATTTACATTAGGTGCATGACCATACCAAAGTTCAAAAGGTGTTTTATTAGTACCTTTCTTGACTTATATTCTATTCAAGATATAAATAACAAAACTTACATCTTCTCTCTAGAATGTTGGTGAGACATTCTTTTCTATCATCAGTGTCATTGCACAATTCATCATAGATCTATTCCTTCTTTTAGCTATATCATTCTATGGTGGAGTTTTAGGTGCAAGCACCAACCTTATGATACCTCTATCATTGCATAATATGTTGAATTATTCATATACAAATTGTCCTCCTCTATAAGATCTTAAGAATTTCAATCTCTTACCTATTTGATTCTAAACTCTAGCCAAATACCACTTGAACATTTGAAAAGCATCATATATTTCTTTAAGAAATGGCATAGTCATCATCTTAGAGTAGTCATCAAAAAATAAGAAAAAATACTTATCACCATAATATATTTGCACTCCAATAGGACAACATAAATCAATATGAACCTATTTCAAAACATCATCAAAAGAGTAAACTTTTCTCTTGAAACTAGACTTTGCCATTTTTCCTAATTGACAATTTTTCACATTACCTTATCATGTTTACTTAGTTTTGGCAATCCTCTTACTCTCTTCTTCTTACTAATCTCAACAAGATTATCAAAGTTCACATAGGACAACCTCCTATGTCATAGCCAAACATTTTCAAATTGTAAAAACAAACATGTTTCATCAGATAGATCTAGATAGAATAAGTTACCTCTAGTTTTCTCTCCATTAGTTCACTAGTAACATCATATATCTTTCCTCTATTCTTAAATTCAACTCTATAACCTGAAGTGATCAACTGTACCACACTCAAAAAGTTATATTTTAGACCTTCAACCCAATATGCATTATCAAACTTGATCTTATCATTTAGTATAATTTACCATTTATCTTTGGCATAACATGGTGCATCATTCCAAAACTTGACACTACTTCCACTATAATTTACTATCTTATCAAACTTACTTCTATCACCTATCACATGATGTGAACATCCATAATCAATTGTCCATCTACCATTCTTTCTTATATGTGAGATTAAAGCAAATTTCTCATGTATTTCATCATCAAATTCTTCTTTTATAGTAACATAGAAAAGTTCTTCATCATTCTCATAAGTATCACTGTCAGTAGTTTCTTCAAGAATGTAACAAGATTTCTTAAATTTTCCCTTGTAGCATGTATTTCCTTAGTTGTCTCTTTTGTCTCTCCTTCCTTGATCTTTACTGTCCTTCCTTTCATCCTTCTCTTCTCTATTATGACATATTGCTGCAATATGACCAACCTTGTTGCATTTAAAACATATAACATGAAGTTTACCTTTATATTTTCCCTTTCCTCTTGGTATCCTTTTAACCAATAATGTCTCAAGTTCATCAAGTTCATCATTTGACTCAAAGTCACTATTCACATTCTTGCTTTCTTATTTCATCTAGATTTATCCAGAGTTAGTTTTTCTTTGAAAGCACTTTCAACATTAGTAGGTGTGTAATTATCAAAATTTTCCAACTCAAAAGTTGCAAGTTTACCAATTGGAGTATCTAATGTAGATCATTACCAGGTGTACATCTAAGCTCTTTTATTCTAGAAAATCTAATAGCATAGATAGAAAGAAAGGTTCTCAATACCTTGTGATCACTATTTTCTCAAATATGATACCACCAATACTCATGATTGTATTCACCACTTCTTTGATTCTTCCAACATATTGTACCACATTCTCACCTTCCTTTATCTTCACATTACCAAAATTTTCTCTTAAGCTTTCTTCCTTAGCTCTCAACACATTTGTATCTCCTCCATAAATCAATGCCAAATTTATTTGCACTTGCTTTACATTTTCATAGTCTTTCACTTCTTCAAATTTAGAATAACTTAGAGAGGATGCAAGTTTAATCATCATTTTATTATGTACCTACTTCTCTTTCATTGTCTCAACTATCATGGGCCTATGAAATTCAATGTACTCATTCTTTAGATAGAAAAGTGAAGAATCTCCAATACTAGATCAAACTTAATCAAACTTATGAACACCAAATCAAATAAAATTGTTCATCACCATTCAACTTAGTCATTCCATTTTAGCTCTTTGTTTAGTAAATTTGACTAGAAGAATAATATCATAGTTAAAAATAAACTTCAAACTTAAAAAATAGTAAGTAGCATAAATACATAACAAACATCCACACAAATTTTGGACACAAGGATTTAATGTGGAAACCCAATTTGATAACAGCTACCAAGTAACATGCTAGCACTTTTAACTCTTCTAAAGTGAGCTATGTTAGGAGCCAACTCTATTAAAGGTTAAAAAACACACTATTAAGTGTGACCCTGTTAAAGGATTTAAATCATCCTATTTGGAGTGGCCTTGTTAGAGGACTTTAGATCATTCCCTTAGAATGTCGCCTTGTTATGAGATTTACAAATGACCATTAGGTCAACTTGAATCAAAAGGATTTTACTACTACCATAATGACTAGAAAGTAATGACTAGGTTTTATTTGATAACATAAAATTTACTTTACAAATTTAGATTTCCATTCATCTTAATACAAGTTCATTGACTAGGTTCCATCTCTCCCAACAACTTAGATCTACTTGGAAACTCTTAAAGAAATTACATACATCAAAAACTTTGCACTCCCCTTTGCAAGTATATTCTCCACTTGTCTTCATAAATTCTAGTCCAAAAACCCTCTAAAACATCTCATATTCCTCCTTAAATAGGTATCTTAGATATTTTTCCACTTAAACATAACTATAGATCTTAGGGTTATGATTAGATTCAAAAAATTTCAATGAATCTACTTTTGTTCCTTTTCTTCCTTCTTGAAACTTCTAGAAATATTCCCTCAAATATTATCCTTTGTGTTGGAATTACAAGTATGAAAGGTAAAATCATGAGGTGGGTGGGGGGAAGAATTAGGAGTTTAAACTTGAACCCATAAAACTTTCACCATTCATACATCTTATTCATTAACATACTAAAACAACATGTAAACATGTAATCAAACACACATAACACTTGATATGATTACCTAAAAACCCTCCAAGTGAGAAGGTAAAACTGGGGTGGGGACAACACCCAAAAATCTTTACTACTGCAGCAATAAAGTATAGCCAATTAAGGTTACAATGGTTTGACCATGAATCATGATCTACCCTGTGAAAGACCTACCTTGTTAAAGGATTACAAGGGCTATTAAGTCCCACTTTGTTAGAGGATTTCAACATCCTGCTAGAACTGTGCCTGGTTAGAGGACTTTAGGTCATTCACTTGGAATACCACCTTGTTAAAGGATTCGGTACAACCTGTTAGGACTACTCTATTAAGAGATTAATTGAAATCACCTGCTAGAATGTTTCAACATAGATCCTGTGATTGGTACTTTCTTACCTGATAAGAAATCACCTCTACACAATTTGTGATTGATTCTTCACAATCTGATATAGCAATGTTGTATCCTTCTCTATCCTCTGTTCTTCTCTAACTGATTTTGCAATTCACTCTTACTACTAAGTCACCTTGAAAGCTTCTGCAAACTATCTTGTTTTCTCCTTCAATCCTCTCATTCACCCCTTGTAATCACTATCTATGAAAAATTTATGGTTTTTTCCTCCTTATGAAGACTCTAATGGCTTAGGGTTAGGTATGAATCTATGGCTAAGATTCATCCTTATTGTTGCTTAAACCTTCCTATTTTCTGATTGGTTTCATTTAATTACATAGGGAATTCATATATAGATTCGTCTTTATCTCCAAAAGATTGAAATCTATCCTCAAGTCAGCTTAGAAATGGCTTACATAGTTGTTTGTGCAATTACAAACAAATATGTCAAAACTATGTTACTCAACATATGGAGTCATTGACACTCGGCATGCATTCTATTTTTGCTTCATGAATCAACACCTAAACTACTCGGCATCCATTGTTTACTCAACACTTGAATCACTCAACATGGTCTATCTGCTCAACACCTAAGTGACTTATCACATGAGTGACTCAACACTCATTGCAACTTGGCATGGTCTAATATTTACATGTTGTGCTCGACATGTATTACTAGTTCAACATGAACTAAATAAATGGTTTAAGTGTGTTGATACTCACTTGTCAAAACCAGTCTAAGATCAACAATCTCCCCCTTTGACATGAGTGTTAAAAACACTTAAATATATATAATCAATCTTATTTTCCTTGAGCATAACATATTCATGACTCGGCTTATCTACAAAACATCAAAATTTTTAAAATTTTGCAATAACCTATATACCTCAAAATTGATAACTCCCCTTGAGCTAATGTGTCTATTTTATAACCAAAATCTATGCTCCTCTCTAACTTCAATGCACTAAATCTAATACTCTTTCATCTAATATGCTCTATCATAGATGGTATCTATATCTATTTACTACCTTTCTCAAAAATGTAAAATGTATATCACCTCAATGATATAACTTGTTGTTTCTTCCTTTCTCTGCTCTCCCTTTGTTTACTCTTCTTCATGGATATTCTTTGGTTTGGATTTTTCTTTCTCCTTTTTCTTTATCTCTCCCCCTTTTATTTATCTTTCCCTTACCTCCCCTATTATGGCTATCTCCCCCCTTAGTTTATTCTCCCCTTTTTTGACAATGTCAAATGGGTTATACACGTATAATGTATTTGTCCAAAAATGATTTATGCACTTCCATTATGATTTTAAGAGTTGCATCCTAGTTATCACATGCAACATCTAATGACTTAATTTGGATAGCAAGCTCAATAGAAAGGTATACTAGGCCATCTAGAGTAGAAATGTTGGGGTCTTTATTCAGTAGGGTCTCTGTGTAAGCTAGTTCCTTGTGTAGTATTTCCATGTGTGGGGTAAGGGATGCCTGTATATTTGTTAATTTGGCTCTGATATTAGCCTCTTCTATTATTAACATAGCTAATTGACTTTGTGTTTGTAGCAATCTATAAAAATGCTTCTCACTTTGAGTTGGGTTCTGGGGTAGTTGAGTACCTGATATGTTTAGGTTTCTCTCTAGGCTCAGAATACAATGTCTGGTCTCTTGGATGAATAGTGTAGGATCACATAATTTGGTGTACAATGAGAATATATTCTCAAGTAATTTCTTCACCTCTTCAATCTTGGTTGCCAATGCAACTTGAGTGAGTGCTATATGACCAGATATCTTTTCATTTACCTTACTCTGGAATTTCTTTTTAGACTATTCAAAAAATTTAGCATTAGTATCCATGTCTTCATTATTCAACTTTTCCACTATGTCTGATAGTTGTTCTAGTAGTGGCTTAGTTTCTTCAAGAGTTTGCAGGTTGAATGCATCTAAAAAAATGTCTTTAATGTCTTGAAGAGATTGCTTCTTCCTATTTTCTCTCCTAAGCATTTCCTAATGCTTCTTTTTCTCTAAGGCTTGTTGCAAAATGCCTATTTTCTCTATTGTCATTGTGTCATAGTCATGTTTGGGAATCACTATTTCTTCATCAAGAGTGATATCTCCCTAGTGAATTTCCTTTTCAACTTTTGAAGAGCTAGAGCTTGGCACTAAGATTTGCAATGGTATAGCTTATGTGCTCAGCTTCTAAAGAACTTTTGTAGGAGAAGTGCCAGATTTTGGTAGAGTTACCAATTCTTGGATGGCTACCTTCTCCTTTACCTTAGGTGTTTTCTCATCCTCTTTAGATTTAATCTTTTTTATCACAATGACTTGACTAGCATCTGGTCTTTATATTCTAGGCGTAGAAGAATCTATCTGTCCTATTTTTTTTGTTGTTGTCCCTTTTTCTTCTTCTGTAGTCTTCCTTTGCTCAATTGTGTCAATGTTGATACTAGTATCAACCTAAGTAGATTTTTATACTATTTTTTGAATTAAAGGTTGTATTTGAGTAACTAAAGGGATGAAAAAAGGTGGTTCTTTTGTATTCACCTTATCCCTTATGACCTTAGTTACTACTTTTTGGAGTTCTTTTGCACTAACCAAAATTGATTATTGTATAGCTTGGCTTGTAGTGTAGATTTGTCTAGAATCTTCTTCAAATCATCTAAAGTCAGAGGATTGATGTTATGAGCTGATACATCAGAAACATCTTTGATGGTTATAGTTTTTGTAGTTACATTTGTATCATGAGGGGGACTAATACTTGGCATTTGTGTGCCTTGCACACTCTGTTCCTCTTTTTGTTGTTCAGCCATTGTTGTGTCATCATTTTTCTTTTTAGTTTCCTCCTCAACTATATTTTCCTCTTCTTCTTCATTGTTATCTTCTTCTTTATCATCATTCTTGTCCTCAAATGGGTCTTCTTCTCCTTATTTCATAGTTTTCAATCCATAGATAAGTTTCCACATTTGGGTTGACTTCTTCACAACATCTTCAATTTTATTTTGAAGAATGCTAAAGGCTCTATATTTTGGTGAAATCCTTCCTCCATATTTCTTATTTCCTTTAGCAATCTACTCCTTTGGTTAGCTCTAGCATCACTTGAGAGCTAATTTTGATTCCCTTATTTGTTTTTTCAAATTTAAACAACAATGCCACTTTTGTCCACAATGTCATATAAGCCTTTTGGTATAGTGTTGTCAAATTCTAGTCAAGTGTTCTTAAATTTAGACATCATTGCATATACTGCCTCTTGTACTAGAATCTTCTCATCTCTTCCAAGTTTCTCAAAGTCAATATTCTTTAAGCCAGATAAATCTGTATTATTCTTGATATTTTCACTCAAATTTTCAAGATTAGATTGTGGTTTGTGACTTACCACTTTGAATTGGCTTGTATCTTCTAATTTAGTCTTCTCAATATTTTCTTCTCTATTTCTTTTGCACTTAGCCAACTTGTTTTGTTTTCCTATATTTCTTCATGGCCTTCTATATTGTGGATCATGTGGTTGCTTTGGTGGTAGGTGTTGTTGGCTTGGCTAGGCTTGGTTTAACAATTTTCTTCTTTTCCTTAGCCACTGGCTATCCCTTAGCTTTTCTTTTCATTGGCTTGGCTTGAGTAGGTTCTTCCTTGGCTTCTTCTTCCTTGAAACCTTCTATTTCCTCTTCTTTCTTATCCTCTCCCATGCCTTGAGTCAATGTAAGAGGTTCTAGAGTTGGTTCTTGTTCTTCCTCTTTATCCTCTTCATCTCCTTCCTCATCTTCCTCTTTTGCACCTTCACCAAATTTAGCTTTAAGCTTCTTTACTAGTCTATCCTTCTTCTTGAGTGTAGAAGTTGCCTTCAATTCCATTTCAAACTTTGTTTTCATCACATCATAGTTCCCAAAGATTTTTGCATTTTTGTCAACTTCCTCTGCTATAACTGTTGTGATGGCTACTAAGGTTTCATCAACATTAATTTCATAACCAATGGGTCTTAGCCATCTTACCCTTGGTGTGGTAGCTTTCACATATGTATAGTCAATTTCCACAAGAAAATATATGTTATTATAATATTTCTCTAATAAAGAAATAGGTATCATGAGTCTTTCTTTCATTGACTCCTTAAAGTCTTCAAAATAACTTGTCATGATAGTTTTAAAGTTTTCTCCCATTTGTTCAATGAACTCAAAAATTTTCACTATAATAGGCCTATTTTTCTTCCATCGTATAGTACAAAAAGAAGGAATAGTATTCTATACATAGAAGATGTAGAGAATGATTGAACCAAATTTGTATTGTGCACGCTTGGTTTTTCTAATTGCTCCAAGATTTTCCATCAATTATTGTAGTTGAAGCTTAGCCAAATCATAAGTATGATCTTTCTTCACAATTTTGTAGCCAACATCCACAACAATATAGGGTACACTATTCAAACTACTAGATTGATAGAATTTGTGAGAGATTACCATAATAGGAAAGTTCAACAATGGATTAGTAACAATATCTATTGTCATGCCTCTTTTGTTCCATTTTTCTTTAGTGTTTTTCTCTATCACTTCCTTGGAATCACTCCTTAGAGTCTTGGGCCAATCTAGGGTTGGGTAACTAGTAACCCTATAAAGTATTCTTTTAGTAATTTTAATCAATCCATCTTCCAGCCATAGAGATCCATCATGTATCCAACTTAATACAATTTTAATCCATTCAATTTTGAATACACTGGGAAAATCTAGGGCACACATTAAAACCTTCCTTTCAATGATTTTGTATTCTTCCTTTAGAACACCATTTTTGCATAATCTTTCATACACTTTTCTAATTTCCATGTCACCTATTCCTCCTATTTTGCAATTATAACATTTCCTAACATCTTGCACTATAATGACTTTTGGCAGGATCATTGACAATGTGCCAGAAGGATCTTGTTTCTAAGCTATGTCTAGAATTGCCTTGAAAATTGGCTATTTTACTTCATTGCTAACAAGTTGAACATTCAAAACCTCTTTCCCTTCTACATTTTTTGAGCTAGACACCATTCTATCAAACTAGGGCTTTTATAAAATGAAACTGCATAACTCAACTTGTGATAAATACCTTGAAAATCTGAAGAACTAGTGTGAAATTGTCATTGAGATCTTTGCAAATGCCTTGAATCAAGTTTTTAAATCACCTTTACCCTTTCTTACTCTTTCTTGAGTTCAAAATGATGAATAATGAGTAGAAATTGATAAAATACCCTTCAAAAACCTTGCATTTAATGCTTAGTACTTGTATAGCTATAAGCTTAGCATAAACACAATTTCAAAATCACTCGGCATCTATAGATATTACCATCACTTAGTAGCTACTATGAGTTTAGTATTAACTAGCTAGTCTAGCAACTCAGCATCAACTAGCATTCCACTCAGCATGCATATGAAAAATTTCATGCTTGGTAACAACATGAAAGACTTAAAGATTTAACCTGAACATCTTGCATCTTTATTCATGCTAATGTAGTCTTTTTAGTACTATCTCCTTTTGGAACTGATATATGATATAACACTTGAGTATCAGTCCCTCATACCTCTTATTTTCTTTGTTTGATGAGGTGTGACCACTTGACCTATTAGGTGAAGTGATCCCTACTCCATTTGATGTATTGCAACCATCTTTCTTTTTCCATTTCTTGTTTGTCTCATCTTTGATGTGTTTAACATCTACCTTGCCTTCTCCTTTGTCAAATTCATAACCTAGGGCCTTTGACCTAGTTGGAAAATGTTTATTTATGTGACCAATCTTCAAACAACTAAAACATGTAGTTTGACTTAACCATCTATTGTGTCCTAATACAATTCTTAGGGATATGTCCATATTCTTGACAATAATGACAACTTTTTCTTGTGTTATAATCCCAATTATAAAATTTTCCGTGGCTTCTTACTTTTTTTGACTTGTTTGATGACCACATGGATTTGGATTTGTATTCAAAGGCTCTATTTCCATATTTTTGACAATTGTAGCAATATCCTTCAAATCTTGGGACATGCATGGTCCTGGTTCTACATTCATGTGCCTGATGACCTTATTTGTTGCATTGATGAAAATGAGTCATATTCTTAGGCTTGACATTCTAATTTGCATTTTTATTCCTACACACATTAGTAGTGTGTCCTTTCTTACCAAAAAAATGACAAGTAGGTTTGGAGTCCTTACCTTTGATGTTCCTTTCTTCAACAACTTTGGATGATTCTCCTTCTTCAGTACTTGTGTAGCCTAATCTTGTTGCATCATTGTTGGATCTAGGAGATTTCAATAATTTCTCAAAGTACTTGATGGCTTTATTTGGCTTGTTGAAGCTTTTGGCAATTTCTTTTTCTTTTTTCAAGTCATTTTGTAGTTGTTCATTTTGCAACTTCAATGTAGTTATCTCAATGTCTTTGACATTCAACTCATGATGAGCATTCATCATTTGGCTTAAGGTATCTAATTAGATGTTTGAGATCTTGGTTAGCTCTATTGACTTTTCTTCCAATCTGTTGGCTAGAACTCTTTTGTCTTCTTCAATCATGGCTTTGTCTTCTATAGCTTTCTTCTTTTCTTTAGTAACCTCACATAGCATCATGGCTTGAGATTCTTTCTCTAGCTTGAGATTTCTAATCTCCCCAGCATGTACTCTATCCTTTTCCATTAGATCTACAATTGCTGCATCAAATTCATTGGAGTCACCATTGGCAAATAGCTTGGTAGTGTCTATCTCTTTATATTGTGTGTTATTCTTTGTAGTGGCAATTTATTTCCTTCTCTTCAAGGATTTCCTTAATTCCTCTCTGGCCTCATCTAGTTGATGTAGAATAAGTTGTATCTTAATTCCTTGATTCTCAATAATATTTTCCAACTTGTATACTTCCATTTCAAGAACATTCCTCTAATCTATAAAGCTTCACTTCCAAAGAACTAGGCCCTAGTACCAATTGTTGGAATTACAAGTAGGAAAGGCAAACATCTAGGGGGGGTGAATCAGGAGTTTAAACTTGAACCCATAAAACTTTCACCATTCATAAATCTCATTCATTAACATACTGAAACAACATGTAAAGCATATGCATCAATCATGTAAACATGTAATCAAATAAACATAACACTTGATATGATTGCCCAAAAACCCTCGAAGTGAGAAGGTAAAACTGGGGTGGGGATAACACCCACAAATCTTTACTACCTCAGCAATAAACTATAGCCTATTAAAGTTATAATGGTTTGACCATGAATCATGATCTGCCCTATGAAAGGCCTACCCTGTTAGAGGCTTACAAGGGTTGTTAAGTCCCACCTTGTTAGAGCATTTCAACACCCTACTAGAAGTGTGCTTGGTTAGAGGACTTTAGGTCATTCACTTGGAATGCCACCTTGTTAAAGGATTTGGTATAACCTATTAGGAATACTTTGTTAAGAGATTTAACTGAAATAATTAGATCATATGATTGGCACTTGCTTGCCTGATAAAAAATCACCTCTGCACAATATGTGATTGATCCTTCACAATCTGATATATCAATGTTGTATCCTTCTTTATCCTCTCTTCTTCTCTAACTGATTCTAAAATTTACTCTTACTACTAAGTCACCTTGAAAGCTTCTGCAAACTATCCTATTCACTCCTTCAATCCTATCATTCACCCCTTGTAATCACTATATATGAAAAAAATAGGGTTTCTTCCTCCTTAAGAAGACTCTGGTGGCTTAGGGTTAGGTATGAATCTATGGCTAAGATTCATCCTTATTGTCACTTAAACCTTCCTATTTTCTAATTGGTTGCATGCAATTACATAGGGAATTTAGATATAGATTCATCCTTATCTCCAAAAGATTTAAATCTACCATCAAGTTGGCTTAGAAACAGTTTACATAGTTGTTTGTGCAATTACAAAAAATAATGTCAAAACTATGACTCAACATATGAAGCCACACACTTAGCATGCATTGTATTTTTTCTTTTGAATTGGCACTTGGACTACTCAACATCCATTGTTTACTCGACACTTGTATCACTTGGCATGGTCTATCTACTTGACACCTGAGTGACTCGACACGAGTGACTCAAAACTCATTATAACTTGGCATGGTCTAATATTTACATGTTGTTATTGACATCTATTACTAGTTCCAACATGAACTAAGTAAATGGTTTAAGTGTGTTGAGGCTCACTTGTCAAAACCAATCTAAGATCAACACATTGATCAATTAACTAATATTTTCCATGCATTAAATAATCCAACTCATCAACCCTTATCATCAACATGTTTTGATTACTTTGATCCTTTAACTATGTTAGTTACATATCTTGACTCTTTCTCAAACTATTAGCTTGTTGACAGTCAACCATAACTATGCTTTGATGCTAGGTCATCATTGAATCACTCAGTCATCACTAAACTATCTTTCCCAATTCACACCATGCAACTCAATCATTACTGTCACTCAACCAATACTGATACTAGACCAACATTGTTCTACTTGGCAATGCTTAGGTTCCTTAATCTTCTATTTTAGATACTTAGTTTCTTCACAACTATTTTTCTTCTCAAATGATCTATCTTCCTTACTTATTGTAATCAATAAACAAAAAATTATCTTGTCAAGTACTAACTAATCAAGTGCCCATTGTAATTTCATCACATTATTGTATGTTACTCACCCTTTTACTAGGTCATCTCATGATCTATCTTTTTAAATCCTCTTCATCAATCAAATGATATGGCACTCTACACTCTTAGTAAGTGTCTTACTAGTAAGGTTTGATATCAATGACAACATACTAATTGTTCCACATTTTTAGTTCCAACATAATTATGGTTCTAAGTGGGGGATGTGATAATTATTCCTTTTAGTTTAAGTAAAGCACCTAGTACTTTTATAAGATTAATAAATTGGGCATTGAAGAAGTTCTTGGGTAAAGTTTTTATTACGTATCTAGATGATATTTTGATTTAGAGTAGGAGTAAGGAATAATATTTGTTTCATTTTAGGAAAGTATGTTATGCCCAACTGATAATATTGTTAATGTATGTGGAAGAGGCATACAAGTCTTTATGTTTTCATTGATGTCAAGACTTAATTGGTTAAACATTATGCTAATTTAGTAGAGTGCCATATAATTTGATTGAGGAAGGGGATTTGAAGAAAGTATGATGAGTTAGAGTGTTGATAAGTATATAGTATTCAATGGGCACTTGGATGAGTTAGAGTCTAACATTATAATGATATTTTGATTGCTTTACATTTTCTTAAGGAATATAAATAAGATAGATAGTTTAGTCAGTGAATGAAGGAACATAATATTAATTGGGCTACTATAGTTGTCACTAAGCATCTGAAAAAGAGGTTTTAATTTTTATCTCTAAGTGAGTAATTTTAGTATTAACTAAGTCATGTATTGGCTGAACAAGGTGTAATGTTCACTGAGCAAGAACAATGAAGAACAAGTTAAGAAAATATTAAATATGAGGCAAAAACTTGATGAAAATCAAGAATCTTTGAGAAGTTGAAAAGATAAGGAAAAATTTAGTTATGAGATCAATGGTTGGATTAATTCAAAGAAGATCTAATCACGAAGAATAAATAATTTTAATTGAAGCACAAAGTTCAAGTCAAAGTTATATATCCTGAGCATCTAAATTCATTGAATTCAAATCTAAAAGAGATCTATGATCATGATTAAGAAAAAAAATCTAGAAGATTCTAGAATGAAAAAAGTTCTCTATTTAAAGGGGTGAACAAGATGTTTTGGATTGAGGTGAAAACAAGTTTTGAGGGGACATGAAACCCCATACAATAGAACAAAAGATAAATGGTAAAGAGTCCACCTAGTTTTACAAGGACTAGAAACCTATAGTAACAACATAAAAAATTTAGGTTTTATAAGGATTTGAAACTTATAAGTAGAATTCTAACAAAAAACTAGCTCAAAAGTAAAAACATAGTAAAAAATAACCAGCCTAGAGGAACTAAACCAGATTTAGAAACTCAGACTAGCGATCATGACCAACAAAAGAAAAATAGGAAAACCCTATCACTGGAGCTCCTCATCGCCTTGGTCAGGTTTCTAGCAGTATTAGTAATTCCTTGAAGGAGATCCTCAATAATGGAAATAGGGGAAATTTCAATGGCCTTTTAGTAATTTTCCTTGTCCTTCTACTAGGTCCACTAGTCATTTGGGTATACATATGAGAGATAATTTCCTCATTGCTCCTCCTACCCAAAGAAATCATCATGGAACATAAAATAGAAGTTATCGTGTCCATGTGTTGTTCATTTTTCTTGACCAATTGTTTAAGGCTAGCTTCATAGGCCATCAATTTCTTAGGAATATTCCCAATTTTCCTTTCAAGCTAAATTCTTCTATTTCTTTCAATATCCAGATTCTTCTGCAACTCTTTAAATTTTTCATTAATGAAATGATTTCAATAAAGAGACATGTATCAGCCTACAAAGTCAAATCCACCTTCATTTTAGCTTTGTCAAGAAACAAAATCCTTCCACTAAATTTATTCACCCCAATCTCCTCATAATTGATCATTGTTGATTATTTTTGAACTTGAAGAAGGAAGATAAAACATGAATTGAACATAATAATATTGTGAAGAGCAAGTAGAGGAATTTCTATGTTGAAGCGTGAGTGTGTGAATTAGCCAAAATGGGATTAGAAGAAAGATATTGAGTGAAGCAGAGATCTGAACAAGAAAGGTAGTGTTAAAACCTAAGATATCATTTCACTATTACTTTCTTACCATTGTAATAGAAAAATGTCTTAACCAAGTGGACCTAATGAGTCTTTAAAATCTTATATGGTAGCATTCAATAGTAATTTTTTTAAAGTCCTTTAGAGTAAGTCACTCCTTATAAATGTCAAGGAGTGATAATGTATAAATGATCTTCGGTGTAAACCCTCTAACAAGGTTACACTAAAAATGTGCATGTAACCTTGAAGAAGGTGATAGCCCTTGTTTTCACTATATTAAAATTTTGATCCTCATTGTGAAAATGATCTAAAGTTGTGTGCATTGGTAGGGTTTTGAGTCTCATTTGTTCTCAATTTTCAATAGAATCCTAGCAAATTCATTCTACCCAAGTTCAAATAGTGAAAATATTGCCCTAGGGTTTTATTTGGGTATCTTAAGGTTGTATTCTTATCATGCCATCAAAAATTTCAATCAAAATTGTAACCTTTTTTCCCTTATCCTAATTTTTTTAAGGAAAGAGATTTTATATCTTTCAAACCCTAGAGCTCTGATCTTACAATCATGGCTTTGGCATCTAGTCACAAGCTTACATCTTCTTGCCCTTGATGTTATGACACAAGGTTTAATGAAGGATAATAGAGTGACCTTTTAGGTTCCTGATGTTAAGATATGCTATAGTTGTAGTATCATAGGCTTCTAATGGAAGCTTTAACTCATGATGTGTGATGTTATGATAAGCAGGTAGTTGGAGTATCATAAAAATAGAATGGAGGAATTATGACCATGCAGTACATGGCTTGTCATATGATCACAAAAGCATGACAATATAATGAGGAAGATAGAACATGTGATGTTATGATGAAGAGATGATCATGGCATCAGAATGGTTTTTGAAATATGTTCTAATGTTACACCAAATGCTCTAGTCATGAAATCAAGGAAGGGGATTTTAAGGATCACAATTCTTTAGAGGTGATAATCATAAGATCATAAAGCCACAAATAAAAAAGAAAGCTGGTAGTTCAAGTCATAAATACGATGAGTTTTCTATCTTGATTGGTCAAATAATGCAAAGTGTATAAGGTGGATGCTACATCAAATTGTTGAAAATGTCTTTACATATGTCTACAATTTGATAGATCTCATTTTATGATCTTACGACAATTAGTATCCCATAAGATCTTAAGAGTAGTAGAAGGGTTTTGCGATGCTATCAAAGGAAATTCATTAGGGAATCTTTTAGGTAAAGGTTGATGTCGGTGATGTTATGATAAAGGAAAATGATGCTCTCTTATAGCAACATAGGGGTAAAGAAGATGATCACCAAAGTCACAAAGTAGTCTGTTGAACTGCGATCATTGGATCATAAACTGAAGAAAAATAAGATGAGATGCTATGATGTGCAACATAAACTACCTATCATGAGATCATAAATATTTTAAAGGAAAGATTTGATGCCATGAAAATCAATGTATCATGAGATCATAAAGACTTTTTCCAAGTCTTATGATAGTGTGATAAGGATTGATTTGATGAGATCATAAGATCAAAGGACATTTCTTCCCCACCTAAGATATTACGAGGGTTTTGAATTTTAGTGTTGATCATAGGTGTTTGAAATATAGATGGAGTAACTAGGGGGGTGAATTAGTTACCACAAAAACAAATCCATAGATCACTTAGATGTATGATAAAATAGTTACTACTGTCACTTGGTAAACATACAGAAAAATGTTGTAACTTGGTAGATGTAGTGTGTGTTAACTTTAACACATCTTTAAGCATTCATAGTGACTAACATGCAACCATAAAAGAAATAGCATGAACACATGAGACACCAAATTTAACATGGAAACCCAATATGGGAAAAACCACCAAGTAACTAGCTGCTGATTTTCACTCTTCTGAACTGAGCCTTGTTAGGAGCCAACCTAGTTATAGGTTACACAAAACACTATTAAGTTTGAACTTGTTAGAGGATTTAATCACCCTATTAGGAGTGGCCTTGCAAAAGGTCTTTAGAATAATTCAATAGAATTGTCACCTTGTTAGAGGATTTGCAAATGGTTGTTAAACCAACTTTGTTAAGAGATTTAGGAATCACTGCTACAATGGTGAGAAAGTAACAATGAATTGACCTGAATGAGATGCAACTGAATTGCTGATACAAATCTCTATTCTGCTTCACTAGATCCTCTTCAATTGAATAAATCCTTGTTACTCCTCAAAGATACCTGACCATCCTTCCAAGTTTCCTCACACATTCCTCTTCAAACAATCAACACACTTGCATGCTCGCTCATTACACTTTAGAATTCTTAACTTGACCTTTTATTTATACCTTAAAGATTGCCAAGTCAGCTCATTTACAAGTTACAATTATCATGTCATGCCCAAACTAGGAGGGCAAAAACACACAATTTTTTTTTTTAAATTAAGAATTAAAATGGTCTAAGTTTTAAATCTGATCTCCTGCAAGAGAGGTGAAGGTTCACTACGATACATCTTAAGTTTAAAACTCTAGAGGATAAATGCATCGTTAAGATTTATATCAATAAAATTATGTTCTTACATTCCTTATACAACATTATAGTAAAAGTTCTTAAATAATTATGTAGATGCCTTATAAATTAGTTTAATGAAACATTTCCGTAAATAACATCTACATTTAAACTTATTTTAAATAGACAATAACCTTAAATCTAAATTCAATTAATACTCAAAATTTCAGACTAACTTCAATACTAAAACTAAATACATTTAAAATTTAATTAAAAGAAAACAAATCTAAAAGAACGATTACATCCATAATATCTAAATTTGAATGAGTCGAAATCAAACTATCTTTAATTATTTAAACTTTACTTACCTAAACTAAATCTACTAATTACATTTCAAGATTGGAAGCCTTCCAAAAATAAATATCAATTTAAATAGCATTGATTCTAAATTACATACTATCAACAATTTCAGTAATACTAACTTATATCTATATACTTAAATTAAGACTAATCAATTTCTTATAATAACCATAAATTTAACTAACACTATAAATACTAATAATCTTAAATAATTAAAAGAAAACTAACTAAATTTAATATTTTATAAAAGCAACCCAACTAAACTAATTTAAACTCAAAAATTTTGAAATAACATATATAAAAATCAAACTAGCTAACTAGCATGCTAACCTATATATAACTTATCCTAAATCTAACCTAGGATTCCTAACCACCCCAGCTACTTGACCCCTACACCTCTCCCTAGGCCCCCACACAATTCAAAGCCCCTACATCAAAAAGGTACGCTGACTGCATGGAGGGGAAAGAGTTTAAAAGCAGATTTTTCCTTGGCAACTTTACTAACATAACCAAAACTTATACCCAAGCCATTAAATTAAGTCATGTCACAGACATGGCAGCATCCTTACACCTTCCCACACAGCCCAAGATGGAGGAAATGTATCCCAAATAGAGGAGCATGTGAGCAGAGGCAAGGGGGAATAAGAAATGAAATGTGGTGACAACTAATTTCAAATTATGACAACTTGCAAACTCCCCCCCACATAAATGCTTTTCTTCCCAAACTGAGTGCTTGATATGGTGAGGGAGATGGGATGGGATAGGGTGGCAGGGTGATGTCACCTTCCCATCAAGACAACTTAGACTATGATTGGACATAACTTTCTTTAAAAATCCAATCCAAACTGATGTCCACCAAGGCCAATAGGTAAGCAATAAACTCAAAAAGTTTTATAGGTGAGGAGATATTTAGGAAAGATGTTATAAGATATATATATATATATATATATATATATTTTTTTTTTTTAATTTTTTTTTGAATTTTTCTTTGTAATTTTTATCATGAATATTTATGTCTTTACTCTATTTTTTTTTATTACAAAATTTAAATGAAAAGGATAATTAAAGGAATATTTTTTGTTGTTCCATTTCAAATTAAAATGGTCTCCCATACAAATTCCAATGAGCAATTTTGCTCCTGGGAGTGTATTTTTCTTGACAATTTTTCTAAGTATAGATTACAAGCCAAAGTATATATATATATTGGTCTATATGTTAAGGTTTATTTTTTGAATAGATTTAAAACAATTATACCATAGGTTGAGTCACAATGACACCAAAATCAATTGATCTCCTAAATGACTTAAATTGGAATAATTCAACCTTTGTCATTAATTTCTTTTTAATGAAAATCTATAAAGACTTGTTACAACCTTAACATACCAAGAATTTGAATTATTTGTTTTGTTCAATAATGCAATAATTGTTTGATTCTAGTAATCATGAAAACTGAATCTACATGCATGATTGTAATTTTCATTTTCAACATACAAGAAAACTTGAAATTTTGCCAAATTGAATCAACATCAATTCCATCCTATTTTTGATATGCATCCATCTAAATTTAAATCATGATTAAATCACATTATATTGGCAACCAATTATACTCAACACCAATTTTATTGGCAAACTTGATTCAAAGGCTCAGCCGGGAAAGAACAAGGAAGAAAACCTGGCTTCGTTGCCATTTACAACAAAGTTTAAAATACAAATTACATAGGATATCAATCCCAAATTACAAAAATTTAATTGAATTTTATTCATGACCCTCATCAAGGGATTTATAACGTTTTATGCAACACATTTCTAGAACCATGGAGAGAATAGAATCTGATCAAGTGACCACGAGCATGACCAAGAACAATTCAAAAATGCATATACATACAAGGTTAGCACAATATGATTCACAATGAATCAACACTAGGGAAAGGTGGATCCTTCCAATAGGAGAAGTCAAGCGCATACCAGGTGCTTACATTTCTAGAACCTAAATGGTATGCAACAGATCCTATCCTCTCTAGGATCTCGAACGGCCCAACAAAATGGGGTGCCAACTTAGAGCCCTTTTCAAATCAAATCAGACTCTTGTGTGGTCGCACCCTTAAGAACACTCTATCACCAACCTGATACTCTCGATCCATCCTCTTCGCATCAGCATACTTCTTCTGCCTATCCTGTGCCTCTCTCAGGTGCTATCTAATTAGGGTCACCTGCTACTCCATCTCCTTTACTAACTGGGGACCAATAGATACTCGATCCTCAATCCTGTCCCAACTCAAGGGTGTCCTGCACGGTCTCCCATACAAGGCCTCATAAGGCGGCATACCTATGGAAGAATAGTGCCCATTGTTATAGGCAAACTTGACAAGATGTAGGTATTCCTCCCACTTGACTTGATGGTCCATCACGTACATACGTAGCATGTCCTCCAAAACCTGATTCACTCACTCAGTCTGGCCATCGGTCTGAGGATGGTATGCTATACTAAAATTGAGCCTAGTGCCCAAAGCTGACAACAACTCTCTCCAAAATGAAGAAGTGAACAATGAGTCTCTATTAGAGATGATCTTATGGGGAACACCATGAAGTCTGACAATGTTTTGCAAGAACACCTGAGCTATGTCTCATGCGATGAATGTAGTATGCACGGGTGAGAAATGGGAAACCTTGGTCAATGTGTCAAGTATCACCAGAATAGCATCATGGTGACAAGATGACATAGGAAGACCAACAATGAAATCCATAGATATAGTATCCCATTTCCACTCTGCAATCTCATGCGGCTGGAGAAGCCCACGAGGTTGACGGTGCTCTGCCTTCACCCTCTAGCACTCGAGGCATCTCATAACCATGCTAGCAATTTGCACTCTCATGCTTGGCCAATGATACAACTACCTCAAATTTGCATGTAACTTCTTAACACTGAGGTGTGCTGCATAAGGTGCTCTATGAGCCTCAAGTACGATGAGCTCCTGCAAACCCCTAATGGAAGGTACATACATACATCCCCTATGATGCAAAAGTCCATTAGACTCCAAGGAATACTCTACAAACTTCCCTTCCAAGGGTCTCTAAGAATGTACTAATTGACTCACTTCTGGATAAAGCTCATCAACTGGTAAGTGTTGTAAGATCTACTCTCTCAAGTCAGTGCAAGTAGTCATAGATGAAAGCTCATGGCGCCTTCTACTTAAGGCATCTGCAACCACATTCTCCTTTCCCTTGATGTAATGAGCATCAAAATTATACTCACACAGAAACTCCATCCACCTTCTTTGCCTAGCATTAAGGTTCGACTGCAAAAATATGTACTGCAAGCTCTGGTGATCGGAATGAAGCTTGAGTCTATGACCCAGAAGGAAATATCGCCATCTCACCAAGGCATGAACCATTGCCGCAAATTCTAGGTCATGAGTAGGATAATTGAGTTCATGAGTCTTCAACTTCCTAGACTCAAAGGAAATAGGTCGTCTTTCCTGCATAAGGATTGCCCCTAAACCATCTAAAGATGCATCGGTGCACACCACAAAATTTGCAACAAGATCTAGTACTACAAGAATTGATGCACTCGTGAGGGATCTCTTGAGCTCTTGAAAACCTCTATCACTCTTCTTTATCCACTTGTACTTCTTCCCCTTTTTCTAAAGAGATGTGATGGGGTGTGCCAATCTAAAGAATCCTAAAATGAAGCGTCGGTAATATCCTGCTAGCCCCATAAAGCTCCTCACTTCAGTAACACTAGTGGGTGCTAGCCAATCCATAATGGCCCTAATCTTTGATGGGTCTACTAAGACTCCATCACCTAATATGACATGACCCAAATAATGTATCTTGGGTATGAAGAATGCACACTTTGACAAACTGCCAAACAACTAATTCTCTCTCAGCTTCTGCAATACCTATCTCAGGTGCTCTTCATGCTCTCTCTCATCATGAGAATAAATCAGAATGTCATCAAGAAAAAAAATCGCAAACTTATCCAAAAAGGTATGGAATACTCCATTCATGAGACTCATGAATATAGCTGGAGCATTTGTGAGGCCAAAAGGTACCACAGTGAACTCGTAGTGGCCATACCTAGTACGAAAAGCTGTCTTGGTGATATCACTATCCACAATCCTCAATTGATGGTAACCCAACTTCAGATCAATCTTGGAAAATACTTGGGCACCCTAAAACTAATCAAAGGGATCATCGATTCCGGGAAGAGGATATCGGTTCTTGATGGTCACTTTGCTCAATTGTCGATAATCAATACACAACCTAAGTGATCCATCCTTCTTCTTGACAAAGATCACTGGTGCACCCTAAGGTGACACACTAGGTCAAATATGCCCCTTCTCTAAAAGTTCCTCCAACTGAGTAGTCATCCTGTATGGTGCTCTCAAAATTGGCTTAGCTCCTGGCACTAGGTCTATGTGAAAATCCACTGCTCGAGGTGGAGGCATACCAGGAAGCTCTAAAGGAAACACTTTTGCAAACTCCTATAGGATTGGAAAATCATCAAGGGATGGCTCCCTCTTTGAATCTTCCTCTCTATCACTAATGGTGATAACAAACAATTGACAACCCTTTTGTATGCACCGCCTAAGCTGCATAGTAGAAATCATACAAAGGGATACAGGTCTCTTCACTCCAAAGATCTCTCTAGAGATTCCATCATCATCCACACATTCCACCCTCTTTTGTCGACAATCCATCTTGGTGCTATGGGCATAAAGCCAATCCATGCCAAGAACAACATCATAAGAACCTAGAGGGATAATGCGTAGATCAGTCCTAGTGGACATGTCTCCAATCTGCATCTGACAACTCTGCACCATGGAACTAACTGACACTTTGGCTCCTGAGGCTAACTCTACTTTCCAACTGACATCCTATCTAACTGCCACTAGGCCGCAATGCTCCACCACAAATGGAGATATAAAAGAGTTAGTAGCCCCAGAATCAAATAAAATTGCAACCTTATGGCCCTGTATAATACCTATAGCCTCAATAATTGTGGCCTGATGCTTAGCCTGGCAGTTTTCAACCACTGCAAAAACTCTATGGGATCTACCCATGTCACCAACTGTCAGCTCTAAAAAAGCCCTACTCTGACCACTGGATGCCTATCCTTGCAGATACTCCCTAGCTAGATGACCCATGCCACCACAAGTGTAGCATGGTCCGTGAGTATAAGGTCGTGCACCCTATGATCCAGACTGTTGTGGGTCTCCTGACCTACTAGATCTACTGTATCCACCCCTAGAAGACTGCTGAGTCTTTACTGACTGTGACTATGGGGCCTATACTTTCTGATCCTACCTGGGACCTTGTGACTACCACTATTTGGGCTTGGAGCCCTGATAACCATGAGAAGGTTTCTGCTACTACTGCTGCTCGGGTTTTGGCTGTTGAGACTACTAGCCCTTAGAGGACCCTATTGTATAGTTCTAATTCCCTTTCCAAGGGGGTTTCTGCTAAGAAGTGTTTCAGTTCTGAGACCGATCTCGTGACTCCTGCCTACCTCGAGTATCCTCAGCAACTAGTGTTGTCTCCACTGCCTGTCTGAAGGTGGTAGGGAAGGCCATCCGAACTGGGCCCTAAAGTGATAAATTCAAACACATGATAAAGCGATGCACCCTTAGTTTCTCATCCTTCATATATTCCACATAAGGAAGGAGCTCGAGAAACTTGCTCTCATACTGAGCCACTGTAAGGCCTCTCTGATAAAGAGAATGGAACTCCTCTATCTATTTCTACCAAAAATGGTCTGACAAGTACCTCTCTCAGAATCTTTCTAAGAAAGACTCCCATGTGAGGGTGTCCATCCTCACTCCACCTATGATCTCCTCTTGATGCCACCAGTTGGAGGCATCCCCCCTCAACTGATGAACTGTTAGGTGTGCCTTTAAATTACTCCCATAGGGTCATAATCCAAAGCACCACTGTAGGCTCTGTAACCATGCCTTTGCTACTAACCCCTCAGTGGAACCGATAAATAATGGTGGCCCAAGTCGAATCAATTCCCTGATATCATCTCCTACATGTCTAGGAGGTCAGTCAAATGGGGGTCCTCTCTACTATATTGAATCTTCCTCGTGCTCACCCTGCCCTCAATCTATCTCGGTGGGGGATTCCTAGTCCTCTCTCTGAGTCTGGGTCCACCTCCTCTGGGTCCCTCTGCTTCCACTACTAGAATTTGCTGAACTGGCTGAACTATAGGTACTACTCTTTGTTGAACTACACCAATCAAAGTCTGAAGTGCATCTATAATTTCCTGGTTCAGGTTCGATGGTGGTGGAGGTGGAGGTGGTGGTGGTGGAGGTGGTCCATCCTCCTGTCCCACTCTACCACCCCTAGCCCTACGACCTCTGCCTCATCGGCTACGAGTAATAGGAGGCATCTACACAATTAAAAGTTTGAATTAAGTTTAGGAAGCACAATGGTTTAAGGTTCCTAGTGTTGAAACACAGGCTCTGATACCAAAATTTCATGCCCAAACTATGAGGGAACAAACACACAATATATATTTTTTAAAATTAAGAATTGACATGGTCTAAGTTTTAAATTTGATCTTCTGCAAGAGAAGTGAAGATTCACTACGATACATCTTAAGTTTAAAACTCTAGAGGATAAATACATCATTAAGATTTATATCAATAAAATTATGTTCTTACATTCCTTATACAACATTATAGTAAAAGTTCTTTAAATAATGATGTAGATGCCTTCAAAATTAGTTTAATGAAACATCTCCACAAATAAAATCTACATTTAAACTTATTTTAAATAGACAATAACCTTAAATCTAAATTCAATTAATACTCAAAATTTTAGACTAACTTCAATACTAAAACTAAATACATTTAAAATTTAATTAAAAGAAAACAAATCTAAAAGAACGATTACATCCATACTATCTAAATTTGAATGAGTCGAAATCAAACTATCTTTAATTATATAAACTTTACTTACCTAAACTAAATCTACTAATTACATTTCAATATTGGAAGCCTTCCAAAAATAAATATCGATTTAAATAGCATTGATTCTAAATTACATACTATCAACAATTTTAGTAATACTAACTTATATCTATATACTTAAATTAAGACTAATCAATTTCTTATAATAACCATAAATTTAACTAACACTATAAATACTAATAATCTTAAATAATTAAAAGAAAACTAACTAAATTTAATATTTTATAAAAGCAACCCAACTAAACTAATTTAAACTCAAAACTTTTGAAATAACATATATAAAAATCAAACTAGCTAACTGGCATGCTAACCTATATATAACTTATCCTAAATCTAACCTAGGATTCCTAACCACCCTAGCTACTTGACCCCTACACCTCTCCCTAGGCCCCCACGCAATTCAAAGCCCCTACATCAAAAAGGTACGCTGAATGCATGGAGGGGAAAGAGTTTAAAAGCAGATTTTTCCTTGGCAACTTTACTAACATAACCAAAACTTATACCCAATCGATTAAATTAAGTCATGTCACTAACATGGCAGCATCCTTACACCTTCCCATGCAGCCCAAGATGGAGGAAACGTATCCCAAGTAGAGGAGCACGTGAGCAGAGGCAAGGGGGAATAAGAAATGAAAGGTGGTGACAACTAATTCCAAATTATGACAACTTGCAAACTCCCCCCCACATAAATGCTTTTCTTCCCAAACTGAGCAATTGATATGGTGAGGGAGATGGGATGGGACAGGGTGGCAAGGTGACATCACCCTCCCATCAAGACAACTTAGACTATGATTGGACATAAATTTCTTTAAAAATCCAATCCAAACTGACATCCACCAAGGCCAATAGGTAAGCAATAAACTCAAAGAGTTTTATAGGTGAGGAGATATTTAGGAAAGACGCTATAAGATATATATATATATATATATATGTATTTTTTTTTTTGAATTTTTCTTTGTAATTTTTATCATGAATATTTATGTATTTACTCTATTTTGTTTTATTACAAAATTTAAATGAAAAGGATAATTAAAGGAATATTCTCTGTTGTTCCATTTCAAATTAAAATGGTCTCCCATACAAATTCCAGTGAGCAATTTTGCTCCTGGGAGTGTATTTTTTTAAAAAAAAAATTCTAAGTATAGATTACAAGGCAAAGTATATGTATATATATTTTTTGGTCTATATGTTAAGGTTTATTTTTTTGAATAGATTTAAAACAATTATACCATAGCTTGAGTCACAATGACACCAAAATCAATTGATCTCCTAAATGACTTAAATTGGAATAATTCGACCTTTGTCATTAATTTCTTTTTAATGAAAATCTATAAAGACTTGTTACAACCTTAACATACCAAGAATTTGAATTATTCTTTTTGTTCAATAATGCAATAATTGTTTGATTCTAGTAATCATGAAAACTGAATCTACATGCATGATCGTAATTTTCATTTTCAACATACAAGAAAACTTGAAATTTTTCCAAATTGAATCAACATCAATTCCATCCTATTTTTGATATGCATCCATCTAAATTTAAATCACGATTAAATCACATGACAACCAATTATACTCAACACCAATTTTATTGGCAAACTTGATTCAAAGGCTCAGCCGGGAAAGAACCAGGAAGAAAACCTGGCTTCGTTGCCATTTACAACAAAGTTTAAAATACAAATTAAATAGGATATCAATCCCAAATTACAAAAATTTAATTGAATTTTCTTCATGACCCTCATCAAGGGATTTATAACATTTTTTGCAACACATTTTTAGAACCATGGAGGGAACAGAATCTTATCAAGTGACCAAGAGCATGACCAAGAACAATTCAAAAATGTATATACATACAAGGTTATCAAAATATGATTCACAATGAATCAACACTAGGGAAAGGTGGATTCTTCCAATAGAAAAAGTCAACCACAACACCAAATTAGATGCCCAATCGGGGCTATTAACCAAGAACTTTCATTCTTCCATTTAAACATGCCATACTCATACGAGGTTTGTACTGATGGGTAGGGGCCCATAACACCCTACCCTCTCTCCCTCTTCTCATCTTGAGAAGAGACTCTACACTGGTTGGAGTCCAACTAAATAGAGCTTTCCCAAAATTGGTCACTTCTGCCCTATCCAAGGGTGAGTAATACCAAAACACCCATGCAAGAAAATCTCAAAATTGCAAACATAAATATGAAAGGAAATCATCCAAAATAACATGATTTTCAAATCTTCTCAACATACCCACAATCATACAAACATTCTCATAACAACAAGGTAGCATTAGCATTAAACAAACATGAAAATCTGCACAAGGGAGATGAGAATTCCTACCTTCACAAAGAGGTAATGGCAATGAACAAGTTTGAGTAGAGCTTTTCCCTTCCTTGCTCCAATCTTCCAAGACTCATCTCTAAATGTAGAGATTGGGTAACAGCCTCCACTAGTCCAAGAAGGGCCTCTAAATAAGCCTCAAACTCAACCACCAAAGGGATCAATAACTACACCCACCCACCTACAAATCTAGAAGCTCCTAACTCAGCCCACACTAGGGTTAAACACTAAATGGAGGTGAGGTAACTCATTATAGTCATAGTCAATTTTCGCACAAAGGCAAAATGAGACTTTTTGAGTGACCTCAAAAGTCAAAAAAAGGGGCTTAGGGGTTGGAAAAGACCCCTAACCCATACCCATACCCTTTGGGTATAATTATTTCATGTTTTAAGCCTTAGGAAATAGGTTTAGAGCCAAACAAAAGCTAGGAATAAAATAAGACCATCTAACAACTCTAACAATGAGATTAAACACTAATTCGGATTAGGGATGACTAAACTCAATTAAGAACCAAATAGCAAACTGACACCAACTTAAACCAACTTGGGTCCAAAGGTTATACAACTAGCCCTAATCAGCACACTGAAGAACATAAACAATTTACGAGTGTCAAGCGACACTAAAAGAACATAGTTACGAACACTAACATGCACTGAACATAGAAAGATGCATACATACAACTCACAATACAATACTTGAATTACGAACAACAAGGTATCCAAAATTAGCACATAGAGATCAGTTTTTTTTTCCTCCGTAGGGTTTCTTGGCTAAAATATCTACACACTCATTGCACACATGAGTAGTCCCATAAAATCACATGTACATATATGCATACATATTAGAAATTCACATAAATTGAAACATACATCAATAAGGGTTTCTTCATCCTGCTTAATTCTTAACCATTTAAAAATCTCTTAAATCAAAGTCTCAATCCTACATTTATTGATTTCATCAACATACATATGCATGAAACATTAAATGACAAACATCAAATATATCTAAAAGTAACATCACACAACATGAAATAATATAGTATGTTCTAAGCATCAGATAATGTCTCGATATCTCGAGTCGTGAATATCAAAATAATAGTAATGTATCACTATGCTATGATCGGTCGGGGCGAGGCCTCACATATCAATAATTATTACCTTAGTTGGCTACAATCATTACTTGAAATAATTAAACTTTATTTCCCAAAATAATAAAATCCTTCATTGGCCGATCCTACTCGGTAAACACTGATCTAAAAATGATTTCCAATGTTAACCAATAGGATCTCAATCAACACTATGAATCCTACAAAATCCTTTGGAGACCAAGTTGACTCAGTAAACAATGACTTTCCTGTGTTAACCTTGTGAGCTTAGTTACCACTGACTTCTGCCAAAAAATCCTTCAATGCTCGAGTGAGCTTGGTAGACACTATTTCCACAAAGTAATTTCTAGGAATACTCGATGGACTTTGAAATTTGATTTTTTGACCAACTAAGCTCGATAAGCATTGTCTATCAACTGATATGATATTTGTGTAGCATCAAAGGCAACACACATTTAAACAATTTTATCCAACAATCTCCCTCTTTGGCATTAATGGCGACACATGTCATAGCACAATGAATTTGAAAACAAGTCTTTTCTAATAGAACTTTTTCCATCTTAGATTTTATGCCACAAGCTTCTCTAATGCAGTAATCTCCCTCTATAAAGGAATTACATAGCTTCTTTTCCAAACAACAAACTCTCCCTTAATTCAAATTTTAGAAAGATATGATAGTAAACTCTCCCAATTTGACAACACATGCCAAAGACAACACATACCAAATGAGATACAATGTACCTTAAGTATTGATTCATATGTAATGTTCCCATGACTATGCTACATCAACTGATAGATCTTCAACTTGGTTCTTGTTGATGCATCACTAAAACTTTATTTTAGTGAGCTTTAGATAGGGGAATGACTCCTAAATTACCTCTTAGATACAATAATGCATCCTTAGGTAATGGCTTGGTGAATATGTCAATAATTTTTTCTTTTGTATGGACATATTCCAATCTAATCTTATTATCCTACACTAATTCTCTGATAAAATGATACTTTATATCAATATGCTTGGTTTTGGAATGCATTACTAGATTCTTTGATATGTTGATTGCACTTGTATTATCACAAAACATAACAACTGATTCTTTAATATCAACCTTCATGCCTTCCAAAAACTATTTAAATCAAACAATATTAGAGCAGTTCACTACTGCTACAACATACTCTTCTTCAAATATAGATTGGGATGTGCAATTTTGCTTTTTACTTGTCCAAGATACAAACCTCTTTCCAAGAAAGAATGCTCCACCACTTCTACTATTCCTATCATTGATGTTTCCTGCCTAATCAGCATCAGTAAACACTTTCAAGTCCAAATTTTCTCCAAATTTATACCACAATCCATAATCTTTAGTGTCTTTCAAGTATCTCAAGATTCTCTTGATTGCCATCATGTAATTTTCTCTGGGTTTTGTTGAAAATCCTACAACTATACCAACTGCAAGAGCAATATCAGACCTTGTATGAACTACATACTACAATTTTCCAATCATTGATTTGTATAAGGTCTAATCTACCTCTTTTGATTCATCATCCTTGGTAAGCTTTAGTCTAGTACACATGGGAGTTCCAACTGGTTTTGAATCTTCTATACAAAACTTCTTGAGTATCTCCTTGATATATTTAGATTGAGTGATATAGATACCATTCTTGCTCTATTAAATCTGAAGACCAACAAAAAATTTAATCTCACCAAACATAGACATTTCAAATTCCTTGTTCATTTTCTCTTAAAATTCTTTACATAGATCATCATTCCTTGTAAACAAAGTATCATCAACAAATATTTCTGCCAAAAAAATCTTGTTATTTGATCCTTCCTTGATGTACAAGCTACTGTTATCATTAGTTCTATGAAAACCAATTTGAATAAGTTAGTTATACAATCTTTCATACCATGCCCTGGGGGCTTGTTTTAGAACATACAATGCTTTGTGTAATTTTTAGACCATGTCCTTTTTGTCTAGATCAAAAAAACCTTCAAGTTGCTCAATGTAGACTTCTTCATCTAGAATACTATTGAGAAATGTAGATTTGACATCCATCTAATATACCTTAAATCCTTTATGTGTAGCATATGCAAGTAGGGTTCTGACACCTTCCAATCTTGTAATAGGAGCAAAGGTTTCTCCATAATCAATTCCTTCTTCTTGAGAGTAGCCTTTACATACCAATCTAGCTTTGTTTCTTGATACCTTACCATCTTCATTTAACTTATTCCTGAATGCCCACTTAGTTCCAATCACATTTTTATCTTTAGACTTAGGTACAAGAGTCCATGTTTTGTTCTTCTATATTTTCTCTATCTCTTCATTCATAGCCTCAATCCAAATTTTATTTTCCAATGCATCTTTGACATTTCTAGGTTCAAAATCAGCAAGTAAACAAGTACCTTTTAGCTTACTTCTTGTCATAGTACCTTCAGATTTGTCTCCAATAATCTAATTTGGTGCATGATGTCTCCTAACATACTTGGCCAATATAGGTTCTTTGCCTTTTGAATGAATTGCATTTTCATCCTCTTGAAGTTCAACTTTAGGTTCTGGTTGTTCTGACATGGTAGGCATTGGCTCAGTAGCATCTCAATGTGACATGGGTTCCTACAACTTAGTTTGAACTTCTTGGAACTCGATGACTATGAAGACTCAGGAGTAGAAATATCTGGATTGATAGATGTGTCTGGCACTATATCAGGTTCAATGAAAACAAATCTCCTATAATCTTCTAGTTCCTTTTTTCTTTCTTCTTCAGTCCTTTCTGCAAACTCATCAACTTTCACATGTGCACTTTCTATGATTTTGTGAGTAGACAAATTCAAACATCTATATGGCTTAATTTTGTAAGAATAAAATATGCCTTCATCACCTTTTATATCAAATTTTCTTTTTCAAGATTCTTTCAAGATGTAACATTTACTTCCAAATAATTTCAGGTAACTTACATTGGGTTTATAGCCATACCATAACTCATAGGGGGTTTTGAATGAGTCTTTCAATTGTACTCGGTTCAAGGTATGAACTATAGTGCCGATAGCTTCCTTCTAGTACTTGATAGCAATGTTCTTTTCAATCATTAGATTCTTTGCATAATCCATGATAGATCTGTTCCTCATTTCAACTATTCCATTCTATTTGGGAGTTCCAAAAGCTCATACATGTCTTTTGATTCCTCTTTCAATGCAAAAGTTATTGAATTCATGGGAGATGAATTCACCACCTTTGTCTAATCTCAAACATTTTAGTCTTTTCCTTATTTCCTTCTCTACTCTGGCCAAATTCTATTTGAAATTTTCAAATGCTTCTGACTTCTCTCTCAGATACATGATAGTCATCATTCTACAGTAGTCATCAACAAAAATAATGAAGAACTTTTCTCTAGTCTAGCTCTCAATTCCAATAGGTCCACAAAAAATAGTATGCATTATTTTCAAAATTTCTTTAGACTGATAGTCTTTACTTTTAAAGCTAGTCTTTCCTATCTTACCAATATGGCAATTCTTGCATAGACCAACATCAGGTTTCTTTATACTAGGAATGCCTCTTACTTTCTTGAATTTTCTTATTTTCACCAGGTTATCAAAATTCACATGACATAACCTTCTGTGCCATAACCAACTTTCTTCAACTTGAGCAATAAAATATGAGCATTCACCAAGTTCAAGATAAAATAAGTTACCTTTTTTTTGTATGCCTGATCCAATCAACTTTCCTTTGTCATCTAGCAGTCTTGTCTTTCCATGCATGAATTCCACCTTGAATCCAATATTGATTAGCTTTGCCACACTCAATAGATTATGTTTTAGTCATTTAACCCAATAGGCATTATCACATACAAGTTATTTGGTTAGTGAGATTCTTCCTCTTCCTTTTATGCAACAAGGTTCATTATTACCAAACCTCACACTACCACCATCATAATCTTGAAAATGTTCAAACTTAGTTTTTTCACTAGTCATATGATGAGAACAACCACTGTCTATGATCCATGTATCATTTTTTCTTACATGAGAGATGAGTGCCATCTTATCTTCCTCGTCATTATCATATTCATCTTTCACAACAATGTACATAATTTCATCCTCACTATTATTAGAATCCTTAGAGTCCTTAGCCATAAAGCATGTTTTCTTACCTTTTTCCTTGAATGATTTGAAGTCTTTCTTGCCGTTGCAATTGTGACCTTTCTTCTCATCCTTGTTTTTCTTGTTTGGGCACCTAGTTACAATATGACCAATTTCCTCACATGAAAAACAAATTAGAGGAACCTTACTTTTGTATTTTCCTTTGCCTCTAGCACATTTCCTTGCAAGTAGAGCTTCAATTACTTCAAGATCACTATCAAAACTTTCTTTTGATTCTTCTTCACTTTCTGATTGAGTTTCCTTTATCTTTTTGCCTTTTTCTTTGAATAAAAGCTTGGCTTCAAATGCTAACTCAATTTTATTAGAAGCTGGAACAATTGTCATAGTTATCTAGCTTAATGTAGTCAATCTTCCTATAATGGCATCCAAATTTATCTTATGATTTGCTTCACATCTTCATTCTTGAATTTTAGATACTCTAATTGCATAAATGGGAAGTAGAGTTCTAAGAACTTTACTTACAATTATTTCCTCCTTCATGTCTCTTCTAGAAGCTTTGATTGCACTGACACTTGCTTTTACTCTTTTAACATATTTAGCAATTTTTTCATCCTCTCTCATCCTCATCTAATCAAATTGTCCCATTAGACTTTCTACTTTGGCTCTTCTCACATTTTCATCATCTCCATAGATTTCCTTTAGCTTGTTCCATATAGAAAATATAGTTTTATAGTCCTTGATATCATTAAATTCTTCATAGCATAGGGTAGATGCAATGTCTATCATCATGGTGTTATGAGTCTTCTTCTTAGCAATGTCATTGATAGATAATATACTAGTAGGACTTGTATATTCTTCATCAAGATATTTCAATCTTATATCTCCAATGAAAGCTACATGGAGTCTCATGAGACCTTGCCATGTTAAAAAGTTATCCCTGTTAAGCCTTGGAATTTTCCTCTTGTAAGACATCTTGATCTTTAGCCTAGATCCTTAAATTCCTTCCTCCAAGCACCAAAAGCTCTAATACCAAATGTTGGAAATATAGATTGAGTAACTGAGAGGGGGGGTGAATTAGTTACCACAAAAACAAATCCATGTATCCCTTAGATGTTTGATAAAACTAGTTACTACTGTCACTCAGTAAACATACAAAAAAATATTGTAACTCGATAGATGTAGTGTATGTTAACTTTAACAGATCTTTAAGTATTCATAGTGATTAACATGCAACCATAAAAGAAATAACATGAACACATGAGACACTAGATTTAATGTGGAAACTCAATATGGGAAAAACCACCAAGTAACTAGCTACTAATTTTCACTCTTCTAAAGTAAACCCTATTAGGAGCCAACTTGGTTAAAGGTTACAAAACACACTGTTAGGTGTGACCTTATTAGAGGATTTAATCACCCTATTAGGAGTGGCCTTTCAAAAGGTTTTTAGAACAATTCAATAGAACTGTCACCTTGTTAGAGGATTTACAAATGGTTGTAAAACCAACTATGTTAAGAGATTTAGGAATCATTGCTACAATACTGAGAAATTAACAATGAATTGACCTGAATGAGATGCAACTAAATTGCTGATACAAATCTTTGTTCTGCTTCACTAGATCCTCTTCGGTTGAATAAATCTTTGCTACTTCTCAAGGATACCTGACCATCCTTCAAAGTTTTCTCACACTTTCCTCTTCAAACAATCAACACACTTGCATGCTTGCTTATTACACTTTAGAATTCTCAACTTGACCTTTTATTTATACCTTACAAATTGTCAAGTTAGCTCATTTACAAGTTACAATTATCAATAATTATTACCTCAGTTGGCTACAATTATCACTTGAAATAATTAAACTTTATTTCCCAAAACAATGAAATCCTTCATTGGCCAACCTTGCTCAGTAAACACAGATCCAAAAATGATTTCCAGTGTTAACCAACAGAAGCTCGATTATGTTGGTAAATAGATTGTTCTTTCCAATGTAACTCTTACATATCTGAACCAGTGAGAAAAAATTTGATACCAATAGTTGGATAATCTATCATGAGGTTGATAGATTTCCTCTAAATTGAAAGGTATAGCTCCCTTATCAATGATATTCAATGAATTTGTTTGTTCCTAAACTAATTGGGTATGTTCTTAACCTGAGAATAGAAGAGGAAAACCAAGCTAGCCCTAGACAGAACTAACTTAGATAGAGAATTCAATTTTGCACCTAGTCAACCCCAGGAATTCACACTTCCTATGACTACTTGACATTGGTAATACAATGTGAATGCTATGTATGCAAATGCAGTGGAAAATAAAATGAAAGAGAGTGTTAAATAATCCTAATTCTTGTAATAGGAACATCTGCAAATACTTTGATCTACAACCCATTCATTATTCAACACAAGATGGAAGATGATGCCCAAAACTGAAAATAACAATACTCTGATTAATTATAATCAAAGAAAAAATAATGAAATGCTCTGATTTAGAATAAACCCATGTTGCTTTGAATATCACAAATAAAGATACTCAGATTTTATTTGCTCACAACTTATGCTAAATCTATTACAAAAACTCAAACTCTTAACATGCATGATAAAAATGCAAAAAATTAAACTAAGTTCCTTCCCCCTACTCTAGCTCTCTATCTCTCATAGAAAAGAAGAACCCTTTGCAAATGAAAAGGTTTTACAATAAATACATTCTCCAGCAATTGTTTGGTTTCTTTCGATGACTTTTTAGTTCTGTAATTGATCTTGTCTCTTTGACTTCTCATCCTTTCCTTTTGAAAATTGATAATGATATATATTAACATATTTAAATTACATTTTAACAATTGACATTTAAATATGTTAAATCAATATCAAAATCTTTCCTTTGTTGAGCAGACAACAAAATAAATACTACTGCTAGGTAAAAATGGGTCATTTTTCGTGGGGTATATCTTTTTGTTCCACTATTGGATAGAGCTCATTTCTAGAAATGTTCTTCCAAACTTATTTTTCTATATTTTCACAAAATTGATCAAAAAAATAATCACTGAGTCAAAAGATATGAGCTACTGAATGCTGGTCTATATGACTGTTGCAAAATCAGAATTGATAAAATAAAGTTTCTAGCCACTCTTCTTTCAATGCTCTATAATCCACATGTCTTAAATTCACCAATATGTTATCTTCCATGCTTACCATGTTGATCCTCTACTAAAATTTGGGAGCAATTATTTGGAATGCTTTTCGCAGAAATCAAATTTTTGCCTTCTACCTTTTGTCGAAAACTCAACTTTAACTACAAAATTCATAATGGAAAATGAATTTTCCATTTCATATTTAATGTCATGTTGATGTCCAAATCTTCAAGCAATAAATCATTGTGAGATTATCATTCCTTTTTTAATCAATTAAAATCTCTTTTCCATCTCTCTATTCTGAATTTGATGCTTGGTGGAAATTCCATTTTTGAGTGCGAAAAGTGCACCCAATCTTCAATTTTCCATTTCCATGTAGTGGGCACAATTTTTACGTATATTGATTCATAAATTATTTTTCTAGAGTGATCTTGATGCTAGACCCCATATACCTTCATTGTGGATTGATATTTTCCTTTTCTCTCCTCATGTGGAAAATTGGACTTTGACTGTGAAAGTCGTAGCAAAAAATGAATTTTTCGCTACGCATTTTTCCTTTTGGTGGAAAATGAAATATTTGCTTCTCAAATGGAAAATTAGAAAATAACTAAAAAAGACATAGTAGAAAATGAGTTTTCCACTACACTTTTCATTTTGGTGGAAAATCCCAAGTTGACTACTCCATTGCGGGAAATTTAAGAAGTGCTTCTCCATGGTGGAAAAATGAACTTTGACTTCCATTTTCTTTCACATTTGCATATCTGGACTCAATAACGATTCAATCCTTCATAGAGACTTTCTTAAAATCAAGGAATGCATTAGTAGAAATTTATCAGGGGTGGTGAATTAGAAGTTTTAAAAATTGGGGTACTTTTAGTGTGCCTATAGTTGGCTCTAAATGGGGATTATGTATTGCAAAGTGCATAAAGAATCTAGAATCTCTAGCAAAAGATAAGTGCCTATCCATTGGGCTATAGAGTCTAAGCACAAATAAGACTACCAAAGAATTGCTTGCCGGGAGGACGAAGAGGAGGAAGGCAAAAGAAAAATTGAGAAAGCAGGAAACACTAAGCTAAACACACCAAAACTATGGAAAAAAAAAGCTTATTTACAAACATAGGTGAGGAGGCCTCACCAAAGGAAAGGAGTAGAGAAATGGACTCACACATGACCATTAATTGGAAGGGAGAAGTATGAACCTTTCTGAAAAAGAAAATTATGCTCCAGCAAGTTAAACCAAAAAAATTCCCCCTTGGCAACCTCATCATAATCAAAACTGAATCCAGAGGTATGCTAAAAGTATGTGGCCCAGAAATCTCTTCCAAACAACCATCCTTCATCATATATTTCTGATTTTTCCATGCCTTCCTGTGCATTACTTCTTGCACCATCAATCATATTTTGTGAGGAAGAAAAGTATAAAGATTTTGAATCTGGTACAGGAACACACTCACCTTCATCTCTTTCTACAACATCATTTTTAATAGAGATTTCAACATTCGAAACAATATTGAAAAATTTAGGATACTCAAATGGTTCTGAAAATGATGTTCCATCATATGCACATTTATCATAGTCGATTTGAATAGAACTTTTAGATTTCAAATCAAGGCTAACATAAAATATTTCTTCATCACACATAGGGTCAATCTGGAGTGAAGTAACTTCATCCTTTCTAGTAGCTATCAAGTCTGAAAACTCCCTATCCAAATTCAAAACTCCAATACCTAAATCAACTGTAGAGGAAGGCTCACCTTGGGTAGGCATCAAGATTTGATAAACTTCTTTTTCATGGAAAAGAAAAATATAATTAGGCTCTTTATTCTCTTTATGATGATACACCACTTCATTAGCCATCAAAGGTATTTGTTTAAAATCTATCCTTGCAACCACTTTTTCAACCACATCTTTAGACTTGAAATAATATTCATCAAAACATGTTTCAACCTTTTCATCAATACATAATTCATCAAGAATACTCAACTTGGCATCTTCTACAAAAGAAAATGATTCTAACACTGCAAATTGAACCTCATCTTTTCTATTATCTTCTTCAAATTTATAAGTCTCATATTCTGCTTGTGTACAAACCAAGGGATGACTTTCACAAGAAATATTATGCAAAAAAAGATCTTCATTATTCTCTTCAAATCTGAAACTTTCAACAATAGGAGAAAAGGAAAGCATGGGTGAATCCTCATTTTCTATTTCACTTAACATTTCTTTGCCACCCCCAAAAGTTTCTTTGTTCATTGAAATTTGTGTCTTTGGAAGCTAGGGAATTTCTTGTTCTCCAAGATCCAAGCAATTCACTGGTATTGGTTCTTCTTTTACTGATTTTTCTCAAGGTAAACTTGTTGAAACATACTTTCCTTTTCTTCAGTCTTCAACATTTAAATATCCTTGGATCACACACTTGAATAGTAAAGCGAATTGATGATCTTTTGATGGATTTAATCCTTTTGTTTCAGCTTCAGTAATACTTTGTTTAAATGCAGTCCAAAGGAATTGTAAGTTAGGATCATTTTCAAAATTTATTTCTTCAAATGTGGGTTTCCTTTTGATTTGTTTTCTTGGTTGAACTTCTTTCTCACTCAAGACTGAAAAATTATAGGCATCAAAATTAGGTGGGAGTTTTGGAACCACTTTATCATCCACTTTTAATTCATTGCTTAGTTGCAATACCCTTTCCTCACAATGCTGCAATAACTTCTTCTTTACCTCCAACTCTTTCATCTTGTGATATTTGGAACAAACACTTCTCCATAAAAGAATTGGTGCATGATCTTCTTCAATGCTCAAATTCATTTTTCTCCCATGAGTAATGCTTTCTCTAAAAGCATCAAATAAATCACACAATACTGGATCATGTGTTTGATGAAGTTTAATCAAAGAAGGATCTGGCCTTCTTCCTTTCCCAAATTTAATGGGCATGGTCTTTTAATAATAGATTCACCAATCTCCTACAAGTAGAGATAATAATAAAAATCAAGGAAGTAAAACTTCAACACTAATCTTCTTTTCTGCTTCCCTAGCAGAGTCACCAAAAATCTATTGGTAAATAGATTGTTCTTTCCAATGTAACTCTTAAATGCTTGAACCTGTGAGAAATAATTTGATACCAACAATTGGATAATATATCATTAGGTTGATAGATTTTCTCTGAATTTAAAGGTACAACTCCCTTATCAATGATATTCAATGAATTTTTTTGTTTCTAAACTAATTGGGTACATTCTTAACTCGAGAACGAAAGAGGAAAACCAAGCCAACCCTAGACAGAACTAACTCAGGCAGAGAATTCAATTCTACACCTAGCCAACCTCAATAATTCACACTTCCTATGACTCCCCGACATTGGTAATGCAATGTGAATGCTATGTATGCAAATGCAGTGGAAAATAAAATGAACGAGAGTGTTAAATAATCCCAATTCTTGCAATAGGAACATTTACAAATACTTTGATCTATAACCCATTCATTATTCAACACAAGATGGAAGATGATGCCAAAAATTGAAAATAACAATACTCTGATTAATTATAATCAAAGGAAAAATAACTAAATACTCTTTAGAATAAAACCCCTGTTGCTTTGAACATCACAAATAAAAATACTCAAATTTTATTTGCTCACAACTTATACTAAATCTATTACAAAAACCCAAACTCTTAACATGCATAATGAAAATGAAAACAATTAAACTAAGTTCCTTCCCCCTACTCCAGTTCTCTATCTCTCATAGAAAAGAAGAACCCTTTGCAAATGAAAAGGTTTTACGATAAATACATTTTCCAGCAATCTTTGGTTTCTTCCAGTGACTTTTCAGTTCTGTAACTGATCTTGTCTCTTTGACTTCTCATCCTTTCCTTTTGAAAATTGATATGCTTATTAAATTTTAAAGTTAATAATGATATATATTAATATATTTAAATTATATTTTAACAATTGACATTTAAATATGTTAAATCAATATCAAAATCTTTCCTTTGTTGAGCAGACAGCAAAATAAATACTACTGCTAGGTAAAAATGGGTCATTTTTTGTGGGGCATATCTTTTATTACACTGTTGGATTGAGCTCATTTTTGGATATGTTCTTCCAAACTTAGTTTTTTGCATCTTGACCAAATCGATCGAAAAAATAATCACTGAGTCAAAAGATATGCACTACTGAATGTTGGTCTATATAATTGTTGCAAAATTAGAATTGATAAAATAAAGTTTCCAACCACTCTTCTTTCAATGCTCTATAATCCACGTCTTCAATTTGTCAATATGTTATCTTCCATGCTTACCATGTTGCTCCTCTACTGAAATTTGGGAGCAATTCTTTGGAATGCTTGTGGCAGAAATCGAATTTTTGTCTTCTCCCTTTTGTGGAAAACTGAACTTTAACTATGAAAGTTGTAGCAGAAAATGAAATTTTCATTTCATATTTAATGTCACGTTGATGACCAAATATTCAAGCAATAAATCATAGTGATATTGTCATTCCTTATTTTATCAATTAAAATATCTTTTCCATCACTCTATTGTGGATTTGATGCTTGGTGGAAATTCCATTTTTGAGTGCGAAAAGCGCACCCAATCTTCAATTTCCATTTCCATGTAGTGGGCACAATTTTGATGTAGATTGATTCACAAATTATTTTTATGGAGTGATCTTGATGCTAGACCCTAGATACCTTCATTGTGGATTGAGAAATTTCCTTTTCTCTCCTCATGTCAAAAATTGGACTTTGACTGTGAAAGTCGTAGTAGAAAATGAATTTTCCACTATGCATTTTTCCTTTTGGTGGAAAATGAAATATTTGCTTCTCCAATGGAAAATCAGAAAATGATTTTTCCACTACACTTTTTATTTTGGTGGAAAATCCCAAGTTGACTACTCCATTGCAAAAAATTCAAGAAGTGCTTCTCCATGGTGGAAAAATGAACTTTGACTTCCATTTGCTTTCACATTTGCATATTTGGACTTAGTAACGATTCAATCCTTCATAGAGACTTTCTTAGAATCAAGGAATGCATTAGTAGAAATTTATCATGGGTGGTGACTTAGAAGTTTTAAAAATTGGGTTACTTTTAGTGTGCCTATAGGTTAACACTGCAAATCCTACAAAATCCTTTGGAGACTGAGTTGACTCGATAAACAATGACTTTCCTTTGTTAACCTTGTGAGCTCGATTACCACTGACTTCTGCCACAAAATCCTTTGACACCCGAGTGAGCTCGGTAGACACTATTTCCATAGGGTAATTTCAAAGAATGCTTGGTAGACTTTAAAATTTGTTTTGCTGACCAAATGAGCTCGATAAGCATTGTTTGTCAACTGATATGGTATTTGTGTAACATCAAAGACAACAAACAATTAAACAATTGTATCCAATAGTAGGATCATAAACCCCTAAGTTGACATTGAAAGTATGTTTTCATTTTTCTGAGCTAGAAATGACAACATGCTTCTCAACTAATGAGAGTTAATCAATAAATAGAAAGTGCAACATTGGATAATAATGACAAAAGAGAAAATCTAAGCAATTGCAGAGATTTTAGTATGTACAAACTATTATTTTTAATGCCTAGATATAGCTTTGCCTAATATTTTCAATCTAGTTCAAAATTTATGATAAGGAGGTTAAAGGGATTTAGGTAGTGAACATAGAAATTGTAGAAACCTCCACTTCCAAGGGAGGAACAAAAAGATAGAAGAAACCAAATCGGTTTGTAGAATAATGGTTAAAACTATTTTTGGGATCCTTAAATGCAAATTCAATAGATGATCATGCTTTTTTCAACCCATACACATTATGCAAAGATGCTACATGCACCAGGGTCATGATTTTTGAGCTTTTCAAGTATTTTTACCATAATAGAGAGATGAAGATCCCTGTTTGCAACCCTTGGAAGAAGAACTTGGAAAAATTGATATTTCCAGAGGTTTTTGTTGATGTGGATTTGATGAAATCCTTAATCAAGTCATGTAATCCAGCAACTAAATCATTCTATAGGAAATATGGAACTATTATGTGCACTCTAGATCATGCTTCATTCATTGAAGCACTTGGATTGGATGGTGATGTGAGCAAGCCAGTAGATTTGGAGGATCTATAAAGAAAAATTGATAGAAACACCAAGGCATACATAGGAAAATTAATGCTACATTATATCCCCATACACTTGAAGAGTGTGTGTGGTTACCCTATGAAAGTGGAAAAGATGGTTTCTTTGGATAAATTCAAGAATTATTTTGTGAAAATAGTGTATGGTGTCAACAAGGTGGTTGGCAAAGATAGATTAGAAATGGTGTATGGAGCTGAGATTATTATTGCCAAATATGTGTAAGACTCCTACCATGGTGGAGAATATAATTATGTTAAGTTCATTATAGAAAAGATGAAAGAGAATATTAATCTAGCCTAGAGTGGAGAAATGAAAAAAATTATCTTTCCTTCATTACTCATTGTTGATGCATCTAATCCTATACAATAATGTGGGATATTTTAGTTCAGATTTCATCGATCGCACCTCTGATGCTAATGGAAAGTTGCCAGTTCAATTATTGACATAGGTATGGGACACTTCTTATCACTGTTATGATTCTATCTCATTTTTCAATAAGTTTAGTGTTGCTATAATGAAAATGCTAGATCTAGGTTACTTTAGGGCACCTGATATCCTTAAGAGTCTTTCGAGACTAGCCCTGCTCTTTGAGGGTAAGAGATTAGATCATAATTGGGGGGATATTTTCTTATTCCTTGATGAGATTATATGGTTGTCCCCAACCACCCCACATATTACCAAAAATCAATCCCCTTAGGTTGGGTATTATTGAATTCATGTGGCAACTACCTATGGTAAACATAGAATACTTAGGGCCCAAGGTGCATAGGGGAACTTTTTTGTGTAGATGGTTAAAGGTGGGAGAATTTTCAATTGGAAATGAATCCCTAGATCAAATTTATTCTTTCCTCCACTATTACAATTTGTAAACAACACCATATAGAATCTATGACCCTAATAATTAGATGAGGGCTACCCTCAAAGAAATTAGGAACTATGTGTTGCCTAGTACCAAGGAGTTTCCCCATGAGGCTGTTATTCCTAATATTGTTACAGAGGAGGAGGCAACAAATAAATTGGCCAAACTTGACGATGTTTTGATGGTAGAAAGGGAAATGAAGAGAGTGGATCCCAATTTTAAGGGATTTTATATGGACATCCCCTATCCTCATAGGATTAGAAAGATGGTCACTGACCATTCTAAAATCATGAACTAAATGATAGAGGGACCCATAGGTGCTAGAGGGACCCATAGGAGAAGAGGATATGGTGTGTCTTAATAGCCTTGAACCTAATATGGTTCCAAAAATAGAGGAAGATGAGCCTACTAAGACATCATGGGTCACTAAGGGAAACAAGAGACAAAAGATTATCCATATCCCTGCAAAAGTAAAATAAAGAACACTACCAATTCTACCTAGTAATAACCAATACTTTTCTAACTTAAGGAAAAGTTATATACAAGATAGGGTCAAGGTAGCTAAGAACACACTCACAAACCTAGGGCTAGTAGTGGTGAAGCTAGATGATAGGATCATCCAAGCCCAACAATTTATGGAAGATGATGATTTCATCAAATCAACTGAGTTCAAAAGTTTTCTATACAAAATAAAACAAAGTGAGTTGGTATTGAAGATGAAGCTAGGAGAGTCAGATGAGCAGATATTAGAACTGGTTGACAAGTTATAGGCCTATGATCTTGAGAGTGAAGTTATGAATTTGGAGGAGGCAAGGGACCTTGCAAAGTGATGTGGAATGTTGCTAGTACCCAATTGGGATTTGGAGAAAGTATTTATGCTTGATCAGATTAGGAGACAAGAAAATGCCATCTCATATGAGGCATATGGTGCTGATGGATTGTAAAGAGGAACAAGGTTCAATATTGACACCAAGTATCTAGTAGTTTGGACCATGGCCTTTGCATCAAATAAGCCTAAATTGATCTATGTGTAGAGCACAGAACATGGCAACATGGTTGTATAGACTTTACAGGGCACTTTAGGAATGTAAATCTCAAAGACCATGAAATATTTTTTTTTTCATGAATGAGGCCAAGGTAGAAGAGAAAGAGACCAGACTTGCCAACTCTATACATGATTACATTGATGTGAGGAATCTCTCTAAGGATGAGCTTAGGAAAAGCCATGTTTACAAGGAAAACATTGAAGATCTTGAGGCTAAGGTCCAAGCACTAGAGGTTGAGGTTTCATCTCTTAGAGAGAAACTTGTAAATGCAAAGCAAGTGGTTACTACTAAGAAGAGCCAAGAATAGGATAATCCAAAGTAGGAAACTATTGGTCATTTTGCCTTCCCACCAGAATTGCCACTTTTGAATTCAATGTGTTAATGTTCACAAGTTTGAAATATCCAAATATTCAAAAAGGGCATAGAATACTTTATGATAACCTCATATATTTCTTTCCTTGCGCATTTTAATGTTTTTGCGAGCTCGCAAATCCCCATTGTCAGATCAAGAGATATCTATGGTTGGTGCTATCTCGCTATGGGAAGTTGCACGTTGTTTTACCATTGCAACATAGTGCCTTTTGGCCACGTGTTAGATGGGTTCTCCCTTTCCTCGTTATTTCTTTGGTGCCAAATTTTGCTAGATCTACGGTGGGCACTATGGCACTATTGAAAAGTCTATGTTCCTCGCCATTAGCGACATAGTGCCTAGATGAAAAGTGATACTATGGCGACATTAGAGGGAAGTGGGTCCCAAGTATGCCCCATCAGATATTAGTAATGAGGATCAATCAGACAAGTTGGTACGTGGCCGATATCTATTGGTTGGTATACTAATAGGCCAGATCCATCTTGCTCATCACCAGATCTTAGAAAATCAATGGTGGATGCTATCTCGCTATGGGAAGCTGTGAGGATATTACCCATAGCAACATAGCACCTCGACAATGCATGGCAGGGTGGGGCCGAGTGTTATGAAACTGCAAGGATGGTACCAATTTGAGCCGAGTTAGTTGCCAGGTGTGTTAAGTGGTTTGTGGGCCCAGAAGTTTTATGGACAAAGCACAGTATTATGGTGAGTCTTCACGATTGTTAGATCAGTCTGTATCAAGGGTGGGCACTATCTCGCTATGGAAAGCTATGAGGATATTATCCATAGCGACATACCACCTCGATGATGCATGGCACAAATGACGTAATGGGCCTGCCCTTCTCCAAAGTGATATTACGGCTCGTCCTCAGTGGCAGTTGTTAGGTGGGTCATAGTACAATGGTGGTTTTTCATTGGTCCATTCAGCCAACTCAGTGTGTAGTTGTACAATTTTTTTGATCACCGTAGATCTAAGGAAATTGATGGTAGGCACTATCTCACTATGGAAAGTTGCGAGGATGTTACCCATAGTGACATAGCGCCATTGTGCCATGTGGATCAATGGGGCCAGGTCTCACCAAGATGAGGATGCTAGAATGTGCCAGGTGGTTGCCAAGTGTTTCATGGGCATAGAAGTTTTAGGGAGATAGCATAGTAATATGATGAGTCTTCACGATCGTCAAATCAGTTTGGATCCACGGTGGGCGCTATCTCACTATGGGAAATTTCTCGAAGGATATGCATAGCGACATAGTGCCTCAATGACACATGTCCCAGTGGGTCCAATGAAGGCAGTAACGATTAGTAGCTGGCAGTTAATGTGACTATCATGATCAGGGTTGCAAGGTGGCATAATTAGTAAAGAAAGGGGTGGTCAACTCAAGAAGACCTTACAAGGTGGCAGAAAGGAAAGAGGTTATTGCTCCACATGGCCTGTTTCACTTATAGTGTTCGGATGACTCGCTGACTCTGCTGACTCATGCACCAAAAAATGATAAGAAATTGAGGTTTTACATGAATTTGATCTTCATGATCAATTCCAACCACCAAAAGTGAATGTGAAGCATGCAGAGACACTCTACCCCCCGATCTAATATATCTACTTGGTCAAAGCATAGTTATAGCATCGCCTCTGTCTTCTTAAGGCCCTATTTTAGTTAAAAGTCAGATTTTGTGGTACCAAAAGCTATACTTAGATCAGATTTCTTCATATTCCCATTATTGTTCTTGACATAGCCTTGATGGTGGTGGTTGCAAGATAGTTTTGGAGGGAAAATCTCAGTTATGCTTGAACTATAAAGGCAATTTTTGTGAATTTTGTAAGGGTCAACCTTTCTCTATTTTCTCTATTACTGCTCTATAGATTCTTAGTGTAAATTCCCCTGTGCCTCTGAACTACATGATTTTCTGTCTTATCTCATTCAGCCATTGGTATGAAAGTGCAAGAATTATTTTCCTCTTACTAGTGTTTTGTAGAGATCTATGATCTACATGACTGTATCTCTTTGGCCTGTGAATGATAATATAAGTGAATCTCTCCTTCCTTGTATCATTCATCTTGGTCTTCTGATCTGCATGTGATTATTAGATTAAAGCAAGTCTGAATGTGTATATCCTTAGTTTCATTCTGGTTCAATAGTGCATATATGGGCAGAGATTGGTTTGAACACTCTATTTTGGTGCATCACCTCTTTAGATTAGATTAGGTAGATCTGCTTTCATGCTCCCCTTCTCCCTTTTCCTCTCCAAGAGTAGTTAGGTGTGCCCTAATAGTAAGAGGAAGTAGGCCTTCTCTGGAGACTCAACCTCACAGTTCAAGTCCCATAGCTTGGAGGTTATTTCCATGTTTTACTAGGTTGTCCTCATTCATAGGCTTTGGACAAGGGTGCAAACCTAAGTGACAACAATTTTTGGCATGCTCGATGGGACAACATTTCAAAAAATTTCAAGCCTACTAGTGTCAAAGGGAAGATTTCAAGATCAATACCGAGGAGATAGTATGTGCTTTGATGTTTGAGCCTTTAAGAGGCTCATTCTTCAAAGTACTTGGTGACTCTGAGCTTTAAATACATATTTGGTTCTAGACCAAATTTATAGTGATTTATGCCTAGAGCTGAAACAAGGGCATCTTCTAGAGGTAAGTTTCAGTATCAAGAGCTTTCATTTTCAAACCCTAGAAGAAGAAAGACTAGAATATCTTTATCACCGGTTAGGAGTGTAGTAGCAACAAATACCCCTACAAGATCTATCTCTACTCCTCCTACTATTAGATCTCAGCCTAGACTGCCATCAATACATATCAATAGATCACTTGTCTATATGGCGTTGCCTAGAGCTCATACTTTTGCCACCTTTAATGGTGGGAGGCCTCTCTTATTAGCCCAAAGACATGACATACCAGTAGCTACACTCAAAAGTATACCAGAGTTTACTGGTGAAACTTCTATCTCTCCCTTAGAACACATTCAAGAGGTTGCAAATGCCTACAATATCCATGGTATTATAGAGGATGATGTTGTAGTTAGGCTCCTAGCTTCATCCTTCAAAGGAAAAGCACTATGATGGTATAGAGGTTTAGCTCATGGTTCTATAACAAATTGGGATGGATTAGGAGCAGGATTATGCAAACATTTTGAGGATAAAAGTGACTATTTGTCACTTTTAGAGTAGTTAACTACTATAAAAAGAGCCCCGCATGAATGTATGACTATTTTAATCATAGATTTCAAAAGACATGGGATAGAATACCTACGTAATCACCTAAAAATGGTCATCTAGACTATTAGCCCCCTTTTCAACATTTTGGCTAAATTAATTTAATCACTTACCTAAGCCAAATTGCAAATAATCAATTTATTTGATTATAACCTATAGTTTGACTATGCTATCCTAAGTTCATTATTTGATTAAAAGAACATGTCCCCTTTTAATTAAATAAAACACCCCATTCTTCTAACCCACTTAAAGTGCACACATAAAGTCCTTTTTCTATTTTACAATTAAAAGAAAAGGCTTGTGAGACTTTTGTCTTATATGACAAGTCAACTTATATTCTATTGGTTGACTTGTGTGTGCACATGGATCACTCCTATTTTCGAATTCCACTGTTTATCATCCACCATCTTCATCTTGACCTCTACCGTCCGTACAATTTTAAAAGGGAGAGAGATTTCCCCCTCAAAGGATCCATCCTCATTTGAATATTGTCATGTTGCAGGTTTTCTAACAGGTTTCTTGGGAGCTTTGTGGAGAACTTCTCATTTCTTGTCTCATTCTCTCATTCCATCATATTAACATAAGATCATATGACATTCTTAGCATAGTTGCATTTTAGTTTAACTTTGATTTCTTGCAATAATCTCACATAGTTTAAATATTTGGTTTTGTAACAATCTCATACATGCTTAGTATAGCTACATTTTGCATTATCATCTTAGCTTAGTTTCCATACTTGCATTGCATTCTTGAGGGATTCCTTGAAGATATTTGCACTCTTGCTCTTGTCTCAAAGAACCTCCCGTTGCATGGTTTACTAGCAAGAAGTACATTTCTAAGGCTTCGCTGAGAGCCTTATTGCTGAAATACTAACTCCTTACACTCCATGGATAGGGAGCTCTAAGTCGGCATTCAAACATTCCGAACTCATGGAATCATTTTGGATAGAATGGTTTAGAGTGTGACACATTTTGAGTGTACAGGTAGGCTTTAATGAATTTGAAAAGCACTAAAATGGTATAGAGGTTTAGCTCATGGTTCTATAATAGATTGGGATGGATTAGGAGTAGGATTATGCAAACATTTTGAGGATAAAAGTGACTATTTGTCACTTTTAGAGTAGTTAACTACTATAAAAAGAGCCCCGCATGAATGTATGACTGATTTTAATCATAGATTTCAAAAGACATGGGATAGAATACCTACTTCAGTAAAGCCTACCCTTGGTAATTCCTTCTTGCATTACCTTAGAGCTTTTAATAGTGATATTGCCACTACAATCCAAACTATGGGAGGAGATACCTTGCCTAATGCTTATGACATAGCAATAAAATTAGAGAACATCCTAATAAAAGGAGGTAAGCTAGCTCCAAGGCCTCCTATGTCTTTCTTCCCTGATGTTTCAAATGATCAACCAGCAATGGCTCCTCTTCCCACAACTTCTACATCACAATCCCTTGTCCCAGTCCCTCAAGCTTCCACATCTTCAATTGGGATAGATAAAATCAAAGAGATGATGCAATCTCTGATGCAAAACATGGATAAAAGAGAAAGGAACCTAGAGAAAAGATTGCAATATTATGGGAAGAATCTGGAGGATAACTCCTCTATGATGCAAAAAGTAAGCAATAAGGTGGTGACTTTAGAAAGATAGAAAGCTCAAGGTAGTAAGCCTCATCAATTGCAATATCAAACTCCAAGTAGTGGTAGGCCTCCAAATCCTAATCATTGGAATAATTCTTTTGATTAGAGTAGGCAGGGTGGCCATGCTTCAACCTCAGATGTAAACCAAAGTAGGGCCATAGTCCCTCAAAACAATATGGCTCAAGATCAAGATTTTTGACCTTCTTGTTACTACTCCTATGCCTATTGTATGTGCCAGAAGGTTGAATCTTTTATGGCTTTGATAGTCCAAGAACCTACAGCAAAACAATCATACAAGGAGGACCAATTTAAAGATGCCTCAGATATGCAAAGACAGGGTGATTACTCTTTTATGAATCATCAGATGGAGGAGCATTGTAATGTAAACCAGGATTCCATTGCTCATAACACTAGAAGCAAAATAAGACCTATGGAAGATGCTATCCCTCCTCCCAAGAAAGCTTCAACTTCAAATGCAATATCTCATGAGAAAGAAGCAAATAATCAATCAAGTGCCTTTCAGCAGCAAAGGCAAAATTGTGGCAGAAAAGATACAAGTGATCCTCAGGTTATTCCATCTCAACCTCATACAATTGTAGCTCCCAAGGGTTCTACCAAAACACCTTCTATGCCATTCAATGTGGTAGAGAAAATGAAGAAGACAAATGTGAATATCTCCATGTGGGATGTTGTTGCTACTATACCCATGCAAAAGAGGTTGTTGCAACAAGAATTGGAAAGAATTGAACCAAAGGATTAGACACTTAGGATAGAAAGTGCCACAAGCCTAGTACAACCATCAAGGGAGGTAGAAACAAGTAAAAAGGTTAGACTCCTCCATTCTATGTTTCTCTAATTATAGGGGGCAAACTAGTCCATAATTGCATGATTGATTCAGGGGCTAGCAGTTCAATGATGCCTAGGTGTGTTGCTGATGCTTTGGAGATGAAATATGAGCCCATTGTTAGGGATGTATTACAATTGGATGGTAGTACTATCAAGACTATAGGGATCCTTAGGAATGTGGAGATGGCCTTACATGCATGCTCTAGTTGTACTATAACCCAAGATATCTCTATTGCCGAGGTCAAGCCATATTTTGCCATCTATCTGTCAAGAGACTTTACTACCCAAATAGGTGGTTTCATATCTTCTGATTGGTCATATATGTCTTTCAAGATGAGATATGGAGCCAATGATTCAATCAGAGTAGAGCCTCAAGCCCTCCATCATACTGAATCTTACACCCCCAATCCCATCAACATGAATTGTCCTATTCTAGTGATGGATAAGAATGACATAGTGAATGAGCCCACCACTCCCCTACCAAAGATACCTAATTTTTTCTTGGATGAATGGGCTAATGCATATCAATTTGACCCTATGCTAGAAAACCTTGAGACAGGTCTCAGTACATATTGTATATTGGAGAAAGATGCTCTAGTTCCCAATCTTGTGGAGACTAAGGAAGATATGAGTGGGATATGGAGTATGTACTTTGATGGATCAAGGAATAAGGTTGGATAAGGGTCTGGTGTGATGTTGATTTCTCCTACACAAGTAAGATACTACTTCTCCTTTAGGCTCCAATTCAGTTGCACTAATAATGTAGCCGAGTATGAATCCTTGATTCAAGGTCTCCTATTTGCTCAAAAAAGAGGAATCCAAGCCTTAAGGGTGTATGGAGACAGTGAGTTGGTGGTTAATCAAGTTAGAAATTAGAATACCACCAAGAATGGTTTGCTCAAGTCATAAAAATAGGGTATGGGATTTTCTTGAAGGTTTCAATGCATTTAATATTCAAAGCATCCCTAGAAAGGAAAACAGATATGTTGATAGACTTGCAGCAATAGGTGCATCTTATGATGTTCCAGGGAATCTTGAGGAGGAGAAAAAGAAAAAAATCAAAGTGGTAGTAAGGCCTACTATCCCTAATAACAACATCCATTGGCAAGTGTTTGAGTCTGATGAGAAAATTGTGAGCTTCTTGCAAAATGAGGCAAAATTTTTAGAGAGAAATCAGTCAAGACTGGAGGATCAGTATGGTGACCAAATCATGAACCTCAACTCCAACAAGCTACCTAAAGGTCTCATTACTCTAGAGAGTGTTTTTAATCATGATGACCAAGCAAGAGGCAGAGGTATGAACCTATCTATTGAAAAGGATGATCACATTCTAGTCATGGTTGCCAATGTAAAATCCTTGAACATAGGGAAGGTATGTTCTGAAATTGAACAAGAAAATTTTATTCATCTATGTCAAGAATTTAATGATGTATTTGCTTGAACATATGATGACTTAAAGGGCTTTGACCCAAGGTTGTTTTAGCATACCATAGATTTAATTAATGATGTAAAACCAGTAAGACAAAAATAGAGACCAGTGAATCCCAAGATTGAACCCTTAATGAAAAAGGAGCTATCCAAGTTGATTGAGGCCAATATAATTTTTCCCATCAAACACTCATCATGGGTAGCAAACCTTGTCCCTGTTAGGAAGAAGAATGGAGAAATTAGATTGTGTGTGGATTTTAGGGACCTTAACCAAGCTTCCCTTAAAGATCACCATCCTCTCCCTTCTATGGAGCAGATTTTGTCCAAAGTCAGTGGTTTGAAGAGGTTTTCATTTTTTGATGGATTTTCTAGCTACAATCAAGTGCTAGTTAAAGAGTTTGATAGGTACAAGACTGCATTTACCACCAAATGGGGTACCTATGCTTATTGTAAGATGCCATTTGGACTAACCAATGTAGGTGCTACATTTCAAAAGGAAATGGAGATGGCCTCCAAAAGATTGACAAGTTTGTCTTAGTTTACCTTGGTGATATCACTGTGTATTCAAAGGATTTAGCAGATCATTTTGATCATCTAAGACAAGTATTCTTAAGATGTAGAGAGTTTGAAGTTTCCCTTAACCCAAGCAAGTGTGTCTTTTCTACTAACTAAGGAAAATTATTAGGACATATTGTATTTGAGGATGGTTTAACCATTGATCCAGAGAGGAAAAAAGAAATACTTTCCCTTCCTCTTCCTAAACACAAGAAAGGGCTGCAAAGTTTCTTAGGTAGGATAAATTTTGTGAGAAGATTTATCCCTAATCTTGCTACCATGGTGAAATCTCTTATAGCTATGCTCAAGAAAGGTATGGTATTTGCATGGACCAAGGAAGGGAAGGAAAGTTTTGAAGAGATCAAGACAGCCATACCCTCAGCCCCTACTCTCATGAATCCAAATTTTGAGAAAGATTTTATCCTTTATACCGTAGGTGGTGAGTCAAGAATTTTTGCTGTCTTGACTCAAAGAAATGATAAAGGTGACAAGTAGCCCATAGCTTTCTTTAGTGAAGGGCTTAAATAATATGAAGATATATACAACTACATAGAGAAGCAAGCCCTTGTAGTCATCAGAGCTTTAAAGAAATTTAGACACCTCTTGTCTCATAATAAGATTCATTTGTTAGTACCCCATGCCAGTGTGAAGGATTTCCTTTTGAGCAAAGATATTAGTGAAAAAAGAGCTAGCTAGATTACTAAAGTGATGGAATACGATATTGAAATTCAGATTACCAAGCTGGTAAGAGAGAGGGGGTTGTGTAAACAGATGTTATCATCTCAAGAACCTAATGAGGAAGCTGGTATGATGTTGATAGAGCAACAAGAGGTAAGAAATAGCGACCCAAGAATTTTGATGGACGATATGATGAGTTTCTTAGTAGGTAATGGATACCCTCAAGGATTAGATAGAACTAAAAGGAGATAGTATAGATTACAATCAATTCCTTATGTCATAATTGATGGTGTCCTCTTTAGAAAAGATTTTAATGGAGCCCTATTAAGATGCCTTGATGCAGACTAGGCTAAAAGAATGATCAAAGAACTTCATGATGGTCTTGATGGTGGCCACTTCTCAGCAAGGACAACTACAATGAGGATCATGAGGGCTAGTTAGCCATCATTGTTCCATGACTATCATAGGTATGTAAGGAAGTGTGAGAAATGTGCTTTCTTCTCTGGTAAACAAAGACTTGTAGCTCTTCCCCTTCATCCTATTTAGGTGGACCAGCCTTTTGCCCAATGGGGATTGGATTTCATAGGCCCTATCAATCCTCCTAATTTAGGTCACAAATGGATTTTAGCTGCTACAGATTACTTCACCAGATGGACAGAGGTAGTTGCATTGAAGGATGCCACTGAATCTTTAGTTGTTGAGTTCCTTGATGGAATTGTGACCAAGTTTGGTGTACCTTCAACCATTATTTCAGATAATGCAAAGTCTTTTGTTGGAGCCTAGATTTGTGCATGGGCAGTGGATCATAATATCTATTTGAACACATCCTCAAATTACTATCCTCAGGGTAATGGTTTGGCTGAGTCCTCCAACAAGAACCTGATTAGGATCATGAAAAGGACAATAGAAGATAACTAGATGTGTTGGCATAAAAAACCGAGGACAACTCTATGGGCTGACAGAATAATGCCTAAAAGGTCAATAGGGAATTCACCATTTGTGTTAGTCTATGGCAGAGAAGAAAGGCTTCCAATTTCATTGGAGTTCCCATTCCTAGAGCTAGCTCATCAGCTGGAGTTGATTGAAGATGATGCCATGATAGTAAGAATGGCAGAGTTGATGGAGCTGGAAGAGAAGAGAAGTGAAGCCATGCAGACCCTAGAGACACACCAGTAGTAGGTAAAAAAGAGTTTTGATAGGAAGGCTAGGGTCAGAATCTTTAGGGAGGGAGATTTGGTTCTGAAATGGGACGTAGATAGGGAAAAACTAGGAAGACACTCAAAGTTTGATGCATTGTGGAGTGGTCCCCATCTAATTGTCAGTTGCAAGCAGGCCAATGCTTTCCAGTTAAGCAAGCCTAGTGGTGAAATTTAGCCCATCCCAGTCAATGGGATCTATCTAAAGCCATGTTTCTAAGGGTTTGAGACTCCATGTACATAGTTATTTTAGTTTCATTTCCAGTTTGTTCCTTGCTTTTCCATGAAGTGCACGAGCACAAGATTGTTTTTGTGAGACAGAAAATTTTGAAATTTTGAAGGGTGCAGAAGGAGGTTTTGGTCTCTGGTTCCAGTTGTAGAGACAAGAATTTTAGGTTTTCCCTCTTAGAGGTAGGGTTAGGGTTTCACAGTATGCACAGATCCACATCCTTTTGACTTTGTAGCCTAATGGATGCATGAGGTCACTGGTCTACGCATAGCTGGCTTGTGTCCCCTCTGAGTCACCAGATTTGTTGGTCATTTTACCTTCCCACCAGAATCGCCACTTTTAAACTAAATGTGTTAACATTCACAAGTTTGAAATATCCAAATATTCAAAAAGGGCATAGAATACTTTATGCTAACCTCATATATTTCTTTCCCTGCACATTTTAATGTTTCTGCAGGCCCGTAAATCCCCATCGTCAAATCAAGAGATATCTATGGTTGGCACTCTCTCGCTATGGGAAGTTGCATGTTGTTTTATCATAGCGACATAGTACCTTTTTGACACATGTCAGGTGGGTTCTCCCTTTCCTCATTGTTTCTCCAACACCAAATTTTGCTAGATCCATGGTGGGCGCTATGGCGCTATAAAAAAGTCTATGTTCCTCGCTGTTAGCACCTAGATGGAAAGTGATACTATGGCGACATCAGAGGGAAGGTGGGTTCCAAGTATGCCCTATTGAATATCAGTAACAAGAATTTTTTAGATAAGTTGGCACGTGGCTAGTTTCTATTGGTTGGTATACTTATAGGCCAGATCCATCTTGCTCCCTGCCAAATCTCAAAAAATCAATGATGGGTGCTAACTCGCTATGGGAAGCTGTGAGGATATTACCCATAGTGACATAACACCTTGGTGACACATGACAGGGTGGGGTCGAGTGTTATGAAACCACAAGGATGGTACCAGTTTGGGCCGAGTCAGATGCCAGGTGTGTTGAGTGGTTCGTGGGCCCAGAAGTTTTAAGGACAAAGTATAGTAATACGATGAGTATTCATGATCATCAGATCAGTATGTATCAAGGGTGGGTGCTATCTCACTATGGAAAGCTGAGAGGATATTATCGATAGTGACATAGCACCTCAACGACACATGGCATAGATGATGTAATGGGCCCGCCCTTCTCCAAAGTGATATTACGGCTCGTCCTCGGTGGTAGTTGTCAGGTGGGTCACAGTACAATGGTGGTTTCTCATTGGTCCACTTAGCCAACTCAATGTGTAGTTGTACAATTTTTGATCATCGTAGATCTAAGGAAATCAATGGTAGGTGCTATCTCACTATGGAAAGCTACGAGGATGTTACCCATAGTGACATAGTGCCATTGTGCCACATGGATTAGTGGGGCTAGGTCTTGCCAAGATGAGGATGCTAGGATGTGCCAGGTGGTTGCCAAGTGTTTCATGGGCCCAAAAGTTTTAGGGAGATAGCACAGTAATACGACGAGTCTTCATGATTGCCAGATCAGTTCGGATCCACGATGGGCACTATCTCGCTATGGGAAATTGCTCGAAGGATATGCATAGCGGCATAGTGCCTCAGTGACATGTGTCCCAGTGGGTCCGGTGGAGGTAGTAATTATTAGCAGCCAACAGTTAATGTGACTGTCACGGTCAGGGTTGCAAGGTGGTGCAGTTAATAAAGAAAGGGGTGGTCAACTCGGGAAGACCTTGCAAGGTGGTAAAAAGGAAAGAGGTTATTGGTCCATGTGGCCTATTTTTCTTATAGTGTTCAGCTGACTCACTGACTCTGCTGACTCATGCACCAAAAAATGATAAGAAATTGAGGTCTTACACAAATTTGATCTTCATGATCAATTCCAACCACCAGAAGTGAATGTGAAGCATGAAAAGACACTCTACCCCTTGATCTAATCTATCTACTTGGTTAGAGCATAGTTATAGCATCGCCTCTATCTTCTCAAGGTCCTATTTTAGTTAATAGTCAGATTTCGTGGTACCAAAAGCTATACTTAGATCAAATTTTTTTAGATCCCCATGATTGTTCTTGATAGAGCCTTGATGACAGTGGTTGCAAGATAGTTTTGGAGGGAAAATCTCAGTTATGCCTGAACTATAAAGGCAATTTTTGTGAATTTTGTAAGGGTCGACCTTTCTCTATTTTCTCTATTACTGTTCTGCAAATTCTTAATGTAAATTCCCATGTGCCTTTGAACTACATGATTTTTCGTCTTATCTCCTTCAGCCATTGGTATGAAAGTGCAAGAATTATTTTCCTCTTACTGGTGTTTTGTAGAGATCTATGATCTGCATGACTGTATCTCTTTGGCCTATGAATGATAATATATGTGAATCTCTCCTTCCTTGTGTCATTCATCTTGGTCTTCTGATCTGCATGTGATTATTAGATTAAAGCAAGTATGAATGTGTATATCCTTTCTTTCATTTTGGTTCAATAGTGCATATATGGGCAGAGATTGGTCTGAACACTCTATTTTGGTGCATCACCTCTTTAGATTAGATTAGGTAGATCTCCTTTCATGCTCCCCTTATCCCTTTCCTCTCTAAGAGTAGTTAGGTGTTCCCTAATAGTAAGAGGAAGCCAGCCTTCTTCAGAGACTCAACGTCACAGTTCAAGTCCCATAGCTTGGAGGTTGTTTCCATGTTTCACTAGGTTGTCCTCATGCATAAGCTTTGGAGAAGGGTGCAAACCTAAGTGACAATAGAAACTAAGAACATAACTAATGCCCCAACATAAATAGATGAGCTGGAGGCAAATTAGGACACATTAGAAACTAGAAGAATGAGCATTGATGCTCTACCAATTCAACAAGTAGATGAGGTGAATCCTTAAGTGATAGGTTGAAATTATAAAGAACACCTCACAATAGGCCCATAAATTATATGTTTCTTTACAAAGTGTTGAGAAATTTTGTAATGAAGCACACTTTCATGGCTATTACCTATATTCAATCTGTGGGGGTCATATACTCAATTTTTAGAGAGGTTTATTATGACGATGGCTAAAAATCCATATTTTCCTATTTAAATAATGTAATGCCCTGCCAAGGGATCCAAAAGAATTAACCTAAAGTTTTACTAAGTTTTCCAAACTTTTTTGAAAAAAAGAAAGAAAGAACAACATACACGTCAAACATAAAGTAGTGGAAGTAATAGCATACAATCATATAGAAGCAAACATAACAAATTACATTCCTTAAGGATCCCAAGATGTTGAATCACATTTATAATTAATACTAAGTCTAAAAATACCACATCCATATGAAGGAATAATATAATGTCCAATGTCCATTAAAATAATATACATTTGTTCTGAATGGCACTTGGTAATAAAATTCATAGTGCTCAATCATCCACTGTACAAATCACATGGTATGAAAGGATAAAAGATTATACAGTTATAAAAATAGGATTACATAATTCCTTTCAGATCCATGATACAAAGTACAATACAACAAGTGAAACCATCCATCATAAAGATACAACTATCCATCATAAAGATACAACCATCCATCATAATACATAGAGATAGAATGAAAGAAAAAATAGACAAGGAAACTCCAACCATAGTATCAATGGATGGATCTCAATGGTAAGAGTAAAAAGCACTACCACCCAACCACATGGTAACCTAAAAAGGCACACTCTCACCGTGCTAAGGAGATAGTCTCAAGTCCCAAACAAGATATCAATCCAAAAATCAAAAGTACTCTCTAAGTCCAGGAAATCCTAAAAGTAATGTAACTCAAAGGTTCCAAAATAAGTTGACATCTAAACCCAGAGGCACACAAAGACACATAGGAAACCTACTATGTAAGTGAGCAAGTGTCATTGCACAAATCAAACTAGAGTTACCTTGGTAGTCTCTTAGAACCTTGGCTCCCTAGTGATCCCTATGTGGTGCTAATATCCTCTCATACTGACAAGGCATACTAATGATTCATGGTCACAACTAAGTGTTCTCTCTATTCCCATCCTAGTCTGAACTAGCACTCGAGGCATGGGAAAGAACATACAAAGACTCTTATTAAGTTCATTTTACTCTCATTCAGTGTAGTGTTTTCACTTATTAAACAACTTACAATGGGTTACCCTGGTAGCCGCTTAGGGCCTCAGCTTCCATTGCATGCCACTTCCTGACATTACATATAAATAACCTCCCCTAGGCTCATAAAAGTATAAATCAAAGAATCATATAAAATCACCTCAGTCCTATACAAGTGATTGAAAATCATCAAAAGATAATTCATAATGACACATTAGTTTCTACAAAAAATTGGAAAGCATCCCAAAAATATTTATCAAAGACTTAAAATGGTTAAGTCAAATATGTCATAACATGATATCACCAATAACAAATCATACCAAACACCTCAGTCCTATAAAAGTGATTGGAAAGCAATCCAAATACAACTAATCAAAGAATCAAAATGTTTAAGTCAATTAGGTCATAACATTCACCTCAGCTTCACACAAGAACACTAGAAAGCAATAATAATCAATAGATCAACACGCAACAAACAACATACCAGACACATTACCATGGTTAAATTTAAAAGATCAAAGATCAATTCATCATAACATCACAATCACAAAACTCCCAAGCCTCTGGTAACATCCTAAAACTAGTCAACACTCTAGTCAACCCAAACCCAAAACATAGACAACACATAGAAAATAGAGTGTAGGTATCAAATTTTTTGTTTGATTTTGAAAACATATTGTTGAGTTAAATGTAAGGTTTCAGTTTTCATTTCAATGAATGTTTCGAGTACATAAGATTTTTAGTTCACCCTACAAGTCAACCCATTCATTTATTCGAGTCAAACATAGAATTACCCCCCATTATATTTAAATCAATTTTCTAAAAATAATTAAAGGATAATTATTTGTTTATTGAAATTATTAAAATAATTCCATTGACTTAAAATAAACACCTTGCAATTTTATTTAAAATTAGGATTATTAATAATTAAATAAATCTCTCTCTTTTTAAATAACTTTCATTATTAAATAAATAGATTAAATTAAATTTGATTAGATTAATTAATTATTATAAATATATATGAAATAATTATTAAAAATTTAAACAATTAATAAAATTTATTTATTAAATAATAATTAAAATTAATAACAATTAATAATTAAAAGTTTATTAATAATCATTATTAAATAATAATTAAAATAAATTTAAAACAAACTTATTAATGAAAGTTATTAAGTAATAATAACAATAAAATTCATTAATTATAAAATTTAATAAAAAATGTACCACCCTACGTATTGATTAAGCCGCTAGCTTTTCCCTTAGCAACTGTCATGCAGCCTCCTACTGTCACAAGGCCTATAGCAACACTGTTGTTGCATTATCTACAGTAACAGCATGGCTGCTAGCTTTAATAAAGGAGGGGGATGTGGGCATGTCCCATGTCCCACCCTCCCCAACACACACACACACACACACACACACATATATATATATATATACATATGTATATATATATACATATATATATATATGTGTATATATATATATACATATATACATATATATGTATATATATATACATATGTAAATATATATATATATATACATATGTATATATATATATATATATATATATATATATGTACATATATACATATATATACATCTATATACATATATACATATATACATATATGTATATATATACATATACATGTATACATACATGTATATGTATGTATACATCTATATGTTTATATACATACATATGTATATATATATACATGTATATATATACATATAGATGTATGTGTATATATATATAATTGTTTATTCCATAATAAATTTTGTTTTATAATTTTTTTTTAAATACAAATTGAAAACAACAATACCCCTCTATTAATATGACTATATATTTTTTATAACAATTCCAATCTTAAACTGATAGAGGAAATAAGACCAATCAATCAAATTCTTAATTGAAAATTTCAAATTTAATACAAAACCCTTCCTTGTTCAATTTCCACTTTTAAATATATTCAAGAAGGATAATATTAATCTTTTTATTTTCCCGTAAACAGAAGATTTAACATACATACTAGAAATACACAATACTGAAACATTTGTCACAACAATTCTTCAAATAACCAATCAACAGTCACGATGAGGATAGGAAAAGAAAAAGCGTAATAAATTGTGCGAATAACCACAAGAATCTATCTAGATTCTTATGCTAATCGCAACACCCAAAAAATTGTGAGAGAAATTTCTCCTCCCAAAACCTTCTCTCTTTTGAAATTCTTTTCTCTTCCAAAATTTGTGGTCCTTCAAAAAGAACCCTCAATTGGTGATAAGGAGTTCTCTCCTAAAATTGGGGCACTAATTGTGCAATCACCCAAGATGACTCCTAGCTCACTAGACTTTAACTCTTATTATCTTTTCTTTATCTTTTTTATGCACGTTTATTGAATTATAAAATAACTTTATTTAATTTCACTTGACTTCTCTTTTTAATTAATTTATTAAATTTTAATCTCATGCACACTTTATGTAATCTTAAAACTTTTAATAAATTAATATCTTTTCATGCTTTAATTTATTTTTGAAACGTTAATTGATAAAATATTTATTAACTTAAATAATAATAGTATTTAGCATTTATTTAAAAATTAACTCTAAATATATTATTATTAAATTAAATAAATATTATCACATTCTAAAATTATTCTTATGACTTTTATCTTCAAATTTAATTCATTTAATTAATCTCCCAATTAATTAAATATTAAAAATATCATAATAAATTAAATCATTTAATTTGACTTAATTAATTAAAAAATCCCTAAAGACTAAGAACAAAATACGAAAACCCATCATAGAAAAATACATACAAGATCAAACTAAAGGGTTATAATCATGAATTAATGTCATACAATACATTCGAAAGGTAATCAACTCGGGTACTTGTCCTAATTTTCTAAGACAAATGGGTTAAAGGTTTAGGATTTTGATTTAAGAATTTATCTCTCCTCTCTTACCATTGGGATAATGCAATAGGGTACGCTCATCGTAGAAATTCAGAGAAGTTGATACCCGATATCTGCAATCAACATAAAATTTATGAATGTAAAAACACAATATTATAAACTAAACAGACAATCGCAGGAAGTGGTGCATCATGTAGATCTTGACTAGTAGGTGACTATGACTCCCTTCCTTAACAACATCAAAAATGCCAGAGATAAAGAAAACATATACGCACACCATACACATGTAGTATGGGGTTGTTAGAAATGCTTTAGAATAACTGAGAGGGGGGGTGAATTAGTTATTCAAGGTCCAAATGTCCAATTAAAACTTTTTCACCAAGTAAAGTGAGTCTGTTAGACTATTCATTCATCCAAGCCTAAACTTTCCTACTTAGCAAGTTACTGTAAATCATCATGCAAGCATAACACATAAAAAAATCAACACATAATACATTGATTTACATGGAAACCCAATTTGGAAAAAACCACCAATAACATGCTACTCAATTCTCACTTTTCTAAAGTGATGCCCTATGAAAGGCTTTCCTTGTTAAAGGCTACAACACACTATTAAATGTGACCTGGTTAAAGGATTTAACCACCCTGTTAGAAATGGGCCTGGTTAGAGGACTTTAGAACATCTACTTGGAATGCCACCCTATTAAAAGATTTACAAATGGCTAGTAAACCAACCTAAGTCCATAGGATTTTACCCTAATTGATACAATTGTTAGAGAGTAACAATAAGGGGTTTGATCTAATTATAGGTCAAAACTTATCTTGTAAATTTCATATCACAGTTTAGCTCTTCACAATTTTAACTGGCTTTCAGTCTCTGTAGCTCTTGACAACTTGCTTTCCTTTCAAGTTTTGTCTCCTTGAGTCTTCATGCTCAATGTGCTAGTGCAATCTCCTATATGACCACTAATCAAAGAAGAGTCTCTGTGCTCTATTCTTCCTTCTCCTCTTGATGTCTTCTCCTTGACATCCTTCAACCAATTCAAAATTTGGCACTCCAACAACTCTAGCTTCTTGGTCTATGATTCCTTAAACAGAAATCTAGAATTGTTTTTCCCACATGATTCTTCCCTCCTTTAATTTTAGTTTGAATGGATTAGGTAGGATTCATTGAATCTAACCCACATTTTGTTTCTTCTAGAAACATCATGAAGAATCCTCTTGAATTCACTCAAAAATGGTTTACATAGAATTTTGTGCCACCAACTCATCATCCTTATCCTCCAACTGGTTCACAAAATTTAAGGTAACCAACTTGTTGGCTCAGATTTGTTGAATCTTTAACTTTTTCAATAATGCAGTAGCTCGACACTATTAAAATTCTAGTGCTTGGCACATACTATATGACTCGACATCAACTACATTTTACTAATGCTCGGCACCTACTGTGGATTCACTCAACATCCATTAAGTTTTTCTAATGCATAGCACCTGTTACTTTGCTTGACACCTAAACATGCTTGCCTTCTTCTGTATCACTCAACACACACTAGATTTTTTATTTTCTCGGCACTAACTAAAAATTTTCTTGGCTTGAACTAATTTGCTCGAAACTCACTAATGGACTTAGTTAAGCTTTGCTGTCAACTTTGTTGCAACTTATTCCTTCAATGTTTCTAAGTGTGACCAACCTCTGTATCTTCAAGTATATTATCAATACATCATTTAACCATTGTCTTAATTGATCCTTGCACTTTATTACAAAATCATAACTCAACCTTTCCCTTAGGTACTCTTGTTACATCTTGTTGATTAAATCCTCTTTATCAATCAACTAAGTGATAGTACTTGGATCTTATAAGAAATTGTCATTCCAACAAATAGTAGATTTGAAATCAATGACAAAACAATGATTAAAAAAATTCTTTATCAACCATTTTCCTTCTTTGCAATAATCTCCCTCTTTGATATTATTCTTTTTAATTAGCTTTCCAACAATCTCCCTCTTTGGCATTGATGGAAAACCAAACTGATCAACCAAGTTAACAAAATGCTAACTAGTTAAAACAGTAAATCAAATTCCAAAAAGAAAGTTATATTCAAAATTATTCATTCTATCAACAGCATAAGTTAACTTTTGACTCCCTCTAAATTCTTTTGTCGATAAATTGTCTTCTCCCTCTTTGTTCTGTGATTCCTCTAATTAATTCTTGTTTGCACTATTTTCTCCCTCTGAGTTGCTATTTCCTTTTTCATATCTATACATTCTTCTTCTTTATGCTACACTTAACTCCTTACATTATTTCTCCCTCTATATGCATTGATCATGTTCTGCTATTTTGGTATCAACTACTTCTCCCTCTATCCAATTGAATTTTTTTGATTAGTTTCTTCTTTCTTCTCCCTCAACTATTGATCAATTTATTCATTCTTCTCCCTCTTTGACAACAATGCCAACGACGTACTATTTTAGTATCTTAACATGCAAGTGTAGTATTTGTAGGCACTCCAATTTCTCCCTTTGTCACCTTGCTAGTGACTGATTTGGAACTTTATCACTTTGATTACTTCAGGCATGATCCTAAAGTAAATATCCTCTGCATCAATTTGTAATATGCCAACAATTAACTCATTTGATGTAGGATAGTCTTGTTTTATCTTAGGTAGCCTTGACTAGGGGTATCACCCTTAACTTACCTATAAGATACTCAAAAGCATCTTTAGGTAGTGCTTTTGTAAAAATGTCAACAATCTATTCCTTTGAGCTAACATATTCCATCCTTACTTGCTTCTCTTCCACCAATTCTCTTACATAGTGATACTTGATTTCAATATTTTTTTTGTGGCATACATTACAAGATTCTTTGATATGTTGATGGCACTTGTATTATTACAATAGAGTATCATAGGTTCATTTACTTCTTCCTTCATACCTTGCAGCAAGTGTTTGATCCATACAATATTAGTGCAGTTGATAGCATGGAAGCAACATATTCAGCTTCTGTTGTGGATTGTGAGGTACAACTTTTCTTTTTTCTAGTCCAAGTAATCAATCTTATGTCTACAAAAAGTGCTCCTCCACTGGTGCTTTTTTTGTCATCAATATTACCTCCCCAATTTGCATTAGTGTAGGCTCTCAACTCAAAATTTTTACTTCTTTTGTAGTACAAACCAAAGTCATCAGTTCATTTTATGTACCTCAATATTCTCTTTACTACCATCAAATAATTTTCTCTTGGATTAGCATAAAATCTTGCCACTATTCTGATAGCTAATGCAATGTCTAGCCTACTATGTACAACATACTGCAACTTTCCAATCATTGGTCTATACATTGTTTGATTCACTTCAGCTGACTCATCATTCTTAGATAAATTATGTCCTATTACCATTGGTGTACTAACTAGTTTTGAGTCTTCTAACCCAAATGTCTTGAGTATCTCCTTGATGTATTTTGATTGGGTCACAAATATGCCATGCTTCAATTGATGTACTTGCAATTAAACAAAGAATTTGATTTCTCCAAACATTGACATCTCAAACTCATGTTTCATTTGATTAGCAAAATCTTTGCATAGAATATCTTTTCTTTCAAATATTATATCATCAACAATGATTTCAAATATCAAAATGTCTTTACCTTTTTCTACATTGATATACAAGTTGATGTTGTCATCTTTTCTCCCAAATCCTATCTTTATATGATATTTTTGTAGTCTCTCATACCATGCTCTAAGTGCTTGCTTCAAACCATAGAGTGCTTTATGCAATTTATAGACCATATCCTTGTTGCTGTCATCAAGGAATCTCTCTAGTTGTTCTATGTAGACTTCCTCTTCCAATATACCATTCAAAAAAGTAGACTTTACATCCATTTGGTAGACTTTGAAACCTTTGTAAGCAACATATGCAAGTAGTGTTCTTACTCCTTCCATTCTTGCAATAGGGGCAAACATTTCCCCATAGTCTAGTCCTTCTTCTCGTGCATAGCCTTTGCAAACTAGTCTGGCTTTGTTTCTTGTTATCTCACCATTCTCATCAAGTTTTTTCTTGAAGACGCATTTGGTACCAATTACATTTTTATCGGCTAGGAACTAGAGTCCAAGTTTTGTTCTTCTCAATCTGATCTATCTCCTCTTCCATAGCTTTATGCCAATTATCATCTTATAATGCATCTTTCACTATTTTGGGTTCAACCTTGCTCAATAGACATGGTTCATTCCTTAGTCTATTCCTTTTCATTGGTCTTGCATCCTTGTCACCAATGATTTGATCTGCAGGGTGATGTCTTCTCACATACTTGGCTAGTCTTGGTTCTGACCTTCTTTCCATATTTGGTCCTTTAGCTTCAGAGTCACTTAGCACTTCTCCTTCTAGTATTTCATCATCTCTTTCATATGTACTATTTTTAGAATCAAAATTTGCATTTTCTTCATTCTACAACTCGACTTCTGAATGCAACTCGGTATTCACTAGTTGTGACTTGGCTGATACTAAAATTTGTTGTTGATTCTCAACTTGATTGGCAACTTCATCTTTAGATGGTATTTCATCATAAAAATATACAAAAGATCTATAATCTTCTAGTTTCTTGGATTCATCAACTTGGACTTTTGCATGCTCATCAAACTTTACATTTGCACTCTCCACAATATTGTTAGTGTTGGTATTCAAACACTTATATGCTTTACTTCTAGTGGAGTATCCAAGGAATATGCCTTCATCACTCTTTGCATCAAACTTGTAATTTCTAGTATCTTTAAGAATATAGCATTTACAATCAAATATTTTGAAATTTTTTACATTAGGTGAGTGACCATACATAGTTCAAAATGTGTTGCATTTGTACCTTTCTTGACTTGTACTTGATTTAGGGTGTAAACAACAGTACTTATAGCTTCTTTCCAATACTTTAGAGTAACATTTTTGTCAATCTTCAATGTTTTGGCATAGTCTATTACTGATCTATTCCTTTTTTTTGCAATCCCATTCTGTGGTGGAGTTCTTGGAGCTTATGTTTTCCTTTTGATACCTTTGTCATTGCAAGATATCTCAAACTCTTTTGATGTAAACTCTCCTCCTTTGTCTGATCTCAAGCACTTCAGACTCTTTCATATTTCCTTCTCAACTTTTTCCAAATACCACTTAAACATTTGAAATGCATTAGATTTTTTTCTTTAAGAACATGGCAGACATCATCCTAGAATAGTCATCTACAAATAGCATTATGTATCTATCTCTTTGGTACCTTTGTACTTCTATTAGACCACATAAGTCTATATGAACTAATTCTAGTACTTCTTTGGAAGTGTAGGTCTTTCTTTTGAAGCTTGACTTGGTTATCTTTTCTAGTTGACATTATTTGCACATTGAATTTTCAAGTTTCTTTAGCTTAGGCAAGCCTCTAACTTTCTTTTTTTTGCTGATGCTAATTAGATTGTCAAAGTTAACATGATACAACCTTTTATGCCATAACCACACATCATTAGGTCTAACATCATATAGGTTGCATCTTCCATATCTAGGTAAAACATATTACTCCTAGTTTGTTCACCTTTTCCTATCAGATTTCCATCAATATCATATATTTTGGTAGTTTTATTTTCAAATTCTACTTTACAACCTACATTGCCTAACTATGACACAATCAAAAAATTGTAGTTTAGTCCTTCTACATAGTATGCATTGTCACATGAAATTTTCTCTGTAAGTTTAATAAAACATTTTCCTTTTATTTGACATGGAGTATCATTTCAAAATCTAACACTATTTCCATCATACTGGGTAAAGGTAATAAACTTACTTTTGTCTCCTGTCATGTGATGTGAACATCTATTATCTATGATCCATTTGTCATTAATTTTCACACAAGTTACCATTGTTGTTGTCTCATCTTCATTAGATTCATCCTTCATGGCTACATAGACTACTTCATCATCATTCTCATTAGAATCTTCTTCAACAATGTAGCATCTTTTTCCTTTGTCCTTGTAATCTCTGCTATCATCTTCTCTTTTATTCTTGTACTTGTTTCCTTCTTTGTAGTTCTTCTTCTTCTTTGTACACCTTGTAGCAATATGTCCCACTTCATTACAATTGAAACAAATGATAGGGACCTTACCTTTGAATTTACCTTTGCCTCTATGGAATCTTCTAGCCAGTAGTGCTTACAATTGTTCCACATCTTCTTCATCTATGCTGTTGTCATTGGATGCAAGTTTTCCTTTTCTACTTTTCTTCTTTGATTTCACCTCCTTAGTATCTTTCAATGATAGCTTAGCCTTGAATGTAGATTCAAGATTCTCAAGTCTGTAGTTATCATAATTGGACAATTCAAATGTAGTAAGTCTTCCTACTATTCCTTCAAAGGTTAGTGTGTTTCCTGGTACACATTAGCTCTTGGATGGATGAAACTCTAATAGCATAGATGGGGAGCAAAGTTCTTAAGTATTTGATATTGAGGGTATCATCTTCCAAATGAAGACCTAGACTCCTTATTGCACTTACCACTTCTTTCATTCTAGACGCATATTGAGCAGCATTCTCACCTTCCTCCATTTTCATTTCATCAAACTTTCATCTGAGGCTTTCTCTTTTTGCTCTTTGAGCATTTTGATCTCCTCTATAGATAGCTAATAGAGCTTTCCACATATTGAATGCAGTATCACATCCTTTGATGTCATCAAATTCAGCATAACTAAGTGTAGAGGTAATCTCTAGCATTGCCTGATTATGCTCCTTACTTTTGTTCAAATCATCTGTAGAAAGGGATCCAACTGGATCTACATGTTCCACTCCAATTGATGTTTTTTCCTAATCACCTATTGATCCAAGGTGCAATTTTATTAATATTTTCCATGTAGAAAAATTATCTTTGTTGAGCTTGGGAGCTTCTCTCCTGGACATCTTGATCTTCTTGCTTCTAGTACCTTTAAAGTAAATTAGTAGATGGCTCTGATACCAATTATTAGAAATTCTTTAGAATAAATGAGAGGGGGTGAGGGGTGAATTAGTTATTCAAGGTCCAAATGTCCAGTTAAAACATTTTCACCAAGTAAAGTAAGCCTATTAGATTGTTCATTCATCCAAGCCTAGACTTTCCTACTTAGCAAGTTACTATAAATCATTATGCAAGCATAACACATAAAAAGATTAACACATAACACAGTGATTTATGTGGAAACTCAATTTTGAAAAAATTACTAGTAATGTGCTACTCAATTCTCACTCTTCTAAAGTGATCCCTGTGAAAGGCTTGCCTTGTTAAAGGCTACAACACATTGTTAAATGTGGCCTGGTTAAAGGATTTAACCACCCTATTAGAAGTGGGCCTGGTTAGAGGACTTTAGAACATCTACTTGGAATGCAACCTTGTTAAAGGATTTACAAATGGCTATTAAACCAACCTAAGTCCATAGGATTTTACCCTAACTGATACAATTGCTAGAGAGTAACAATAAGGGTTTTGACCTGATTATAGTTCACAACTTATCTTGCACATTTTAGATCACAATTCGGCTCTTCACAATTTTTCTTGGCTTTCAATCTCTATAGCTCTTGATAGCTTGCCCTCCTTTCAAGCTTTGTCTCCTTGAGTCTTCATGCTTAATGTACTAGTACAATCTCCTAGATGACTACTAATCAGAGTAGAGTCTTTATGCTTTTTTCTTCCTTCTTCTCTTGATGTCTTCTCCTTGACACCCTTCAACCACTTCATAATTTGGTACTCTAGCAACTCTAGCTTCTTTGTCTATGATTCCTTAAATAGAAATCTAGAATTGCTTTTCTTGCTTGATTCTTCCCTCCTTTAATTTCAGTTTGAATGCATTAGGTAGGATTCATTGAATCTAACCCAAATTTTGTTTCTTCTAGAAACATCATGAAGAATCCTCCTTAATTCACTCAAAAATAGTTTACATAGAATTTTGTGCCACCAGCTCATCATCCTTATCCTCCAACTGGTTCACAAAATTCAAGGTAACAAACTTGTCGGCTTAGATCTAGCAAATCTTTAACTTTTCCAATAATGTAGCAGCTCGACACTATTGAAATTCTAGTGCTTGACACATACTATGTTACTTGGCATCGACTACATTTTACTAATGCTCAACACCTACTATGGATTCATTCGACATCCACTCAGTTTTTTTGATGCTTAGTACATGTTACTTTTCTCAACACTTGAACACACTCGGCTCCTTCTATATCACTCAATACACTATATTTTTCATTTTCTCGGCACTAACTAAAAATTTTCTTGGCTTGAACTAACTTGCTCGACACTCACTAATGGACTTAGTTAAGCTTTGTAGTTAACCTTGTTGCAACTTATTCCTCCAATGTTTCTAAGTGTGACCAACCTCTATATCTTCAAGTATATTATCAATACATCATTTAACCATTGTCTTAACTGATCCTTGCACTCCATTACAAAATCATAAATCAACCTTTCCCTTAGGTACTCTTGTTACATCTTGTTGATTGAATCCTCTTCATCAATGAACTAAGTGATAGTACTTAGATCTTATAAGCAATTGTTGTTCCAAAAAATAGTAGGTTTGACATAAATGACAAAACAATGATTGAAAACATTCTTTATCAATCATTTTCCTTCTTTGCAACAATCTCCCTCTTTGATAGTATCCTTTTTCAATCAGATTTCCAACAAGGGTAAGTATCCATAAGAAAACACATGATAATCCATCTAACTAATCATCATTAATAACTAAAAATATTGTAAAAAAATCATCATGCATACATGAAGTATAGAGTACCAAGTAATCTCATCATATAATCAACTAAATCTAAAGCAATATTTGATAATCTCAAAACAATACTACTAATAAACAAGCATAAAATTGGCCTAAAAGAGTTCAGTAATAATAGAAAAATGCAAACGAGGGGTAGGCACTACAAATAATCATACTGAAGGAGAGCTTGGAAATAGTTAAGGAGTTAATTGGTTTCTTCACTAGGAAATTACAAATTTTACAAAGTAAACTGAAAGTTTTATGTTAGGGAATTGAGCCTTGTATTCCACCAATTTTGGATGACAATAATATGGTGAAAGAATGACATAATTGGTTTGATGTATTTAGTAAAATTTTGACTTTAAGGCCATAGTGGCTATTTTTGAGGACATCAGTAATGCCCCTTTTCATAATTTGATTGATTCTCTATTTAGAGTAGAAATGGGCTTGAATAGATTCATAATGGAATCTAAGGCCATAACAGATGCCAAGTGGACTAAAGCCACTAAGGACCTAGAGGAGGTCAAAATTATAGAATGGCCAACCAAGAAAAAGATCTATATGTGGGAAGCAGTGGGAGAAATAAAGGCCTTGCCTACAGGAAGCAGCTCAAACATTATTAAGGTTAAAGGAAAATGAAAAATTTAAAGATAAGATTAGATTCACTAATAACTTTATCAGAAGGATAAAATTCTCATAAATACTCATATCAAATTTTGAAGCTTTTGAGGATGTAGATGGAAGAAGAAGACAAAGGGGACTAAAGTCAAAGTGCATGACATAAGTTTTCACCTAGTAATTTTTTCAACTACTTCCTCTTTTTGATTGAACACTAAGGAATGTCTTGTATAAGTTTTTGGTCATGTCTTTCCACCTTTTTTATCCATTCAAGTTTTGACATGCATCCTCCCATTTATGGCTTGTTGCAATCCTATATAAGAATTTCCAAGATGGGGAATTGAGGTTGGAAGTCTATATATTTTTTAGTCTATGTTATTTTATAGTCCATCCAGTCCTTTGTGATTGAATGAATGTGGTCAAACTTGTGAACTTGAGAGAATAATGAATATAAATGATCAAATGGCCAATTTTTCAGTTATATTGTGAATCTATATCTAGTGTTGTATGTATTTTAAAAGGAAATTAATACAAGAGAGAATTTCTTCATATCTGTGTATCTGAATTTTGTCTCCTTACATATCTGTGATTTTAAGATCAAAATGAGCAATTTTCTTTCAACTTGGTACAATTCAGATAGATTTTATATCTCCTATTGATTGCATTTAGTTCAAGGAATTAAGTAACTACTTCCAATAAGAGGTAGAGTTTTGGGTATATGAGAGGGATATGATAAGAATGAAGTTCAGAGTTTGTTGTTTAAAAATTTAACTACAAGTCAACTAAATAGGTCCAAGGCCGGTGGTATTGACTCTATATAACAATAGATAAGGCATTGATCACTTAATTTCAGTTACAAGTTGATGGTTTATATGATTTCAAGATATATACATCAATCATAATCAATTTCCCATTTCAAGTAATGAAGAACCAAAGTTTCTAGTCAACCCTTATTTGTAATTGCTTTCCTAGTCATTATAAATAGCCATTGTAATCAAGAAGTTTATTACAAATCTAAGAAGAATATTATGACCATTTTCTGCTATAGGGAATAATCTTGAAGAGAATATTATCATAATTTTCTTAAGATAACTCCCTAAGGTTTTCCCACCTTGGTCCTACAAAGATTAAAGTGAAGGAAGTATTCTTATACTCTGTTGAAGTTGGTCCAAAAGCTAAGACTGATCACACTAAATATAGGATTTGGCTAATCCTTAGGTTGATTTTTGTCTTATGTTTTTTGGTATTGGGCTTAAGGTACCTATTAGTCTATAAAACAACCAACACAAGGTTGCCTCCTAACATGACTCTTTTTAGAAGAGTGAAAATATGTGGGTTGTGTTGGAATAACTTTAGACTAAGTGAGAGGGGGGTGAATCAATTATCCAAGGTCTAGATGTACAAATAAAACTTTTCAATGGTTAGTACAAACCCATATCCATAAAACCTTATTATGCATGGATCCATTAGATCATACAATACTTAAACTATATAGATTAATGTCCTAGGTCGAAACAAATTTCTAGAAATGTAAACATGAAACATAATAGATTCAATAACAAATTTGACACAAGCATTTCATGTGGAAATCTAATTTGGGAAAGACCACCAGTAACATGCTACTAATTCTCACTCTTCTAAAGTGATGCCTTGTGAAAGGCTAACATTGTTAAAAGTTACAATGCACATTGTTAAATGTGACCTGGTTAAAGGATTTTAATCACCCTATTAGGAGTGATCCTTGTTAGAGGAGTTTAGACCATTCACTTGTAATGTCACCTAGTTAAAGGATTTACATATGACTTTTAGGTCAACCTTAATCCAAAGGATTTACCCTAGACTAATATAATGATTAGAAAGTAACATTTAGGCTTGATTTGATAAAAATTACAACTCACTTGAAGATTATAGATCTATATTTCTATCCTTCATTCTACTTGGCTTTCACACACTTTAGCTTTGATAGCTTGTTCACCCTTCAAGAATTCATACTCTTAAGGCTTCTTTCTTTGCATGCCAATTGTAGTCTCTACTATTTGACCATTGAATGAAGCAATACCCTATACTCTTTGTCTTCCTTAGGTTCTCACACATGACAACCTTTTCTTCTGACCAACTTTCTCTACAAGTAGAGAATTAAGATCATTTTTTGCTTAACCAAAACTGTCCATTTTAAGGTTAGGTTGGGTTAGGTAGGATACAATGAATCTACCCATGTTTCCATTTGGTTCCTCTAGAAAATTCTTCAATCTTCCTTGAATTTTTCACAAAATAGTTCATCTTGAATTTTGTGTCATTGGCTCATCATAGTTATCTTCCACACACTTCACACAATTCAAGAAAACAAAATAGTTAGCTCAAGTTTTTCAAATCTATGATTTAACACAAATATTGGCACTCAACATCAATATGTTGTCACTTGTCTTACACTAGCTTACTCAGAAAACACTAAAGTTTATTGATTCTCAACATCAACTAAAATTTACTCAACATATACTGACAATCACTCAGCTTGCATTGAATTTCTTCTTTGCTTGACACCACTTGTTTTTCACTCATTTTCTAGTAATTTTTGCTTGGCTTGCACTAACTACTTGGCAAGTCTTGATAGACTCTTTTCATACTTGATCTTCTTCTAGTCCTAACTTGAGTAATCTTTCATTTCAAACTTTAAGTAGATAAACAATACACTATAATATCAATGTCTTACTTGATCTTAAGGCTTCTTTTACATATCAAATAAATCAACCTTTCTCTAGGTGTTATTATTATCTCCTCTTTTCAAATAATCTTCATCAATCAACTAAATGATGGCTTTCAGACCAAAAGGCAATTGTCTCACTGACAAGTAGTAGGTTTGACATCACTGATAAAATAATGATTGTTCTATTACAAATTCTTGTACTCCAAATAATCTTATATCAACATGTTATCGATTCCCATGTAGTCTTTCCCTTGTTAGGGTTTCTACATTAAATACTTATGTCAAATGTGTGAATTCTTATTGTGTTACAATTTTATTTCATGTTAGTTATTTATTAATGTAACTTAGTATAAGCTAGATGATTACTTTGATACTTAGAATATTTAGGAACTGTAAGTTGGCAAGTTTGATGAAAAGATGAAATCAATTTGAATAATAATGTTTGATGTAGTTACAAATTTATTGGTAGTAGAGCATAGTACTTGAAATAAGAAGTTTGAATGGACTTGAGCTAAATATCTAAAAATGTATAAGAGAGTGTTACCAAAGATGAACAAGGAGATCTTTTCTTCATAGAAAAGAATAATGAGGCTACATCTATTTGGGATTGGAAATGATTCCCTATACTACCTATACCATAAGTACATTTCGCCAGGCCCTCCTATGATAGTTAAGGAGATGAACCAAAATAAATAACACAACAATATAATTATTGAGATGCATTTGCACTTAATATTTTGAGTTTGATAATGTCAAAAATTGTGCTACTGCTAAAGAAATGTGGGATAAGATGATACTTTTGCATGGTGGAGATTAGAATTTATTGAAAGCTAATGTAGAAAGTTTGAGTAGAAAATATGATTTCATGAGGATGAAAGAAGGTGAGAACATAGTCTAGTATGTGAAATAAATCAAAGAAGTACTAAGTTCTATCAAAGATGTAGAAAGAGTCTTCAATAATGAATAAGTTGTAAGTAAAGTTATCATAACACTATTGTCTATTTATTCTATTAGAGTATTTGTAAATAAGGAATTCAAAGCTATACATGGTAGTGATCTTACACTTGATGGTTTAGTTGGTCATTTGGCTACATTTCGATTAAGTAATTTTGATAATAATGTGCCTAAAATTGGGAATGCTTTCAATACTTCACTAATGTTGAATCGGTAGTTCAAAGAAATAAATGAATTTTAAGGATGAAAGTGATTCAAATTTAGAGGATGACATGGATTAGATTGAAGCATTGCTTGCAAGGAGGTTATCAAGAGGTAAAGACAAATTCAAAGGTAAATTATCTTTGATATGTTTTAAATGCAATGAGGTAGTTCACATTGCTTCTAGATGTCCTAACAAGAACAAGATAAAAAAAATTATAAGGAGCACAAATACAGAAAGAACAAGGACTACAAGGACATAGGGAATAAGTCATGTTATATTGTTGAGGAGCAACATACCAAGTTAGACACTGATGATAAGAAAGAAGGAGTAGAAGTAGTATATGTTGTTATTAAAGAAGACCCTAATGTGGAATGGTATGAGGAAGGAATATAGCTTATTTCTCATGTTAGTAAGTGTTAGAATTAGTAATCTTTCCTTGGTTGTATTTATTTATTAAATGGGATAAACCAAGGTATCCCTTATGTTATTTCTCCTCTAGTCCACATGTGAGGACATGTCACTTGTCCTATTGTCCATGTGTGAGGATAACTCTTTTTGTAATTCCTTTGATAAGGAAACTAGTTATTCCTCCTTAAGAGGATTATGACACTTGTTATGCACACACTTATGAATGTGGAAATCATTCACATGGAATTTACAAAATAAATCATCTTCTCATCTCTTTATAAGAGATGCCTATCTCTCATTCTCAATAACACATATTTATTATGTAGTTCCTATAATGATCCTTTAGTTCCACTTTATCTCATTCTCTCTCTCTCTCTCATAATTCTTTAGGCTTTTGCCTCATTCATATAATTCACAAGGGGTTTTCTTTTCTTTCCCCTTCCAAATTCGTGTCTTCATTGTTGAACTACCTTGGTGTATGCTCTTGGATCTTGTTTATCTCATGGTAACATTATTTCACACTTAACTTACTTGGATTGTTTTCTTTCCTAGCTCTAATTTATTGTTTCTTACATGGCATCAAAGCTTGGTTACTAATCCTTGTTTTGAGTTTTATTGTTGAAGGTTGTCATTCATTGGAGCACAACTTATTTGGAGACTTTATTGAGAGAAGATTTTTTTTTTGTAGTTTTTAGAGTGCAAGTTAAATACCATTTTATCATTTTTTTTCTCTAACCCCCTTGAAAGGCTTGCCACCAAAGCAAGAAGCATTTATCATTCATATTTGCATAATTTTTGTTCTCATTTTTATAAAGTGTGGAATTTATTTTATAATATTTAAAACACAAATTTTTATTTCCCTAACATCTTCCTTGGAGGACAATCCTCATTAAATCAATATTATTTTTTTTGCAAATATCCTATTTCACACATTAGTTGTTTAAAAATGATTCATATTTTTTTTGAAAATTTAAAATTTTCTCTTATCTATAACTTTTGGGTTTTAAAATATTTAATCTTTAATAATATTGATTTTTTAGAAATTGCACATCAAATTTGAAATATTATTAATGACTTTAAAACTTTTAAATATTAGATCATTTATTAGATCATTCCTTCTTTTTCCAAATTTTTTCTAAGGCCCTCCCTCATCTATAAAAGCTTTATTTTTGCTCTTCTTTCACCTTGCTCGTTGCTGCCCTTTTTGTTTCTGTTCATGCCCTTCCAGCTTTCATCGCATATCACCCATCACATATCATGATACAACCTAGAATATGGTGTTCTTAACTAGCATGCTAAGCTTATGGGCTCTCTCCATGTTGATTTGAGGTGTGAGTCATATGCCATGTGCCTTGGAGGTTATCCTACTACTATGTTGTGCCTTGCTCCTCTTGGTTATCATCCCTGCTCCTTCCTTCTCTCTCACTATCAAAGTGTTGGTTCTCAACCCTGATGGCCTCCCCATGTGCCCCGCTCAAAGATTAATATTTCTTAATCTTGCTACCTTCTTGTGTGAGCCTTCTCTTGATGAGCCTTGGGGTTCTTCACACCCACGTGCCACTAATTTCCTCAGCCCTCAGTGCTACTATTGCAAAACTGCACCCTTTTGCCTCCTCAACTTAGTGCTTTCCCTTGGTTCTATATATGCTCTCTTTTTCTTTTTTTTCCCCTTCAATGATATTTCCCTATCCATTATTTTCCTCTATCAACAAGCTTATATTTGACATTTCTTTTCATTTATTATTCTCTTATGTGTTCTCCTATTCTTTTCCCTCAAGCGTTATCTTAGAAGATTTTTTTTTCTTAGACATCTTGTGTCATCTTTCATCTTATCTGTTAGAAGTAGTTTTTTAATCCTTTGCGTTGGTATGTAATGTCTATCCTACCATTTCTTTTCCTACTTGTGGTGCTTTGTATGAGCTATTTCTTTTGGCATATAATTATACATCTACTATTTTTATATGTTTGGTTCTCTTTGGTTGTAGTTTCATGAGTTTTTTTTTCTTTTGTCTCAAAGCACCTTCAAACTTGTAGGTCGTATCATTATTATTTTTCTAGTCAAGTTCATTATTTGAGTGTTCTTTTTTCCTTTACTTTGTTATATCTAACTCAGCAATTCACTCTGTGTCAGTAATACAAATTCTTTAGTATATGGAAGTTTACCTCTCATAGCTTTCTTTATATAAGATATGGCTTTCTCATCTATTTATAATAAGATATCATTTTTTGGCCCTAGTCTTAAAAGTAAACTTTGCATTCCATTTTATGTAAGGATTTTTTTTTTTATACATCTAAATTTATTCACGTGAGTTTTATAATCACAAGTGTATGCTCGCTTATCATATCATTTGAAAAAAAGTTTTAAAAATAAATACCATTAGTCTCTTAGAACCACATTTTTTTTCTTAAATGAATATCTAAGTTTCAAGTAGGTTTGACTATTTAAGTCATGTGAAACCTTCTTTCAAAAAAAAATTAAAATAAAGAATTTTTTTTTAAAATAAACTTTTAAATACTTTCTTTTTGGAAACCTTTATTATACAAAAACCAAGTTTTAATTGTTTAAAATTTGAAATATTATTAATGACTTTAAAACTTTTTTTTAATAAAAATTTGAAATATACTTTAGAAATATTTAAGTTATTTTAATTTTCTATTATTGTTTTGAAAATTAAAATTTGAACTTAAAAATATATTGTTTAAATTAAAAGTTTAAACATTAGTGAACCCCCATATTCTTTTTTATACAAACATTAAGAGTGTATTTTTTACTCTTAACAAAAATTTTAATAAAAGGCTTTTATTTGAACAAAAAATGTTACAAAAAATATAATATTTCAAATTTACTTTTATTAAGATTACTTTTATGAAATTACAATATCCTCTATTAAGTAAATATATATTCTTTAAAAAAATTATAGTAAGCAAATGCATTATTTTAAATTCTTATGATATTATGACACTCATTATTTTGATATTTGGATATTCTGTCTTAATTTTTTTGGAAGAACTTCAAAACTAAAAGAGGTAATTATGTTTATTTTCTTTAATTTATTCTATGCATTTCCTATACATTATCACTATCATGTATCCAATCTTTATAAACTTTTTAAAATAAAAATGTTTATTCTAAGATGAGAGCATAGAAAATGTTTTAAGACTTCAAATTTATTTTAACTTGACATCATTTGATAGCACTTTACTACAACATTATGTTCCATTGACCATTTTCCTTTCATGTGGGTTAGATATGATCCTATTCTCTATATTTTAATAATTGTAATTGCGTGATTTCTTACTATGATACTTTTAGTTATATTTACTTGAGTATATATGGGTCCACACATACAAGCTATTGTGACTATTATGATTCTTAAAGTCTTTAGGTATATTCTTATGTCATATAAATATTTTTTATACTTCAATCTATAGGATCATTTAAGTACCCCTATTCACCCTCAATAAAGTTTTCCTACCTGGTATCCATATATTGTTTATTACTCACTGACCTTCCTTAGATCACTTCATTTACCTTGATATTTTTTTGGATTCTGAGATATCTTACACATTTTCCTTCAACTTTATTGTGATATTTTGATGTGCACATAGTTGCACTTCTATGTTTTTATAGCATCATTCAATGCCCATGTTGGCACTTTATGGTTTTATACCATTGATTTGCATGTAGTTATTTGGATTTTTTTTAGAGTTTCATAGGAAGCCAATTTTTCAAGGTTAACTATGAAGGTCCCCTTAGTTATATCTAATTCATATCATGAAGGTCCCCTTAGTATAACTAATACATAGTTTCCTTATCTAGCCCATGGAGTATCCTTCCATTTGATTCTATTTGTTCCACTTTGAAAGGATGATATTTGTATGGAGTTTCACTCCATTTGATTCTATTTGTTCCACTTTGGATGGGTGATATTTATATGGATTTTCCCTCTATTTGGTTCTATATGCTCTACCTTGAAGGTTGATATTTATGGAGTTTCCCTCCATATTATTCCATTTTGTTCCTCAATGAAGAGGATGTTATTCTTGGAGTTTCCCTCCAATTTCAAATGGTTTGATCCAATTTGAAGGCAATGTGTTCTTATCTAAAGGCAATATGTTATTAATCTTCATAATCCTTCGATTTTTAGTGTCCTAACAAAAATCATGATGTGATAATACTGATTTGATCAGCATGTCTCTCTTTTAATTTAATTCATAAATTAATGTGATAATGCTCTATGTACTTTATTTCTTAGATCATGAGTCGTGTAGGTAATGGAGGGATGCCCCCATTAACTTGCGGTGAGATGATTCATTAAGTGGAATTTCTATATCCACATGATTGATGTGAGTATCATTAGTTGGCCTTAACTATGGTCATTTGTGCATTCATTTATCCTTTTCATGAGAACATTGATCAATCTTTTTATCAATTTATCTTTTTGATAATTTTTGAGCATATAATTTATCTTGATATGAGGTTAACTCCATTGCTTTGTGGTGACATGTCACATTTTTCTATCTTTTCTCTATGAGATTTTTCTTATCCTTATTCAAAAGGATTGCTAATTTGAATATAAGATGAGATCATCCTTGTGTATAGTTGTCTTGTTTCTTGTGTCTATTTTTTAGGTAATCCATCTAGGCACATACAAGACATTATTATTTGGTGTACATATACTATGCACCATGATTCAACTTGTAGAAGCAACACATTCAAATGACCTATCCACTTCTCTTGGCTCTATGAAGATCCACCCACACTCAAAAGAGACCTCTTGCACAATTGAAGACACTCTCAAAGATAAATTTGCTGATATATTGCCAAAGCCTCTTTCTAGAGTGAATTTAGAATTTAGTTGTAAAAATTTAGGTTTAATACCATTTTATGTAATTTCCCCAAGTAAAGATGAAAAGGGGGTGTTAGAGTTAGTAATCTTTCCTTGGTTGTATTTATTTATCAAATGGGATAAACCAAGGTATGCCTTATATTATTTTTCCTCTAGTCCACATGTGAGGACATGTCACTTGCTTGTCCTATTGTCCATGTGTGAGGACACCCTTTTTTGTAATTCCTTTTATAAGGAAACTAGTTATTCCTCCTTAATAGGATTATGACACTTGTTATGAACACACTTATGAATGTGGAAATCATTCACATGGGAGTTACTAAATAACTCCTCTTCTCATCTCTTTATAAGAGATGCTTCTTTTTCATTCTCAATAAAACATAATCACTATATAGTTCTTGTGATGAGCCTTTAGCTCCTCTCTCTCTCTCTCTCTCTCACACACACACACACACACACACACACACACATCATTCTTTAGGCTTTTTTCTCATTCACATAATTCACTAGGGGTTTTTTTTGCTTTTCCCTTTCAAATCTTTGTCTCCATTTTTGAACTACCTTGGTGTATGCTCTTGGATTTCGTTTATCTCATGGTAACATTATTTCACACTTAACTTACTTGGATTGTTTTCTTTCCTTGCTCTAGTTTATCATTTCCTATAGTAAGAGTGATAAATGGATTACTGATTATGAATGTTCAGATCACATGACTAGTGATATTAGTGAGTTTGATAATCTTGAGAAATATGATGGTGGAACTATTAAAATTGGGAACAATTTTTCATGTTCTATGAAAGGTAGAGATTTATTGATGTTAAATGATAAAATTATATGTGATGATTCTTATTGGGTTCAAGAACTAAAGTCTAATTTATTGAGTACTACTTAATTGAATAATATAGGTCACACGATGGAATTTTAGAATAGGAAAGTAAAGATCTACGATGATGATGTTAGATATTTGAGAGGGAGGGGGGTGAATCAATTATCACCAGTTATCATATAGTCCCTTCAAACTATTTCAATACCCAAAAAAATCACAAACTTTAACAATAACCATTCGATCTAGCCAATCAACTTAACACTTAACTTTTTCATTCACTTTAATCCAAACTTTAAAAGTTCTATCCTTTTCATTACCGAGTATCAATAAATTTACTTAGTTATCACTAACCTTTAACTTAGTTATTACCTAGTTATAGTAAACTATAAAATGCATAGAATATCTTGTAACACAAATAACATTCATATATTTGACACCATGCTTTTAATGTGGACACCTTGTGGAAGGAAAAAATACCCAGGACCGGCAACCCAAAAAAATTTACTCTTATAAAGTGATCATTGCTAGGATCCAACCATGTTAAAGGTTTTCATACACATTTTTAATATTACCTTTTTAGAGGATTTCACCAGAAGATCATTTAGAAATTTTCACTTCTTGTGATAGACCAAAGAGTGGTCTAATTCAAAGGACTTACAAATACCACTAATTGATGTTGTAGACACCTAAATCTGATTACACTGCTTCAGTAATCTTATTTAGCTATCTCTAAAGGCATCATTAATTAAATTCCTATTTAATTAAACCTTTTTCCATCCCCTAGCTAATTAATTTAATTAATCATCTATACTCCTAATTGATAAATAAAATAACCCATTATTTATCAATTAATCCTATTCTCCTATCTAATTCCAAAATCCTCATTTATTAAATAAATCTATTTGATAAATAAAGCCCTCAAATCTAAAAGCCCCTAACTTATCCCTAATCCTCCATTTAGCCTAATCCACCCCATCCACCCATGCTAACCTAGCTTAGCCACTAACTCACCCACCCTCATGAATGCCATCCACTTGCACATCTCTAACATCCTTAATCTAATCCTAAACCAAACCTAATCCCCCCCCTAACCTTGTCACATTCCCTAAACAAGCTTAAGACTTTCCTAAGCCAAGCAAAGTCAACAATCTCAACTCCCTCCAAAATATCCCAACCACTAAGCCTTCAATGCTCTTACAAGGCCATAAAGACTCTTACAAGCCCATTCATTGTCCTTACAATCCATTTATGAGGGTCTTTAAGGCCTTGAGCCTCCTTTGTTGACTCATCATTGCCTTTTCCTCCATCCACTCACCCTGTGACATGTGTCACTCTTTGATTGGCTATAAGGAAGCATAATTCATGTGCTCTCCTCTCATGCAATCTGAGCCCTCCATGAGCTTTTTCCCATCTTTGCATCTTGACCCTCCATCCCTCAAGCCCTTAGCCTATAAATTGAATCCCCTCCCAAGCCATTTCATCACAACCTTTGAGCTAAAGTTATAATGCCATTTTAAGACCAAGTTTTACAACAAAACCATCATCCACACCTAAATCCAAATCCTCCATTGAAGCTATTTTGAGCATTTGAGCATACATACCAAACCTATCAAATAGACTCATCCCTAAAACAAGAGAACAATCTCATTGAGAGAGCCCCTTAATGGCTCACATTCTCATTTGAGTTGTTTCCTCTTTGTCTCACTTTATGTTATGTTTAACAAGTTTGTAAATGCTTTTGATTTCTTAGTTTAGTATTTCTTGCATGCTTATTTCTCATATACATTTTGGCATGCCCGGTGGGACCCCGAAGGGTCATTTTAATCTCCATTTTGTTATTTTCACATACTTTTTCATGTTTTTACTAACCATTGGAAACTAACATTTTGTGCTTTAAAATTTTTTGTCTTTGTCTTGCAATTTTTGCTTGCAAGATACTATTGACCGCCTCAAGAATGCGCTCCTAACCCTGTCCTCGATTTTCACCCAGCAAACTGTCAAAAATACAAAACTTTTTGCGTCCTCGCAACCCCAAGAATGCGGTCCATCGATGCGGGAATGCTACTATTCTCTGGTGGGAACATGAACCTACGACTGCGAGTTCGCACTTCATCAACAAAATAGCCTCTTCATCCCCGCTAACAAATCCTCCAGTGGGAATGCACCTCAAAAACAACAGGATCATCATTCCCGCCTTGCCATTTCCTATCTTAAACTTCTCGAGACTGTATTAAATTTTTGTCAATAGGATTGTCATTCCCACTTGCGAGAACATTGTAAGAGAATAAACTTGCAGGATCGCTCTATCAAAAAGAGCTCTCAGGTTTTTGGCTCACAGTTTTTTTTTTTTAACAGTCTTTCCTGTCATTCCCGTGATCTAGCTTCATGGCAGGATTGTCATTTCCGCGACTAGGAACTCCAGTAGGATCACCTTGTCTACTTTACTTCACATTTTCTGCATTCCCGCTAACAGTTCCTACATTCCCGTGACTGCGGGAACATGTTCTGAACTGACGAGATCACTTTGATAGCTACTTGGTTTAATTTTTTTAACATTTTCTAGTGCATATTTTTATTCTAACTAGTTTTCTGCAGGTTTTCTCATCATATCTTTAATCATATAGACCATTCTAAGCATTTTTATGCATATCAAAAAGAACAAAAAATGTTATTTTTTTTTCCATAGTAAAGCTTTCATTTTGCAAGACTTTGGGTAACTAATTGAATTTCTTTTTGTCGTATTGCAGGTTGGAGCAACAAACTTAATCATGTTTTTTAGGTTTTTCTTGGAATGAACTTGCATCTTTAAACACATTTTTTTATTGAATGCATGTCGCTCAAATCACTCTCGAATGCCATGGACTAAAATCAAGCTTTTATTGGAATGCATGATTAAAACAAACAAATCCAATCTTGAATGCCATAGATCAAATAATCATCTTTTGGGGCATAAAAAGAATCTACATTCTAAAAAATTCCTAAATTATAAAAACCAAATAAAGACACTCTAAGTGAGTTTGTAGTTGGACTCACCCTCTTTAATCACCCATCAATTTAACTATTGGTTGCAATCTTGGCGCCATCTATGGGGATGGGTCCACCTAAGAGGGTGTTAAGTGCTCCAAAAATATCAAACTTCACTTGTGTTTTTATTAGTTTTTCTAACTTAGAAAATTCCTTGAATGCACATTAGGCTCGCTAACACTTCATTTGGGCATTAAAATTTGAACAAATCTTGACGTGGAGGGCCTCCAAGTGCGCACTTGAAATCAAATTTCACACATCTTTGTTTTGGGCTTAAAACAAAATCACACCAACTCTTGAATGTCTTAAAATAAATTAATTGATACTTGACGTGGAGGGCCTCTGGGCGCGTGGGTTTACTTTTTTTGTTGACCCTAACTCTTCTTCTTGTATTCATTCTTTGATCGATTTTACTTTTGTCAAATGCTTCAAAGTTGGAATAAACATTGCATCCTAAACATGTGTGTTTTCAATGTCTAGATCAACAAACTTAAGCGTCAATTGGAAAAAGAACAAATGTGTTTTTAGCCTAAGATCATCCAAGTCTTCTCTCCCCTTGTTGTCTTTCGAGGCCATCTTGGGTGCATAAGATTAGGATCCAAAATCTTGTTTAAGTTTTAGGAGGCCTGCTTGGGGATTTCATCACTCCTTGGGATGACCTCAACTCTAGCGTTCCAGCGGAGTATAAAGATCGGGAGGTGAATCCAAAGACACCTCTCTTGGAATCAAGATTTTGTCACTCGGGCTAAGCCTCAAGGAACTTTATACCCTTGAGAAGTGAAAGAGGAGAAGTGGGTTACCGCTCCTCTCGGCTGTGTGACATTGTTTTGGTTTCATCTACGGATTTGGGCCTCATGTACCTTGGGTATATCGAGGACTCCTTAGCTAAACCAACTGTCAGCCTTGCAAACAACCATCTAGGGTGTTAATGTGTTTGAAGTGACTGATCAAAACATTTGTAGAACATACACACTCTATGGCGCAAGTATCACATTCTGAGAATCACAAACTTCTATCTAGTTGTTCCTATCTATTGCTTGATTTTTTACTTGTTGAATGAATGTTTGCCAAACTTGGTCAATCCTAGCTTAGGGCACACTTAGCGTAGTCACTTCCTATTCTAGAAGTTGAACAAGTTGAAGCAAAACAACCAAAATCTCTCTAAGCCAAGAACATTCAGGAATTTATGTCAGAACAACCCAAACCCAAACAGAAGTTTCACAAAGTCAAACTCAAGCCATCTTAGGCATACCAAGAACTTTTTGCCAAGAGAAAGGAAATAACACCAAGCCCTCGAATTGCTAAAATCCACAAAGAAGAGGACAAAGCTACCGATGAAGCCCTTTAAGATGCCTAGTTAGATCACACTATCCAACTTAAACAACATCCAAGAGTTAACCTTGCTTATGCATTATCAACTAGGCATGATTTCTATGATTAGACCCCCTTGTTTCTCCACATCTTCTTGCATAAGCTTCACTTTAGATTCATCCTTGTAGGTAAGCCAGCCATCTTTAGTCCTCCCCTTAAGCATTTTAGCTCATCCATCTCATTTAGAACCAAACCATCTAGCCAGCAATCCAAAATCTTCACATCCAAGCCTTCAAAATTGTTGTCACCTTGCCAAAAGTTTTCCATTCCTAACATCTTCCAAATCCACCAGCCTCACCAAGGTTATCCTTTGACAGAGCTTTTTCTAGAGTAATCTAGCTTTGTCACTTGTTATCCCTTATCACCTTGAGCTAAACGTTGGGATCCACAAGTGGTTAATCTCATGTTCTTCCTAAAGGATCATCAGTCTATCCTTAAGTTGACACAATCACCACTAAGCTTACACATAGGAAAGAAGACCTTTCATGCTTTGGCAACATATCTTTGAAGTTAGAATCCCCAACCCAATCCTCCTTAGGTTTTGTCATATAGCTTTTCTTCAACCTAGGAAATCATTTAAAAGCTTTCCCCCTTTTGCATTCATCAGCATTGTTGCATCTCACCCCTAGGAACATTCTGCATTTTCATGCCACCCGTCACTCGCTTAGCCAAGAAGAAGAGGGAAACAATGGAGCCCTATCATTTGGATCAAACAATGTCACTCCCCTTGAGCAGTCAACCATCCTTCAGCCCAGAGAACACCATACCATCACCTACTAACATTGAAGCTTTCATGAACCAACCAAGAAATTTAGTATTGTTGAACGCCATTATAGACAAAAGCAAGGAAAAAATCATGGCTAACTTTCGAAGGGACAACATTGGAGCCTTTGACTTTGGAAGACCTCCCCCCTTATCAGATCCATCTCACCCCTTGTTTGAGCAACTCCCACCAACCATAGGCTCTTATGATTTGAATTATCCTCAATATGTGCCAAAAGAAGAGCCTCAAACCAATCCATATGATCCAATAGACCCAAACATACCAGCCTCCACTCAAGTTAAAATCTCCCTTCCATAAGCTAATCCCACCACCACCACTCCACCATTGGTCCATACCACTCCATCCCAAACCCCCTTCACCCAAAACACCTAATTATTCACTCCCTTCACTATTATTGCTATTGCTCCCCAACCCAGCCTTCCAAATCCACCCATATCTCAAATCAGTGCTAGCATCTTTGGCTAACCTCAACAATATATAATCGGGATGCCACCCATGGGGCCAAGTAATCAACCTTTCATCACCCCTAGCTTGTTTACCTCAGCTCAGAGCACAATTCCATCATTTCCACTAGGTCCTTGGAGCTCAGTGCCATCAGCCACAAATCCACAAGCTACTACCCTCACTCCACAAAGCTATCAAACCCCACAAGCTACTACCAATGTTTTGCCAAGCTCTCAAGTGACCCAAGCTCCTACCAAACCTCTACCAAGATTTCAAATCCATCCACCAAGCTATCAAACCCCATCAGTTCCATTTCCAAGCTTTCAATTCCCACCACCTCCACCACCAACTAATCCATTACCTCCTATTTCCAACTATTTTTCTATGCCACTTCTAGGAGGAAATCCACCACCACCAACTACCAATTACTTGGCCTCTTTTGCCATGCAAATACCTTCCCAAATGGGGGCACAACCCACATATATTGGTCAAACTCCTCAAATCCAAAGTCAAGTTCCACAAGCTCCCCGATCCTTTCCCGAAGCTTCACAACCATCTTATACCTTACCTCCACAAAGAAATCCATTTATCCCACAACCAACTTATGTTCCTCAAATCCAATATCAACAGCAAACCTCACAACACATGCAGCAATATGTGCCACCTCCACCACAGCAACCCATCATCCACCATTCAGTTGCCCAAGCCATGTACAATCCCTACCAGCCCATACCTCAAAGCCATCCATATTCCATTGCCCCATCTAGCACATACTTACCTCAAGGCACTCCTACATTGGGGGCACCCCAGCCATCACCCATTAACTCAGAATGGGAAGCCATGAAGACAACTTTGAAGAACATACAAGAAAGAAATGATCCAAAAACCTTCAAATTTGAGAATGTGTGTCCTTACCCATTTGACAGAGCCATTACTATGACTCCATTCCCCAAGCATTTTGAGACACCCAAGTTTGACAAATTCAGAGGAAAAGGAGACCCTATCACACATATCAAAGAATTTTACATGCACTGCTAAGAAGTGGCATACGATGACATCTTTCTCTTGCATCTCTTTTCTAAAAGCTTGGCCAGACCAACTCTTGAATGGTTTTACAGAATCCCCTATGGAAAAATTAAATTTCTTTTTGAATTGTCTGAGGCATTTGTAGCCCAATATGCCCATCTTGTTGAAATGGAACTATCAGTAGTTGATCTTGTCTACACTAAGCAAAAAGGTGGAGAAAGCCTTCCCAAATATCTGCAAAGATGGCAAACCCTTACCACCCACATATCTTGCACCTTACCAGAGCACCATTTGGTGAAAATGTTTATTGATAATGCCCATCCCAGCTTGGCTCACCACATGACCATGAACTGTTTGCAGACCTACAAAGATATCAAAGAGAAAGGAATGATCCTTGAGCAAGGACTCATTAAAGATGGTGTGGTCAAGATTTACAAGGAAGCCAACCAAAATCAATCACATTCCAATGACAAGTCTAGGTATTGGAACAAAAACAAGCATGTTGCAACAGATGGCGTCACTGACACCAGACATGTGAATATTGTTGGTCCTTCTCAAAACTAGTCCAACCCACCATATCAACCAAACAATCAGCAAGCTATCAACTACCAATAGCAGAATCACCAAAGCTATCAAAGCCACAATCCAAGACCCAACTTTCAAGGGTCTAGTGATCAAGCTAATGCCATCAATGTAGCTGCAGGGCAAAAGCCCAAATTCCAACCTGCACCTAGAAACTATACACCCCTTGGTGAGCCATTGGATGTCATTTTTGAGAAATTAGTCAAGGAAAACCTCATCAAATTTCCTCCTACCCAGCAAATCGACCCAAGCCAATCCAAAGTTGCATGGTACAAAGATAATGAGTACTGCAAATTTCATAGGGTAAAAGGTCACACCACCCTCATATGCATGAAACTGAAAGATTATGTGCAAGACCTCATTGATCAGAAAGAAATCATTGTTGGTGCCCAAACCTCTCCTAATGCAAGCTTACAGATCTATCAAAATGCTTTTCCTCCTCACAAAAATCAAAATCCTAGAAAAGCACCTATCCAAAACAACAACAATAACACCAACAACCGCCAACCAAACCAACAGCATGGGAAGAACAATGACCACACTTCATCCTACATAGACTATGGTAGCCTCATTGGTTGTATATCTTTAAAAGAGCCTTCTGTCAATGTTATCAATATCCAAGGTCCAAACAATGAGTGTGCAATCACCACTAGAAGAGCACGATTTAACATCATAGGTCCACCAGTGTCATCAGCACCATCAGCTCCATCAAAAAGCCAGTACAATATCTTGGAACACCTTGGGACCATGCTAGTCCAAATCTCCATTTTAGACCTTCTCCACACCAGTCCTGTGTACAAAAACATCCTTGACAATGCTCTCATAGAATCCCGTGTCCCTTTAGATATCAATGCTTTGATTTTCGTAATCTCATTGGACACCTATCCTCCTCATGTGCCCTATCATTCAAACCCACCGACATACCTATGGTCAAGCTAGATCACACCCTTCTGCTTCACATAGCCATTATGGTATCCAATTTTGCCATAAAAAGAGTAATGATAGATAATGGATCAGCCTTGAATATTTTCACCCTAAAATTCATAAAACAAGCTGGGTATACTGAGGTAGATATCATCAGTGAAGTTATCACCATCAAAGCTTATGACAACTTGGAAAGAACCACAGAAGGAACTATTTTGCTACCAATCAAGGTTGGGCTAGTCATCCAAGAAACACTTTCCCATGCTATTGATGTAAACCTACCATTCAACATCCTCCTCAGTCACCCATGGATTCATGCCATGAAAGCCATTCCATCCACTTACCATCAGTGCGTCACATTTCTGCATCAGGGCACTGAGGTAACCATCCATGCCAATCTAGAACCCTTTTCTTACTGCAATGCAGTTGAAGCTTCATATGCAAACCATTTCCCTGGAATTGATATCAGAACATCCATTGCCAGCTCATTCCACACTTGTAATGACCCAGAAACCATCCTCGCCTCCACCCTATCTACCGTGAAGATCAATAACAAAGGCTGTGAGAGTATAGTCTGTCAGATGCATTTGTTGTCGGAGCACTCCCACTTGATCCACACGCCCATGGATGACTGACATATCACAAAGCTAAGGAGATTCCACCTCCTTGATATAAATAGTTTGGCCCAACAACCTTTGTATCCTCAAAAATCCCTCTTCATGAGGAGCTCACTTCAGATATCAACAATTGGTTACATAAGGATGCACCTCCAAGAAATCAAGCACGGCTTGATCACTTCAGCCAGAAGTATCCCCAAGAACATAAGCTCATCACTGACAAATGGAACTATCAAGGTGGTGGTCTAGGACCAAAAGAAAGAGGCATGCAGTGCCCCATCGATGCACACAAGTGGGAATCAAAGTCAGGTCTTGGCTTTGGCAAACCCACAACTAGGGGCACCAATACGGATGGTCACACTTTTTTGAACATTCACCATGACCTTATAAAAATGGAAGACATTCCTAAGGAATTTAAAAAGAGAGCCTACGATGATATCCTAGACCAAATCTTCCTCAGAGACTCTGTTCTCCAAGAACTATCCATCCATTTCATTGACCTACCACTCGCCCATCCACAACTCGTAGATTGGGACCAACCAAGCGTCATACACATTGATGAGTTCACATCAGAGGAAGCACTTCTAAGGTTCATGGGATCTGAAACACCTCACAAGAAAACAAAGCCAGATTCTTCCTATATGTATAAGCTAGATCCCAAGGGGTATTTTGGAGAAAATCCCCAACCTAGTTTCGATGCACCCAAAACTAGAACTAGGGTAAATCCGACACTAGCTAAGGCAACAAAGAGAACCCCTCAAAAAGAAAATCTAGAGTCACAAGAAGAACATGAGGATTTAGCATTGCCTCCTCACGATAATCGACCAGAGGTGTCTTCTATTCTAATTGAGGATACTAGAGAAGTCAACATTGGTTCTTTAGAGATCCCCAGACTTGTTCACATTGCTGCATCCCTATCACAAGACCAAGCTGATCTCCTCTTTGAGGTCTTAAGAGAGAAAATTGGCCAATTTGCATGGTCATATCAGGACATGCCAGGACTTGATCCAAAGCTTGTAGTTCATCATCTTGCAGTCGATCCAAAGATCAAGCCTGTCAAACAAAAGCTTAGAAAAATGCACCCCAAGGTGGCATTACTGGTCAAAGCTGAATTAGAAAGAATGTTAGCTTCTAAGGTTATCCGACCTATCGACTACTCAGAGTGGATCTCCAACATGATCCCCATCACTAAACCTTCCGGTGACATCAAAATCTGCACTGATTTTAGAGATCTTAACAAATCTTGTCCAAAAGATGATTTTCCCTTGCCCAACATAGATATGATTGTAGACCTTATAGCTGGACATGAAATTCTGTCCCTCATGGATGGATTTTTTGGGTATAATCAAATCAAGATTGTAGAAGAGGATCAACATAAGACAGTATTCACTACCCCTTAGGGAACCTTTTGCTACAACATGATGCCTTTTGGCCTAAAGAATGCTGGGGCTACCTATCAAAGAGCTATGACATCCATTTTTCATGATCTCATCAATAGCATTTTGGAGGATTATGTGGATGATATCTTGGTTAAATCTCACACCTTCATGGATCATCTTTCTAACCTAGAGAAAGTCTTTGATAGGTTAGCCAAATATTATCTCATGCTGAATCCCAAGAAATGTGTCTTTGGGGTCACATCTAGCAAGCTTCTAGGCTTTATAGTTTCTAAACGAGGTATAGAGATCGACCCCAAGAAGGTCAAGGCTATCTTAGACATGCCTCCTCCCCAAAAACTATGACAACTTCACTCTCTTCAAAGAAAGCTTCAATCCATTCGACACTTCATCTCCCAGCTTGTCGATAAGTGTACGCCATTTGCAGATTTACCGAAGAAGGATGAAAACTTCAAGTGGGATCCTTTATGTCAATGCAACTTCGATCAACTCAAGTAGTATCTTGCCAATCCTCCTATCTTGGTTCCATCAGTTCTTGGGTGTCCCTTGATCTTGTACATATTAGCAATGCCTACTACTCTAGGGGCACTTCTAGCATAGCTTGATGACTACGACAGAGAAAGAGCCATCTACTACATCAGTAGAACCCTAGTTGGTTATGAACTCAATTATACTCCCATGGAAAAAGCTTGTTTGGTAGTTGTTTTCTCAACTCAAAAGCTTCACCATTACATGCTAAGTCATACCATCAGACTAGTCTCCAAGATTGACCCTCTCAAGTATATGCTCTCTCGAATAGCACTTACAGGCCGTTTGGCTAAATGGGTTATGATCCTTAGCGAATTTGACATCCAGTATGTGGACAAAAAGGCAATCAAAGGGAAAGCTGTAACAGATCACCTAGCTGATGCACCTCTAGTAGATACATATCCTTTGATCACAGAATTTCCAGATGATCATATCTGTCTAATTGAAGAACAGCCCCCATGGAAACTCTATTTTGATGGCTCATACACATCTCATGGATCAGGGGCAGGAATATTGTTGGTCACATCTTAAGGAGATTACATTCCAAAAGCCTTCAAGCTACAATTCCCTAGCACCAACAATATAGCTGAATATGAGGCTCTCATAGCAAGATTAAAGATAACTGCAAAATGAAACATCACTGAGTTACAAATCTTTGGCGATTCTCAGCTCATCATCAAGCAAGCCTTAAATGAATATCAAACCAAAGATGAAAAGCTATTACCCAACAAAGAGCTAGTTGATCAGCTAACCCAACATTTTACAAAGCTTTAGTTTACACAAGTGCCTCAAATGCAAAACAAAGCAGCAGATGTTATGGCTACTATTGGCTCACTCTTGTAAATTCCCCAAGCAGCTACATAGTATGAGTTTTTAGTTGAGTAGCTCCTCACACCTGCCTATGCGAATGATGACTCAAACTGTGTTTGTATCTTGGTTGGTCCCCAATCCCCTTAGTACCATGAAATTTATGCTTATCTTAATGATGGTATCATATCCCCTCACCTCACACGTACCCAATGCTAGAACCTCATTCGAAAATCATCCTGCTATGTTATCATAGCCAATACCCTATATCGTCGGGGTTATCACGATACTCTCGATGTTTAGATGAAAATGAGGCCACAATGGCATTAAAAGAAGTACATTCTGGACTTTGCGGTGCCCACACGAGTGGTATTATCCTAGCACAAAAAATCCTTAGAGTAGGCTACTATTGGCCTACCATTGAAGAAGACTCCTGTGACTTTGTCAGAAAGTGTCTCCCATGTCAGTAGCACACAAATCTCGTGCATGCTCCAGCACAGGATCTACAGCCTATTGCACCACCTTGGCCTTTTGCTTGTTGGGGCCTTGATATAGTTGGAACTATAACACCTCTTTCATCTGATGGACATAAATGGATAATAATAGCTATAGACTATTTCACTAAGTGGGTGGAAGCAGTCCCCCTAGTCTTATCTATAGGAGTTTAGGTCTCCAAGTTCATCTTGTACCACATTGTTTGCTGCTTCAGTATCCCATCCACCATCTTCACTGACCATGGAGGTAACTTTGAAAATGTCAACATGGAAGAACTATGCACTTCCCTCCACATCCATCACCACTTTTCTAGCCCATATTTCCCACAAGGTAACGGCCAGGTAGACGCAACTAACAAAACCCTCCTCAAAATCCTAAAGAAAGTTGTCAATGATTCTGGCCGTGATTGGCACCTACAAATAAATCTAGTCCTATGGGCCTATCGAACCTCCTTCCATACATCCACAGGAACAACTCCATACTCCCTAGTCTATGGTGCCGAAGCGGTACTACCCATAGAGGTTGAACTTCCCTCCTTGCGCATATCTTTGCAGAGGCAAATATCAGATGAAGAATACAGAGTAGCTCAGCTCACCCAGTTAGATCTCTTAGATGAGAACCAAAAACAAGCCTATGATCATCTCATAGTCTATCAAAATCATCTCAAAAGGAATTTCAACAAGAAGGTTCTTCCATGACACTTTCAGCTGGGTGACATGGTCCTCAAAGAAAACATGAAAGTCCAAGCAGATCGAGAAAAGAAAGGCAAGTTTGAACCTACTTGGCTTGGTCCTTATGTTGTCACTGCCTCCTTTGGCTCTGGAGCCTATCAGCTATCTATACTAGAAGGAGAATTCTTGAATGATCCTACTAACATCATTCATCTCAAGAAGTTATATGCTTGAAGATCCTTGGTATACCCAGCTTTTGAAAAATACAAAAAAATTATAAAGAGAAATAAGCATCCAATGGTGAAAACTTGGCAATTCAAGCACCTTGGATAGGTACCTTGGTTAAAACTTGGTAATTTAGGCACCTTGTGTACTAAGACTAATCCATTATCTATCACTATCCTATCCCTCATCCAACCACCCACCATCCCATAATACACCTACTTGTTCCTTTGGTGTTCCAACCAAATATCCAAAATCTGATGAAGTTTGTAGATACCTCTTGTACAGCTTGTAAATCTTGTATCATCCCTTGTATCATAACTTGTATATCCAAATCTTGTCCAAAGCTTGTACCATATTCTAGCTTGTAAATAATCTTGTATCCTAGCTTGTATCCTATCACATGCACACAAAGAACCCCATTTTCACTTAAGCTTTTTGCAAACCATCTACCTATCCACCTATCAACTATTACAGACATCCCACCCTTCACGAACATTTCCATCTCACAAAAACCACAACATGAACAACCTTGTACATTTGTAACATATCTTGGTTCATCAGCTTGTACATCCTCTTTAGCTTAGTACCATTGTATCTATCCAGCTTTTGTGTCAGTTCCTCCTTGATCAAACATCTTGCACACATTGCACATCTTGGTTAGCTATCCCAATGCATCCTTTAGCTAGATCTCCTATCACTAAAGTGTTATCCTTCTTAGTTCAGCTTGCCAGACGTATCCCTAATCCAAATCCACCAATTTCAATACTCTCTAATAGATCCTTGTAGGATATAGCTTTCCTCATATCTTATCTTGGTCCGTTAGTACCTCGTCCTACCCATCTCGTTGGAAAATGGTTCTCTTTTGGATTTTTTCTTTTTTTTTTTAAATTTGGAATCTTCCCTTTTGGGTCTTGAAGTATCTTTTCCAAGAAATCTCCTTGTTCCCTCCTCAAGGTTGCCACAATCTTCCATATCATGGTATACTACAAACGGGACAATCCGAGTGTAAGGTCTTGATAAGGTCTTTTGTTTATTTTTCTTTTCTACTTGTGGGTTACCCGGTGTTGGTTCCACTCTAATTCTTTCAAGATTCATGTGTGATGCTGGGGCAGTCCTTGCATGTTTGTTTTGAGTTAGTTCATCAATCCTCTGGATAATTGGTGAAAAGGCCTTGACATTCTTGATAATCTTGGCAATTAACCAATAGTCCTATGAAAAATCTAGTGCTCAACTACATGGTGGTACTTCTCTTTGAAGTATTCCCCTACTCAAAAAGCTTCAATGGATTCCCTTCATCTCCATTATCTCCCATCCATATCTAGCACCTATCCCAGCTTATGCATCAGTATCTCTTTGAATCAATCTTCATTTTTAGCTTTAGGGATCCACAATCCTAGTCTTAGGGATCCATCAATCCAATCAATCCACCAAGCCTCATCTTTCGAGATCCACAATCCTAGTCCTAGGGATCTCCAAAACCCATCTTTGACCAAGCCAACTCTTTGACATCTTGTTGCATCAGCTTTATAATCCCATCATCCCTCTCCCTATCCTGGTTTCCTTTTTATAGTGCTCCGCTCCTTCATCCTCCACCTTCCCTAAAGTCTTAAGCTTGCTTCCTCTTGTGCATCCGATTCTCCTTGATCATTCTCCCATAGTGAGAGTTTGAGCTAATTCAACCCCTTCTCTTTGCCACTTGAGTCTCCTTGCTTATCCCAGATTCTTGTATTCTTCAAGAAGCCATCGAGCCTTGCTTTCTCTCCCCACCACCTTCTTGAGGGGGCATCTCTAAGTCTAGTCTCTCTTCTTCTTATCTGAGACTGGGGCAACCTTATTGCTAAAACATCTTCCTCGTGTCGTCTCCATTCGAACTTCTTTGAAATAGTGTTGTCTCAATACTATGTCAAAGAGGGGCAAAATGTAGACACCTAAATCTGATTACACTACTTTGGTAATCTTATTTAGCTATTTCTAAAGGAATCATTAATTAAATTCCTATTTAATTAAACCTTTTGCCATCCCCTAGCTGATTAATTTAATTAATCATCTATACTCCTAATTGATAAATAAAATAATCCATTATTTATCAATTAATCCTATTCTCCTATCTAATTCCAAAACTCTCATTTATTAAATAAATCTATTTGATAAATAAAGCCCTCAAATCTAATAGCCCCTAACTTATCCCTAATCCTCCATTTGGCCTAATCCACCCCATCCACCCATACTAACCTAGCTTAGCCACTAACTCACCCACCCTCATGAATGCCATCCACTTGCACATCTCTAACATCCTTAATCTAATCCTAAACCAAACCTAATTCCCCCCCTAACCTTGTCACATTCCCTAAAAAAGCTTAAGACTTTCCTAAGCCAAGCAAAGTCAAAAATCTCAACTCCCTCCAAAATATCCCAACCACTAAGCCTTCAATGCTCTTATAAGGCCATAAAGACTCTTACAAGCCCATTCATTGCTTTTACAAGCCATTTATGAGGGTATTTAAGGCCTTGAGCCTCCTTTGTTGACTCATCCTTGCCCTTTCCTCCATCCACTCACCCCGTGACATGTGTCACTCCTTGATTGGCTATAAGGAAGCACAATCCATGTGCTCTCCTCTCATGCAATTTGAGCCCTCCATGAGCTTTTTTCCATCCTTGCATCTTGACCCTCCATCCCTCAAGCCCTTAGCCTATAAATTGAATCCCCTCCCAAGCCATTTCATCACAACCTTTGAGCTAAAGTTATAATGCCATTTTAAGACCAAGTTTTACAACAAAGCCATCATCCACACCCAAATCCAAATCCTCCATTGAAGCTATTTTGAGCATTTGAGCATACATACCAAATCTATCAAATAGACTCATCCCTAAAACAAGAGAACAATCTCATTGAGAGAGCCCCTTAATGGCTCACATTCTCATTTGAGTTGTTTCCTCTTTGTCTCACTTTATGTTATGTTTAACAAGTTTGTAAATGCTTTTGATTTCTTAGTTTAGTATTTCTTGCATGCTTATTTCTCATATACAGATGTTACCATATAAGATCTCATACACCCACTTGGTACTTCCAAGATTTTATGCTATAATGGTTAAATGGTAACACTAGAAATGATTTGTTAAGAATAGAAACTACCTTTGCTTGTTTGATCAAATCTTTATTCCTTTCTCTTTCTCTATTTTATCTCTTTCTTGGATCTTCTCTTAAATTTTACTTTTGACTTGGCTAATTAATACCTTTTCTTTTTCCTTCCATTGCTTGGTTCTCCTTGCTAAATAATCTTCTTGCCCAATACACCCTGATATCTCCTCCCAGCATCTTCAAATTTGTATACACATCAACTTAGCATTCCAACATAATCAATTTCTAACCAACAACCTAAAACTAACTTTGTCTCCTCCTTAAATAGATTTCTCAATGCTCCTAGATTCTTTTGTAGCTTAATCAAAGTCATCGATCTTAGGTTCATGCAAAATTTCTAGATTCAAAAAATTCGTACAATGAATCTAGACTTTCAGAAATATAACTTGTATATAACTTTGTACACATCCTTATCCTTTTCTAACCTCCATCATTAGATTCTTCTTGAATTTTCATTGTCTTTGATTTTTGTAACAAACTTTGATTTGTGTCTTAGACCATCATGAACTTTCCAATTTTCCATCAAAATTCAGCCTCAAATTCAAATTTTCCAATCTTGTTTATCCAACTATTACTTAGTAACATAGCATGTAGTTAGTAACCATTACACTCGGTTAATACTGACTCACTCAAGAAACATTCAATTTCTCCTTTTCTATTCCATTTGCTCAAGGAATGTTGCAGTCATTTGGTGAATACAATCTCCCTTCACTAACATTTTTACTTAGTTAAGCTTATGTTCTCCAAGAAATTACAACAATATATTATTGTAAAACAATCAAACTAATATTACATTATCACTGACAAAGTCATTCAATTACCCATTAAACACCTTGCATATGACTTAGATATTCATCATACATTCTTCAAATCTTCTTCATTAATCAAATAATATGGTAATTTATTGACTTAGCATTTTATCTATCCAACTAAGACTTTGACATCAATGAAAATATAACAACTACTAAACCTCTTTCACATACATTCATATCTTTACTAGATAATAAACTCTCACTATTAATTAAAATATCAATTCGAGCTAAAAATCTCCCCCATTGGCATTGATGGAAATATGTAACATATAATTTTACATTACATAAGATAATAAAATGTATGTATTGTCAACAATACAACTTTTTAGATCCTATCTTCAATTGCATAAACTTCAAAACTTGTTGTGTATCTTTAGTAGCATTAAAAATAATCTTTGTTAGCATATCTCCCCTTAGGTTATGATATTCAAACAGTTTTAGTCTTCCTCAATTTCATCTTCATCTTTGTAGCAACTTTCTCTCTTTAGTATGTACTCTTAGTCTCTCCCCCTTTGGGTAAGATTCTATTTACCACCACTTTGATTATCTTTTTCCTTATGATCTTCTTATCTACTTCTTCTTTTTTATTATATTCTCCCCCATATTTTCATCCATAACATTTCATATGTATCATATCCCCCTTTGACAAAAATGCCAAAGGTCATTAAAAAATTCATCATGAAACTTATAAAACCTTGTAATTATCCTAACGTGTGAACACTTCTACATCAACTCCATAAAGATATTACAATTCATACATGAATTGATGCAGCATGTCACTTTACCTAGTAAATTTTAGATAGGGGTCGGAACCCTAGTTTACCTCTTAGATATTCAAAAGTAGACTTACATAATGGCTTCATACATACATCTGCAATTTTTTCCTTAGACTTCACATATTCAAGCCTCACTTGTTTCTCTTGAACATGTTCTCTCAAATAATGATATTATGTGTGTGTGTGTGTGTGTGTGTGTGTGTGCGCGCGCTTTTTTCTTGAATGCATTACATATTCTTTGATATATTTATGACACTTGCATTCTCATAGAAAATAGTAATAGACTCAATTACATCCTTTTGTATCCTTCCCAATGGATACTTAATCTATACAATATTTGAACAATTGATTACAACATTAACATATTCATCTTTAGTAGTAGATTGTGAAATAAAACTATGTTTATTTCTTATCCATGTAATCAATCTTTCTCCTAAAAAGGAAGCTTCACCACTTGTGTTTTTTTTTGTCATCAATATTTTGATCCCAATAAGCATATTTGTAGACTTTAAGATCAAAGTCATCCTCTTGTTTGCACTATAGGCCACGATCTTTGGTTTCTTTGAGATATTTGACTATTATTTTCATAGCATTCATATGAGTCTCCTTTGGATTAGATGAAAACCTTGCAACAATTCCAACAACTACTAAAATATCTAGTCTACTATATACAATATACTACAACTTTACAATCATAGATATGTATAGTATCTCATTTACCTCACTATTAGTGTCTTCTTTTTATAATTTTATTCTAGTTGCCATAAGTGTACCAAATAGCTTTGACTCATCCATCCCAAATGTCTTCAAGATTTGTTTTGCATACTTAGATTGACTAACATATATACCATTCTCTATTTGATAGACTTATAATCCAATGAATTTTTATTTATTTCTCCAAACATTTACATCTCAAATTTGGTATTCATTTGTTTAGAAAATACCTTTCTCAACATGTCATTTCCTCCAAATATTATATCATCAACAAATATTTTAGCAATCAACACCATATCTTTAGAATCATTTTTCAAATATAGATTATTATTATTTCTTGTTTTAGAAAATCTAATCTTAATAAGTTAAGAGTGTAATATTTCATACCATGCTCTAGGGGATTTTTTAGTCTATATAATGTTTTTTTCAATTTACAAACTATGCTCTTCTTTTAGGTTCATTGAATCCTTTGGAGTATTCAATATATACTTTTTCCTTAAGTATTTCATTTAGAAATGTAGATTTGACATCCATTTCATATACCTTGAACTTATTGTATGTAGCATAGGCTAGTGGTGTTTTGACTCCTTCCAATCTCTCCATAGGTACAAAAGTTTTCTGATAGTCTATTCCTTCATCTTGTATATAACCTTTGAAAACCAATCTTGCTTCATTCCTTACCACTTCTCCATTCTCATTTAGCTTGTTTCTGAAAGATCCATTGGGTTCCAATCACATTTTTATTTGCAAGTCTTAGTATTAGTATCCAGGTAATGTGTTTCTCAATATGATCAATATCCTCATTCACAACATTAACCCAACATTCATTTTCCAATCCATCTTTTACTATTCTTGGTTCAAAATAAGAAATTAAAAATGTGCCTTCTCTTATATTGCTTCTTGTTTGTACAGGAGCATTTCTATTGTCAATTATTTGTTCAAGTGAATGATTCTTTATCACATATTTACCAACACAAATTTAGTTCTCTTATTTTCAACATTTCCTTCACTTAGTAGGGGTTCAACTTCCTTCTTGGGTTGAATTTCTTGGTGCTTAGGTATAATAGTCTATGACTGGGGTGCTAATATTTGGTTCTTGGTAGCTTTTTCCTATAAATCTAGTAGAGTATTAGGAGCTCCTTCATAGAAAAATTCAAACTTATTGTAATATTTAGGTTCCTTCTTGCTTTCCACATCATTCCTCTTTGCAAACTCATCAGACTTCATATTTGCATTTTCAATCATCTTGTTAGTAGCTTTGTTCAAAAATTTATAATCTTTACTCTTAGATGAACAACCAATAAATATACCTTCATCTCCTTTAATATTGATTTTTTCATTCTTTTCATCCTTGTGAATACAACATCTACTTCCAAAGGTTTTTAAATAACTGACATTCAGTGTATGACCATACCAGAGTTCATTGGGAGTCTTGTTTGTTCCTTTCTTCAATTGAACTTGATTAAGAGTGTAAATAATAGTACTAATTTGTTCTCTCCATAATATATGATGAGCCTCCTTCTCAATCATTAGTGTCCTTTCATAATCCTTAATTCATCTATTCCTCCTTTCATCAATGACATTCTATTGTGGTGTCCTCAATGTAGATAGTTATGTTTAATGCTATTCTCAACACAAAAGTTAGTGAATTTAGTAGACATAAACTCACCACCTCTATCTAATCTTAAACATTTCAAAGACTTACCAAATTCCTTTTCAACTCTAGATTTATACTATTTGAACATATCAATAGCATGTACTTTTATTTTTATGAATATTACAATCATCATCCTTGAATAATCATCAACAAAAAATATAAAATATTTATCACCATGGTAATTGTTAACACCAATTAGACCACATAAATATGTATGCATTAATTTTATAATATAATTGTGAGTGCATGTTTTACTAGAAAAACTAAACTTTTTCATCTTACCAAGATGATATTCTTTGCACCTAGGATTCTCTAGTTTTTGTAGATTCGATAAGCTTCTTACTCTTTTCTTTCTACCAAATTTCACCATGTTCTCAAAGTTTACATGACACAACCTTTAATACCATAATGAAACATCCTCAATTCTAGCAAACAAACATGTCTCAACTGTAGGATCAAGGTAGACTAAGTTATCTTTTTATTTTCATTTCTATTTCAATAAGATCTCCCTCATTATCAATGATCTTAACCTTTCTTTTCTCAAATTCCATCTTGTGACCTAAGTTGTTCAACTATGCAACACTCAAAAGATTATAGTTAAGTCCTTGAAGACAATATGCATCATGACATCTAATCTTATCATTTAGCATTAGTGATACTTTACCTTTCTCTAGATATAAAATGTCATTACCAAGCTTAACAATTCTACCATCATCAATTTCTTCAAATTATCAAACTTATTTAGATCACTAGTCATCTGATGTAAACAACCACTATCAATAATCCATGAGTCATTCTTAGTAATATGTGAAATAAGGGAAGTTTCATTCTCATACCTTTCACCATTTGAATCTTCCTTGAGTGTAACATAAACCATTTCAACTAGTTTCTTGTCATTATCATAATTGGACTTGGTATTCTCTTCCTCGACAATCTAACATGTCTTTTTTTCTTTTTCTTTATAGTCCATGTTCTTCTTGTACTTGAAATCTCTCTTGTCATTTCTATTATTTCTATCAAACTTACTTTGGTTAGTATATTTTTAACAAAAGTGACCAACCTCCTTACATTTGGAATAGATCAAAGGTAGTTTATCTTTATTTTTACCTTTACCTCTTGACAACCTTTTTGCAAGAAATCCTTTAAGCTCATCCAAATCATCTTCAGTTTTTGACTCACTTTCTCTTTTACTTTTCTTTTCCTTATTTGGATTTTTGATGGTTAATGAAGACTTAAATGCATTTCCCATTATAACCATATTATGATAGCAATTGCTTAGCTCAAATTTAGCTAACTGATCAACTACATGTCAAGTGTTAGATCATTTCTAGTCACGGCTCTTACTTCTTAATTGTAGAAAATTTAATAACATAAACAAGTAAAAGAGCTCTGATAACCTTACTTAAAATTTTGGAATCCATTATAGTTCCTCCATCAACTCTAATTGCACTTACAAAATCCTTTTATTTAGCTCATATATTGAGAATAATTCTCACATTCTTCCATTCTCATGTTTGTTGGAAGTTTTATTGGAAAACAATATACTGAGAGGTGGGTGTGGGGGTGAATCAGGCTCTACTTTTATCTCCTTAAAGAAAAAATATTAACAACATTCACTCCTAATCCATATCATATCTTATATCTCATACAATATAACCATAAGTTGTAACACTAAAATGAAACCTATCTAGGCATAACATCCATGAAATTATAAAATCATAACACAACGATTTTGGTAACCCAGGAACCCTCCAAGGTGAAGGTAAAATTGGTGTTAGGATGACACCCAGAAATCTTTACTATTGCAACAAAAGAAATTTCTTGTCAGGGCTATAATTTGATCACTTCTAATGATCTACCCTATGAGGCATCTAATTGGTTATAAGTTAAGTCTATCTTGATTAAATGATTTAAACTTATAATGAAGTAAGCACTCTATTAGGAGATTTGAACAAGGTCTTTTAAAACCAATTTGTTAAGAGATTTTCCCTGATATACAAGTTAGAATGTCTCAATACTTGATTCTTCAACTTTCTCTTAGAAAGCTAGTTATGGATCTTCTCTCTTCAATGTCCAAAGCTAATCTCATTATCTGATTTACTTTATTTTGCCCTTTACTACTAGGTTGCTATGTTTGATCTTCTTATCAAACTTAGAATTCCTTACTTTGTCCTTAGATTTTTCATATATCTTCTCGCTTTCTCTATTTCCTTATGATTTCAGGGTTTGTTACCTTCTTAAATATATAATCATGGAAAGTTCTAGATCTTAATCAATGATATGCAATTCATTCTTTTTTCATTTTACCATTCTAATATTATGATTGGTTATATTTTCTTTCTTGGGATTAATTCATTTTGAAAAAAATGTGTAATTTTCTCCTTAACTATCTCCATAATCCATAATTGTTGCATAGAAGTCAACCAAAATAATTTACATAAGTTTTTATGCCATTAAAAATACATATGCCAAAGCTAGTTTACTCAACAATTGAATATTCTGACACTTGGTCTTAACTAGCATTCATGTTGTCTCATGGCTTTTATAGACTCAACATAAATCAACCTCAACCTTCATATGTTTTACTTGGCATGTATAGTAGTTTGGTCTTTATTGAGGTACTCAGCAACCTTTGAATTGTTTGACATGTAGTGAAAGATAAAAATGTCCATATACTCATCCTTCTCTCGATGAATCAGTCATAATGATGACTATGTCCATAGCATTGTCCCTAAGACTATGATTCCCTCATCAAAAACTTAAGTTTTCTATACAATATATATACATGCCTATCAACATTGATTTTGATCTGATCTTTTAAATATCCCTATGTATGACTAAATGCATACATGATTTCCCCCTTTATTCTATCATAAGGATTTTCACCTTTTTTGTCACCTCATGGCTTTGGGTTTGCAATGCTTAGTTGATATTTTTCCAAAAATAATTTGTGATTAGCCAAAATGAACTCTAGTCCTTGATTCCATTTGAATCTCACTTAGTCTGGTACATGAATTTGAATTTCTAGCTGGGCAAGTAGATCAATTATGTTGCTTGATATTGAGAGATGCAGATCTCTCTTTATTAGATTATGTATCATAGATAACTCTCTCTGAATTATTTCTAAATGGGGTAGTAGCATAAATTGAATAGAAATAAATTTATTTCTAATGTTACTATCTTTGGCCATCACCTTGGCTAATATTCCCTAATCAAATGCCAATTTATTTTATGAATGTGAGCTTGAATTGGTATTCTTTCCCAAAGAAATAGTACAAGCCTTCATATCTAATTGGATTTTATCAATAGAGTGTTGATTTTCCAATGTGAAGAAATCAATATCAGAAAGTTTTGTATACAAAAAATGAATAATTATCAAAATTCCTTCTAGACTTTCTACAAGGTTAGAAACCTCAACTTGCCTAATTGTTGTATGTTAAGGAAGTGCACTTCTCTAATCCCTTCTATCCATGGTATCCCATATATTGGAATGCTTGAATATTGGCTTAGAGCTCCCTATCCATGGAGTGCAAAGGTGTGTGCTTGTGCATATGAAGATCTCTTAGCCAAGCCTTAGAAACACAACCCTTGCTAGTAAAACATGCAATGAGAGATTCCTTAAACAAGAGAAAGAGTGAAAATGTCCAAAGAGATCTCAAACATGCAATGCAAGAATTATCTATGCTAGAATAAAATGTAAGAATGCAACTAAACTAAGCAAGATGTGCATATTAAAGCCATTTTATTTAAGTTATGTAATCTAAGCTAATGTGAATAGAAAATATAAGTTATTTAAAATGCATCTAAACTAGAATGAGGATGGTGGTGAGAGAATAAGACAAGAAGCAAGAAGTTCACCACAAAGCTCTAAGGAAAACTATCAAGAAACATGCAACATAACATTAGCTCAAAATTGGGATCCTTGGAGGGAGAGAGAGAGAGCGAGAGAGAGAGAGAGAGAGAGAGAGAGAGAGAGAGAGAGAGAGATCTCCCTTTTAATGGTGTACAGATGGTTGAGGTCAAGATCAGGAAGTGGATGATCAAGGGTGGGGGTTGACTTTTTGCATGATCCATGTGCAAGATCAAGTCAACCAATGAGAGAGAATTGACTTTTCATGTGAGACAAAAGACTTTTCTTTTAATTTATAAATAGGAAAAAGACTTAATGTGTGCACATTAAGTGGGTTAGAAGAATGGGGTATTTTATTTAATTAAAATGGGACATTTAATTTTAATCAAATATGGACTTAGGATATTATAGTCAAACTATAGGTTAAAATAAATAGATACATTTATAGCAATTTGGCTTAAGCAATAAATTAAATAATTTAGCCAAAATGTTGAGAAGGAGGCTCATAGTCTAGATGACCATTTTAGGTGATTACATTTTCCCATCTTTAACTAATTTGTGATCTATCTAGGAACACATTACATCAAAGAATAGAGAATCCAAGTAGGCAATGATAAATAGAGAGATTTGGTTCTGAAGAATGAAATGCAGAGTGAGATAGCAAGTCCTACATGTACAACCTACTAGCAACAGTACTAAGCACTAGGGGGTAGAGAAGTTATTAGAACTCAAGAAGAGTACTAACATCAAGAAAATCATATAGATCAAGAGAAAATGGAAAGATCAAGCATTATGCTCCTAAGAAATAGATAGCCATAGCATGCAAGCAATGATAGAAAATTTCTAGCCCCTCATGATTGAAATCAAAATGAGGTAAAGGGAATGCAAATATGAGAGAGATATGACCAAATCAAGATAGAAAAAGGTCCATGATGATAGATAAGTAATTAAAATCAAAGAGTGACCATAAGGAAGTGATAGAATGCCCTAGTTTGACTAGAGTTGATGAAGAAAGATATAGGATGAAAATTAGGTCAAATCAAGTAGAAAGATGATATAATGTGAATTGGAGTATATAGGAAGTGTAGAAATAATGAAGACAAGAAGAAATAAAAATTCCCCAACAAAGATTTGAATATTAGATCCTCAAAAGGTCAACTAACTGCATAGAAGAAGACAAATTTGTAAAATTTGATTTTGAACATCGAGATGAACCCAGATTTGGATTTCAATCCCAAAAATGGATCTATGATGTCAAAATTAACTAAGAATGGGGTCAAAAGAATATATACAGATGTAATGATAGGTATAGAAGAAGAAAAAGAATGGATGTGAAAAAAAAGAGATAAAAGACATGATCAAGAGGAAGAGTGAGGAGAGATGAAAGCTGTTAGCTAACATGTCTGTGGAAGATGAAGAGAGAGATCTCTCCATATGAAAAATTTAAGACTAAGCTAGAATTAGCCTATAATTCAAAATAGTATGCAAAATGGTTTACTTTCAAGGGACAAAAAACATTTGGACTCTAGTTTCATCATTGAGCATTATTAGGGACATCAAGAGATCATACAATCACCACTTGTATAACTATGAAGATATAAATATGATCTATGTCAGATAGAAATATGGAAATCCAACATAAGCATCAATGGAATGTAAGTTAAGATGGCTAGTGTAAGATTCCCTAAGCTTAGTATAGAAAAATTATACCTATATCAAGGCATGAGAATAGGATATCTCACCATTGTGGTCTTGTGAAAAAATAGACAAGGATGATACATTGTAGGTTCAAAGTGTCAAGTAGGATAAGAAAGAAGGCTCACAAAACCTTAGACTAACAAAGGACACCCACAAGAAGAAAAAAAGTAAAATATGTCCCATGCCCCTAGTCTTCTAGTCCATGACATTCTCAATAGACTATTAGGGAGGGAATACTCAACAAAGAAATCATTGTAGACAACACATAAAGAAGATAAAGTTTAGCATATCTTAGCAAGTTTAAGTGTGTGCGTGTTATGTCATATGGCCATTTATTCAAGACTACATCTAATAGTGAGAAATATAGTAGCATCCTAGACTATAGGTAAGGTATTCAAAAAGTGTTGAGAAACACTTGATGTCAAGGAAGTGCATTTCTCTAAACCCTTCTATCCAAGGTATCCCATATATTGGAACACTCAAATATCAAGGGGGGAGTGTTGAGAAAAAATATTTTTGCATAAGTTGCCAAAGACACCCTAAGACACAAGAAGACCCTGATAAGGTAAGTAGTTGTGCCCTTGAGATAAGGATAAGAGACAATTCCAAGTTATGAAATAGAGTTGCAAAATTAATAAGTGAGACTGTAGACATAGGTGTGAGGGTCTCAAGTGCTACCTTTTTTTTTATGTTTTCACCACTTGGAAAAACTTTTCAGGACATTTTTTCAATTTTATTTATTTATTTATTGTATTTTTCAATATTTTTGGTGATACATCAAAGCTCCTTTTGCTAGGTTATCACTAAGATGATCATTTTTTTAGGACATCTTTACTAATTTTTAGGTTTTTTTTATTTTGGATCATAATATATGTACATATAGCTGAGCCAAAAGAGCCTTAAACACAAAATTTCTTTAGGTGTAGAATATTGATAGGATCAATGAGTTTTTCTCCTTCATGAGTAGAGAGTTGTTAAGTCCTAGATCCAAATGTTGTTGTGAGAATGTAAGGACCCAACCCATTATGCTCAAATTTCCCCTTTTGTTCCCTATTTTGTTGATTCTTAGGATTCTCTCGATGAACAAGTTCACCAACTTGGAACTAAGTGGATTAACCTTTTTGTTGTAGCTAGTAGGCATATGTTTTTGATAATCCCCTCACATGATCAAAAGTAGCCTTGTGGTGCTCATAAATGGTTTCTAGCTCATGTATCCTTATAGCCCTATGGTCTTCATTAGTTATCAACCCATGTAGGAAGAGCCACAAGGAGGAAATCTCAACTTCTAAAGGTAAGACAACCTCAAAACCATAGACTAGTGAAAAAGGCATATGCCCTATAGGAGTACGCATAGTGGTCCTATAAGCCCAAAATGTAGGATTGATTTGCAAGTGTCAATCTCTAATTGATTTGTGGGACATTATGTGTAGGATTTTCGATAGCATCTTGTTAGAGGCCTCAACTTGGTTATTCCTTTAAGGATAGTATATTTAGGACCAGTTCTTTTTTATCTTGAATTTCTTATAAAGTTGCTTAAGGTCCTTATTTTTAATTGTCTTCCCTTATTAGTAACAATGGAGGATGGGATACCATAGCGATAAATAATATGGTTGAGTATGAATAAGGGGACATGTTTTCTTGTAGCAATAGATAAAGGTACACCTTCAACCCATCTTGTGAAGTATTCTATCATTTTAATGATGAATTTGTTAGAAATAATAGTCCACCAAGATAACTAAGGGGGCGGGGGGGGGTTGAAATAGTTATCTAATAATTAAAACATTTATCAACCTTACACAATCTTATCCATTCAACCAAAGTAAATAGCAATCATAACAAGATACATATAGATAATTACACTAGATATGTTAACAAGGGAAACCCTTGATTAGAAGGAAAACCTTGGTGGGAATGATGCCCACAAGATGATGTACAAATATAAATATTCTTTGTTAGAGGATGGACCTTGCTAGGAGTCTATTATAAATTTAGTACATATGAATCCCCATTAGGAGACTTTGAATCCTTGTTACAAGATTCCAACCTTGTTAGGAGTTGTGCCAACCCTATTAGGAGATGTGGAAGATAAAAGGACCCATTGTCCAAATAGCTTTTGCTGCAAGACCACTGAACTCACTGTCCAATTGATCTCTCAACTATTCCTTGTAGAATAATTGTATGCACTATACTTTAACTTCTTTCCTCTGTCCTATCAACCAAACCAATCATTGTTAGACCTTTTAGACCAGGTCATGAACCTCATATCCAAGCATCCAACTTCAAGTCATAGAATAAAACCTTGACAATGAAGTTTCATTCACCTTCGCTCTACTCTACTTATCAATCGTTCACATTCCTCCATAAATCCATCATACATGATAAAGGAAAATGTCCTTCCTTTATACCAAATCCATAAAACAATTCCCTAAGTCAATTGTTACACCTTCTCAATTAATTATTATATGACCACATTAAGAACATGTTACACTTAGTAATAACATTAATCTTTCAACTTGCAACTTAAATAAATTTCCATACACATAACATTATGATAAGCGAGCTTAGCCATGTCATCATCAAAATGTTTTCTTCACATCTTTAACTTTAGCTTCTCAAAATAACAAATCTGCTAAGAGATATAACAAGTTTACCAGAACATGTCTCTATAAACTCTATCTCAGAAAAGTCTTCACCAAAACTTGCATAACTTCTTCCAAACTTAATATCATATGCTTTTGAGGTTAGCCACATGTATTAGACACATAGTATAATCTCGCTTTAACCTTGCTACTAAAATTACTCAATGATTTGTTTATACCAACTTTATCTTTACCACTATTCTTTTGTTAAATACCATAGAAAATTGCTATGTTGACATCAATGAAAAACATAGTCATCAATGTAACATATCATCATGATAATGATCTAATAATGTTTCTACAATACCCCCCCATAGGAATATTATTAGCATTCATGCTGCCAACAATCTCCCCCTTTGGCATTGATGGTAACATAGATGAAAAACATCTAGTTCCAAGAATACCAACTACAAAAGAATGTTAATCTTTCTTTTCAAATCCTCTTCATCAATCATTCTCCCCATTGATATACCTCAATGTGCTTTACATAAAACCATGTTTCCATGCTATGCTTTTTGTTGGTGTAAATATGTATTTACTATTTACACTGTACTAAAGTCTACTTAGGTTAATGCATTATTTTATCATTTTTTAGTTTGACACATAGGAGTTAGCAACTCTTTTATGTACATGTTGTCTACAATAGAGGAGTTAGCACTCTAATTAAGCACATGGTGTCTACAACATCTCTACATGAGATACACCTTGTTATACTTATCCTCTCATATACAATGGAGGATAATCCACTTCTCATGGACATGCACTTATTTGTCATGCTTATCTCCTAGCTCCTTCTAGAGACATTCTAGATGCATCATACATCCCTTTAGATATTGACAATCCTAGTGTGTATGTACATATGACATAATAGAGATATTCATTCTCATATTGTTATTCTAGTCATACTTTGTTGGTCTATTCTTGTGCTTGTGCTTGAGTTCCTTAATCTTGGGTGATTTTTCCCTAAGGAAAATTCTTGCATGGTATTAGAGTTGAGGAAATTTCTCTTCACATAGCCATTCGAGACCATTTTCTTGCTTCACCTCTTGGAGGACCTCAACTCAAATCCAAAGTATTGCAGTCATTGGGAGCATCTAGAGCCAAAGAAAACCTCACTATTGTGTCTAAAATGTCAATTCACTAAAATTTGACTACAAATTTTCCTACCCTAGGCTATAGTCAAATTTGAGGCAATTTTTTTTTTTTGCAAACTAACACCTGAAGGTGTGATTTGCAAATTTGGTATGATAATTTTTTAGATATACAAATTCATTCTTCAGATCTGAATTTATTTTCTTTGCAATTCATTTGCATTTTTTAGACAGTTTTTCAAAAAAATTGGTCTACTAGGTCTACAGAGAATTTTTTTTGTAGGAACCAAGTGGTGAAATCCCAACCCCCACAAAGGAATATTTTTTTGATCCAATAAAATATTCCATTCATATCAGCACTTCTTACAAGTTCCTGCAAGCATTCCATTTAACCAGTGGATCAAACTCAACACAACCTGGTGACCAACCAAATCCATGGCAAGTGACCTTGCCCACACTGATAGACTATCTTTGTTTACCACATGTGGAATTGAGTTTTTTAAACTTGTTTGTTTTTGCATCCTTGGAGAATGTGGGATAAAATGTGTTCCCTCCACTAATCATATACAACTTCCCATAAGCATGAATGATTCATGACCACTGTATTTTTATTTTCACCTGTCAATAATATAAATCGACCACCACTACATTCATCTCTAGCTTTGGATAGTCAACACCGGCACTTCTTTTCCTCATCATCAAATTCCAAAGCTGGCCTCTAATCTTGGCATGAAATAGGTTTTCAGCAACTACTATTTTGTGATAGCTTTCTCACCAGCTATGGACCTTCCCACCACATGGTGCAACATGCATCCTTTGTGCTAGCTTAACCATGTTTCATCTACCACATGTTAGTGTAGACAACTTAGCATTGTACTACACAAGCTAGGATGATCCATGCCAACCTTCTGCCATGTTAAGGGAGCATAATCAACTACCATGCAGCCCAACCATAGCCTACCATGTGTCTCCCTTGCCACATAGGAATTCTATACAACTGTACTTACCATGCCTACCACCATGTCAGCCTGGTCCACTAATGTCATTGTGACATCACTTCCATGTCAGCCAGGGGGACTTTTTTCACTGATGTTAGTCAGTCATGAGCCTAAATTTGATGGTCATTTGACCATCATTTGTAGCCCAGAATACATTTCCATGACATCTGTTTGATTGTCAAATTTAACCCCACAATTTTCTACCCAGACCCCTCTCTAGATTCATTTTTGATTTGATAATCTAGCTTTGGGAGGCCATAACTTAGTCATCTAGACTCCAAATTAGGTGCAATTTTTTTTTTTTTGGGTAGAATTTATTGAACCTTTTAGTGGTCTATTCTTTTCTAGTTTTGGTGCACATATTTGTTAGAAATTAAATTTTTAGGTGACTGTACTTTTCCAATCCCGCATTTTACAACTTCAAAAACTCCGTATGGGCTCATTTGGACACATTTTCAAGTTCCATTTTTTTTGAAAGTGCTTAGTTTTTTTTCTACTTTCCAAAATTTTAATTAGATTATAGCATTGTATGGACAAAAATATCACTTATAGAATTAGGTCCTTTTCTAAATTGTATTGCTTTGATTACTCTTCAAAATTGTTATACATTTGAGTGGCAATGCTTAGTACTAGGTCTAAACCTCAAAAGGTAGTTGTAAACATAAAAATTAGAAGCCCACTTTTGTCCATTTTGACAAGTGGCCTATTGTACACACACTACATATAGAATTCCAAAAGTATCATTTTTGGGGGTGTTATTTGTTTGAGTGAATAGGGGGGGTGTATTGTGTTCTTGTGTCTCTCTTTCTCTCTTGTGCTCTTTATTTTTTTGCATCATGGGTTCACCTAAAGCTCCACTTCTAACTTCACACAATTATATTACATGGAAAGATATTATATGGAGTACATTAATGGAAAAGGGTTTAAATATATGTGTTGATGGTACAATCACAAAACCCACTAATGCTACAACACTAATTGATTGGAAAATTAAAGACAAATAGGATTTAGGGATCATTTAGAGTTGTGCTCATAGAGATCTCTTCTTCCACATTTGTAGCTTCAAGGAAGCCAAGGTTGCTTGGGACAAATTTGCAAGGTTATATGGTAAGGTGGATGAGAAAAAGGGATTCCAAATTGGGGATGATTTACTTCTATTGGATCTAAATAATTTTGAAACAATTCAAGATTATATCAACAAAGCCAATGAATTGAGAGCACTACTTCAGGATTGTGGTAATCCCATGAAGGATGCTAGATTGATTCATCGCATCCTGAAGAGGCTACCTTGAGAGTATGCATCTTTTGTTTTGAGTTACAACACTCATAGGTTGACCATGTGAAGTACTTTAACTAATCCTACATTTGATGCATTTGCAAAAATGTTGATGATAGAACAATCCAAGTTGATAGATATGGGAATTCTCATGTCATTAAAAAGACCAAAGCATTGGTGGCTAGTAATGAGAACCAATCAAATCAACAAGGAAAAATTTCTACCAACAACAAGAAAAAGTAGTGGAAGTAGAAATCACAATCTAAGACACAACAATCTTCCTCCTCACAACAAGGTAGTTCTTCTTCCAACAAGAAGGGAAACAATGATAAGAAGGATACACTTTTTTATGCATATTGCAAGAAATTGAATCATGATGAGCATCATTACAAGACTAAGAGAATTGATGAGTTGGAAAACCCATTCAAGAAGAACAAAATCAATGTGCCAAATGCTTCCAAGGATTCAACTCCACCCATTTCAAAGGGAAAAGGTGTCATGCCCAAACTACGAGGCAAAAACACACAATTTTTTTTTTTTAAATTAATAATTAAAATGCTCTAAGTTTGATATGGTTGTGATCATAGTTAAAGTAAAGGTTCTCTAAATTTCATCTGAAACCTCGACAATGAAGTTTCCTTCACCTTCTGTCATGCCCAAACTATGAGGCAAAAACACACAATTTTTTTTTTTTAAATTAATAATTAAAATGCTCTAAGTTCGATATGGTTGTGATCACCGTTAAAGTAAAGGTTCTCTACATTTCATCTGAAGTTTATAAACTCTTGTGGAGGTATACATCGTTAAGATTTTGAAGCTTTCGTTATTAGATTCACTTCACAATAATATACTAAAATTATTTAAATAACAAATTAAATGAATTCGGGTTTAAAATTATTTGAAATATCTAATCAAGGACTAATTAAAAGAATTATCACATCTACCCATTCATATATATATAATTTATTTAGCTTTGACCAATTATGAAATTTCTTACATGGACATTAATAGACAATCTGATTGATTTAATGAAAAGTCCCATAAAATAATACTAACTAAATTGAAGAGAAATAGAAAATAGAAAATTAATGCATTGACACTACTAACTTAATTTTCATATAGTACATGATCAATGTTCTTAAAGACCTTAAGAAATTTTAAACCATCTAATCAAATAAAATCTACATTTAAACTTATTTTAAATAGCCAATTAACCTTTAAAATAAAAGTAATTAATGCTCAAAAATTAAACTAACTTTAATATAACAAAACTACTAACAAATACAATAATTTAAAAAAAACAACATTATCATAAACTAATTTATACTAAACTAAATTAAATTACATTTAAAACTAACTAACTAAAACTATTAACAAAATAAAAATAACTAATTATAACATAACATATACTAAACTTAATACTAATACTAACCTAGCACTAACCCTCAACTAACATACCTATAATAACTTATTACTAACCTATTACTAACCTATACTTCCCCTACACCCCAACACAATCCCCACCAAATGTGACCCACGTCACATCCCCTTCCCCAAGTGCTTCCCAAAGCCAAGCACTTCCCAAGTGCTGGCCAAGGATAGCACTCTGCCTAAGACATAAAACAAGCACATACCCCATCTAAAAAAAGTGGAGACCAAAGTTTGCAAGGGGGGGGGAGGAAGACTTAAGAAAATCTAATCCCCTATTACATGGCAAACCTAGGGTCTATGAAATCAATAGAGGCAATAGGGTGATGTCATCGCCTATGATGACAAACTTGACTTTGTTTAAAAAAAACTTTTTAAAACATAACCAAAACTGACGCCCACCATGGAGGAGTTAATGCCAAAGTTAAATAGGTAAGAATGGATATTTAGATGGTATGTTAGATAGTTATTATAAACATATATATCTATGTTTCCCCCTTTTTTTTCCCTTTTTTTTCCAATTTTAAATATAAGAATATTCTCTGTTGCAAAGAGACATTTAAATCCCAAGCCCATACAAAATCCAGAAGGCTTTTGCTCTTGGGCAACCAATTTTTTTTTGAAGTCATAGTTTTCTCTAAGTATACATTTTGAAGTTGATATATTATCCAAGAAGGGATTACTATTATTTGTTTTTTATTTAAAGCAAAACCAATAGGGCTTCTTGCAACTAAATAAACCAAGAGATTTAATTATCCATTTAAGCCATAATGCAAGAAATGATTTAGTTCCAATAATCACAAAACTGAATCTTCATTCATAATATGAGTTTTTTTTGTTTTAAACATATAAGGAAACTTGAAATTTTTTCTAATTGAGTCAACATCATATCCATCCTATTTTTGATATGCATCCATATAATTGAAAAATTATGATTAAATCTCATGATAAGCAATATTACTCAATCACCATTTTATTGGAAAACCTGATTCAAAGGCTCATCCGGGAAAGAACCAGGAAGAAAAACCGACATCATTTCCATTACCACAAGGTTTTGAAATACAAATTACATAGGATTCCAATTCCAAAATTACAACAATTTAATTGAATTTCCTTCATGACCCTCATCAAGGGTTCCATATCAATTTCTGCAACACATTTCTAAGAACCGTGGAGAGAACAAAATCTGATCAGGTGTCAACAAGCATGACCAAGAGACAAATCAAACATGCATATTCTTTTCACAATAGGATTCACAATGAATCAAAACTAGGGAAAGGTGGATTCTTCCAATAGGAGAAGTCAGGCACAACACCAAAATAGATGCCCAATTAGGGCTATAAACCAAGAACTTCCGTTCTTCCATTTTAACATGCCAAACTCTTACAAGGTTTGTGCTAATAGGTAGGGGCCCATAACACCCTACCCTCTCTCCCTCTTCCCATCTTGAGAAGAGACTCTACACTTGTTGGAGTCCAACTAAAAAGACCTTTCCCAAAATTGGTCACTTCTTCCCTATCCAAGGGTGAGTAATACCAAAACACCCATACAAGAAAACTTCAAAATTCGAACATAAACATGAAAGAAAAACATTCAAGAACATGGTTTTCAATCCTTCCCAACATACCCAACATACATACAAGCATCCAAACAACAACAAAGTAGCATAAGCATGAAACAAGCATGAAAATTTGAACAAGGGAGATGAAGAACTCCTACCTTCACAAATGAACAATTTGAGTAGAGCTTTTCCCTTCCTTGCCTTCAATCTTCCAAGACTCCTCTCTAAAAGTAGAGATTGGGTAACAACCAAAACTACTCCAAGAAGGACCTCTAAATAAGACTCAAACTTAACCACCAAAAAGGTAATAACTTCTCGCACCCACCTACAAATCTAGAAGTTTCTAACTCAACCCGTACCAAGGTTAACCACTAAGTGGAGTTGAGGTGATGCAACTCATGGTAGCCATAGTCAATTTTCGCACAAAGGCAAAAATAGACTTTTGGAGTGACCTCAAAAGTCAATAAAAGGGGCTTAGGGGTTGGAAAAGGCCCCCAACCCATACCCATACCCATTGGGTATAAATATTTCATGTTTTAAAGCCTTAGGAATAGATTTGGAACCAAACAAAAGCTAGGAAATAATTAGGACCCTCTAACAACTCTAAAAATGTAGATTAAGCACTAATCTAGATCAGGGGTGACTAAACTTGATTAAGAACCAAATTTGCAAAAAGACACTAACTTAATCTGACTTAGGTCCAAAGGTTACACAACTAACCCTAGCTAGCATGTTGGAATGCATATGCAATTCATGAGTGTCAAGTGACACTATAAGAACACAATTACGAAACATTAACATTTACTGATCACAAAAAGATACATACATACATCTCACATATCATTACGTTACGAACAAAAAGGTTTCCACAAATGGCACATAGGGATCAGTTTCGTTCCTCCGTTGGATTTCTTGGCCAAATATCCTGCACACTCATTGCACACATCAGTAGTCCCATAAAATCACATGCACATGTGTATATATGTATCAGGAATCACATAAATTGAAACATACATCAATCAGGGTTTCTTTCATCCTACTTATATCCTTAATCATAAAAATTCCATAATCAATGTGTTAATCTTGCATTTACTTATTTCATCAACATACATATACATAAAAAATTAAATGAAAAACATCAATGTATCTGAAAGTAAACATCACACAACATGAAATAATATAATATGTTCAAAGCATCAGATAATGTCTCGACATCTTGAGTTGTGAGTAACAAAATAATAATAATGTATCACTATGCAATGATGGGTCAGGGCGAGGCCTCACATCCTCCCCCACTAGGCATTAACTTCCTCCTACAGTTCAACAAAAAGATAAGGGTACTGAGATTGCATCTGCGCTGCATCCTCCCATGAAGCCGTGACCTCATCATAACAATCCCACTGGACCCAAACCTGGTCTAGCTCTCAGCCTTGAAGTGCTAGGGTCTGTCGGGCAATAATACAAATAGGCTCCAGTTCTAGTTATCCGTCTGACTCCACCTGTAAAGCATCCCAATATATAATATGAGACTCATCATAAGTGTATCCTCTAAGTACTAAAATGTAAAACACATTGTGGATGTGTGACAGGCTAGGTGGCAAAGCTAAATGGTATGCAATAGCTCTTATCCTCTCTAGGATCTCGAACAATCCAACAAACTAGGGTGCCAACTTAGAGCCCTTTTCGAATTGAATCAGACTCTTGTGCAGTCACACCCTCAAGAACACTCTATTACCAACCTTATACTCTTGATCTGTCCTCTTCGTATCAGCATATTTCTTTTGCCTCTCTTAGGCACTGTCTAATCAGAGTCACCTGCTGCTCCATCTCCTTGACTAACTGGGGACCAATAGATACTCAATCCTCGATCCTATCCCAACTCAAGGGTGTCCTATATGATCTTCCATACAAGTCCTCATAAGGTAGCATACCTATGGAGGAATGGTGCCCATTGTTATAGGAAAACTCAACAAGATGTAGGTATTCCTCCCATTTGACCTGATGGTCCATCACGTACATACGTAGCATGTCCTCCAAAACTTGATTAACTCACTCAGTCTGACCATCAGTCTAAGGATGGTATGATGTACTAAAATTGAGCCTAGTTCCCAAAGCTACCTGCAACTCTCTCTAGAATGAAGAAGTGAAAAATGAGTCTCTATCGGAGATGATCTTACGGGGAACACCATGAAGTCTGACAATGTCCCACAAGAATACCTGCGCTATGTCTCATGCTGTAAAAGTAGTACGCACGGTCAAGAAATGGGTAACCTTGGGAAACATGTCAACTATCACCAAAATGGCATCATGGTGGCGAGATGACATAGGAAGACCAACAATAAAATCCATAGATATAGTATCCCATTTTCACTCTGCAATCTCATGCGGCTGAAGAAGCCCACCAGGATGACAGTGCTCCGTCTTCACCCTCTGGAACTCAAGGCATCTCACAACTATGCTAGAAATCTATACTCTCATGCCTGGCCAATGATACAACTACCTCAAATCTACATGCAACTTCTTAACACTAGGGTGCACTACATAAGGTGCTCTATGAGCCTCAAGTACAATGATCTCACGCAAACCCAAAATGGAAGGTACATACATACAACTCTATGACACAAAATTCCATTAGACTACAAGGAATACTCTGAATACTTTCCTTCCAAGGATCTCTGAGAATACACCATCTGACTCACTTCTACATAAAGCTCATCAGCTGCTAAGTGCTGTAAGATCTGCTCTCTCAAGTCAGTGCAAGTAGTCATAGATGAAATCTCATGGTGCCTTCTACTTAAGGCATCTACAACCACATTCTCCTTCCCCTTGATATAATAAACATCAAAATTGTACTCACACAGAAACTCCATCTACCTTCTTTGCCTAGCATTAAGATTTGGCTGAGAAAATATGTACTGTAAACTCTGGTGATCGGAATGAAGCTCGAATCTATGACCTAGAAGGAAGTGTCTCCATCTCACCAAGGCATGAACCACTTCCACAAGTTCTAGGTCATGAGTAGGATAATTGATTTCATGAGTCTTCAATTTCCTAGACTCAAAAGAAATAGGTCATCCATCCTGCATAAGGACTGCCCCTATACCATCTAAAGATGCATCGGTGCACACCACAAAATCTACATAAGGATCTGGTACTGCAACAATTAGTGCACTTTTAAGGGCTCTCTTGAGCTTTAAAAAGCTTGACCACACTTCTCTATCCACATGTACTTCTTCCCCTTTTTCTGAAGAGATGTGATGGGGTGTGCCAATCTAGAGAATCCTAAAATAAAACATCGATAATATCCTGCTAGCCCCATAAAGCTCCTCACTTTAGTAACACTGGTGGGTGTTGGCCAATCCATGATGGCATTAATCTTTGATGGGTCTACTGAGACTCCATCACCTAATATGACATTACCCAAATAATGTATCTTAGGTCTAAAGAACACACACTTTGACAAGCTACCAAACAACTGATTCTCTCTTAGCTTCTGCAATACCTACCTCAGGTGCTCTTCATGCTCTTTCTCATCATGAGAATAAATCAAAATGTTGTCAAGAAAAACAACCACAAACTTATCCAAAAAGGTATGAAATACTCCATTCATGAGGCCAAATGGTACCATGGTGAACTCATAGTGACCATACCTAGTACAAAAAGTAGTCTTGGGGATGTCATTATCCACAATCCTCAATTGATGATAACCTAACTTTAGATCAATCTTTGAAAATACTCGGGCACCTTGTAACTGGTCAAAGAGATCATTGATTTTGGGAAGAGGATATCGGTTCTTGATGGTCACTTTGTTCAATTGCCGATAATCAATACACAACCTAAGTGATCTGTCCTTCTTCTTTATGAAGATCACTAGTGCACCCCAAGGTGACACACTAGGTCGAATATGCCCCTTCTCTAGGAGTTCCTCCAACTAAGCCTTTAGTTCACTGAACTCATGAGTAGTCATCCTATATGGTTCTCTCAAAACTGGCTCAGCTCCTGACACAAGGTCTATGTGAAAATCCACTGCTCTAGGTGGAGGCATACCAGGAAGTTCTGAAGGAAACACATTGGCAAACTCCTACAAGATTAGAAAATCATCGAGGGATAGCTTCCCCTCTAAATCTTCCTCTTTGTCACTAATGGTGATAGTGAACAACTGACAACCCTTTCACATGCACCGTCTAAGCTGCATAGCGAAAATCATACGAAGGGACACAGGTCTCTTCACTCTAAAGATCTCCCTAGAGATACCATCCTCATCCACACATTCCACCCTCTTCTATCAACAATCCATCTTGGCGCTATGAGCATAAAGCCAATCCATGCCAAGAACAGCATCATAAGAACCTAGAGGGGTAATGCGTAGATCAGACATAGTGGACATGTCTCCAATCTGCATCTAACAATTCTACACCATGGAACTAACTGACACTCTAGTTCTTGAGGCTAACTCTACTTCCTAACTAACATCCTATCTAACTGCCACTAGCCCACAATGCTCCACCATATGTGGAGATATAAAAGAGTCAGTAGCTCCAAAATTAAATAAAATTGCAACCATACGGCCCTGTATAATACCTATAGCCTCGATAACTATGGCCTGATGCTCAGCCTGGTGGTTGTCAACCACTACAAAAACTCTATGGGATCTACCCATGTCACCAACTATCGGCTCTGAAAAAGCCCTACTTTGACCACTTGATGCCTGTCCCTATGGACACTCCCTAGCTATATGACCCATACCACCACTAGTGTAGCATGGTCCTCGGGTATAGGATCGTGCACCCTGTGATCCAGACTGCTATGGGCCTCCTGACCTAGTAGATCCACTGTATCCACCCCTAGAAGATTGCTGAGTCTTCGCTAACTGTGACTATGGGGCCTGTCCTTTCTGATCCTACTTGGGACCCTATGACTGCCACAGCTTGGGCTTGGAGCCTTGATAACCCTGAGAAGGTTTTTGCTACTGTTGTTGCTGTGGTTTTGACTGCTGAGATTGTTGGCCCTTAAAGGACCCTACTATATAGTTTTGATTCCCTTTCCAAGGGGATTTTTGCTGGGAAGAGTTTCAATTTTGAGATTGATCCTGTGACTCTTTCCTACCTCGAGTATCCTCAACAACTGGTGCTATCTCCACTATCTGTTTGAAGGTGGTAGGGAAGGCCATATGAACTGGACCCTGAAGTGAGAAATTCAAACCCATGATAAAGTGATGCACCCACAGTTTCTCACCCTTCATGTATTCCACATAAGGAAGGAGCTCGAGAAACTTGCTCTCATATTGAGCCACTGTAAGACCTCTGTGATAAAGAGAATTAAACTCCTCTATCTGCTTCTGTCAAAAATGCTCTGACAAGTACCTCTCTCAAAATCTTTCTAAGAAAGACTCCCATGTGAGGGTATCCATCCTCACTCCTCCTATGGTCTCCTCCTTATGCCACCAATTGGACGCATCCCCTCTCAACTGATGAACTACTAGGCATGCCTTTAGATTACTCCCATAAGAATGTAACCCAAAGCATCACTATAGGCTCTATAACCATGCCTCTACTACTGTTCCATCAGTGGAACCGGTAAATAATGGTGGCCTGAGTCGAATCAATTCCTTGATGTAATCTCCTATATGTCTAGGAGGTCTGTCAAGTAGGGGTCCTCTCTGGTGTATTGACTCTCCCTCATGCTCACCCTGACCCTCTATCTGTCTCGATGGGGGACTCCTAGTCCTCTCTCTGACTCTAAGTCTGCCTCCTCTGGGTTCCTCTACTTCCACTACTAGAATTTGCTGACCTGCCTAAACTATAGGTACTACTCTCTATTGAACTACACTGATCAAAGTCTAAAATTCATCTATAATATCCTGGTTCGAGTTCGGTGGTGGTGGAGGTGGAGGTGGTCCATCCTCCTATCTAGCTCTACCACCCCTAGCCCTACAACCTCTGCCTCGTTGATTGCTTCGAGTAACATGAGGCATCTACACAATTAAATATTTGAGTTAAGTTTAGGAAGCACAATGGTCTAAGGTTCCTACTATTGAAACACAGGCTCTGATACCAAAATGTCATGCCCAAACTATGAGGCAAAAATACACAATTTTTAAAAAAAAAATTAATAATTAAAATGCTCTAAGTTCGATATGGTTGCAATTACAATTAAAGTAAAGGTTCTCTACATTTCATCTGAAGTTTATAAACTCTTGTGGAGGTATACATTGTTAAGATTTTGAAGCTTTCATTATTAGATTAACTTCACAACAATATACTTTTAAAATTAATTGAAATATCTAATCAAGGACTAATTAAAAGAATTATCACATCTACCCATTCATATATATATACTTTATTTAGATTTGACCAATTATGAAATTTCTTAGACGGACATTAATAGACAATCTGACTGATTTAATGAAAAATCCCATAAAATAATACTAACTAAATTGAAGAGAAATTAAAATTAGAAAATTAATGCATTGACACTACTAACTTAATTTTCATATAGTACATGATCAATGTTCTTAAAGAGAATCAGTTGTTCTTTAGTTGGTTGACATGGTTCGAGCAGGCCCCTTTTTAGTGACATCAATCAACACAAGCCACTACATCCTCTCTTTCATTGATGACTTTTCACACTACACATGGTTCTGCTTTCTTGATCACAAGAATGAAGTGTTTGATAATTTTCTAGCCTTCAAGAGTCATGTTGAAAAGAAATCAAGGAAAGCCATCAAATTTATTCATATGGACAATGAAAGTAGATATGTGAACTCAAGACTTAGAGACTTTCAAACTTGAGAGTATTGATCTTTAGAATCCAATAGTACTCAGTCTACAAAAGAGGAATGTTACAGCAATGAGGATTTGAATTCTTAACTCTATGGCAAGTTGTATGATTCAAGCCAAGTCTCTTGATCCATCAATTGAAGTCGAAGCTATAAGTAGTGCCAATCACATACTTAACAAGTCTTCTCATTATGTCCTAGATGGAAAGACTCATTTTGAGGCATAGTGTTGCAAAAAACCAGTTGTGAAACACTTTAGAGTCTTTGGTTGTCTAGAATGGGCAAACATATCTTCAAGGGAAACCACACCACCACCACCAAGGCCTTATACTTTCATTGGATATGAAGATAGTGTTAAGGCATATCAATTTATGGATCTTAAGACTCATGAGATCTTCATAGAGAAGAATGTACACTTTGAGGAAAGTTGACCAAGCTTGTCGTTTATTCCTCTCCATACTTCATACATTATGGAAACTGATAGTGACACCAGTGATAGTGATTCAATAGATTTAGATGTGTGGGATCCTATTGATAGATATAGGAAGAGGTCACAACATCAGCACATTCCACATGCATATATTGCCTCAGTGATAGGTCCATGTATTTCAACACAGATGGGTACACCTTGTCTTCCAGTTCCAATATTAGGGCATGACTTCTTGATAGACATTTAAAGTTTTTTTGTGGAGTCATATATAGCAGATTTGGGAGACATTATTGATTATATACATTTTCTCTTCAATGAAGAATATCCTTCTTTAGTTGTTGTGAGGGCTCACTTTGACCCTCCTATCCATTCTCTACATGATCGGTCTTCACAGGTTGATATGATTGTGGATCCTTATGTACAATAGTTGCAGGAAGTCTCTTTATCATTTGAGGAGATAGTTGGTTCTTTGGGATATGTTATATGTCCATCCTTGCTAGGTCTACACTTGTTCTTTTTAGTAGTGTTGGAAGGGGCAACCATTAGTATCAACACAGGGATAGTTAAGCAAGTTTCAGAGACACCATTCATCTTCGAGATTCTTTCTTCACATTGGGGAAACATCTCACATGCTCCTCTATCATTGTTTCTTCCAAAGGGGAGGAAAATTATTCAATAGTCATGGATCAACTTCTACATTGGAGTAGCTATCACTTATCAACATTCTACATTTTGGGGGGAGGGGCTATCTTTTCTCCTTTCTTCTTCTCTCTTATGGGGGGGAACTTTTTCCTCTTATGGGGTTTTGTCCTTCTCATACTTCTCTACTTTATATGCATGATGTATGTAATAATGGGGGGGTTTTGATTACTCCATCCATCCATGCATCTTTTTTTTTCATGTCCCTTTTTGGGGGAGGGTTTTTCCCATGTGGTTTTCCCTCTTTCTCCACTTTATGAGAGATTGCATTATTTTTGTACATAGGTACCTAACATGGCCTAGTATTTGGGACCCATCATACATTTTCATTCTAGATTTTGTGAGCTTAAGTTCATTCCCCTAGGTTGCACTTAAGGGGGGGTGGTGGTGTAAATATGTATTTACTATTTACACTTTACTTAAGTTTACTTAGGTTAATGCATTATTTTATTATTTATTAGTTTGACACATAGGAGTTAGCAACTCTTTTATGCACGTGGTGTCTACAACACATGAGTTAGCACTCTAATTAAGCACATGGTGTTTACAACATCTCTACATAAGATACACCTTGTCATACTTATCCTCTCATCTATAATGGAGGATAATCCACTTTTGGTGGATGTATGCTTAGTTGTCATGCTTATCTCCTAGCTCCTTCTAGAGACATTCTAGATGCATCTTAGAGGCCTTTATCTATAGGCACTCCTAGTGTGTATGTACACATGACATAATAGAGATATTCATCCTCATATTTCTATTCTAATCATACTTTGTTGGTCCATTCTTGTGCTTGTGCTTGAGTTCCTTGATCTTGGGTGATTTTTTCCTAAGGAAAATTCTTAAACTTTTCCTATTGTACTTCTTTCCAATGGATTTTCTAAACATGTTGTACTTATTTTTCATGTTGTACTTCTCCCCCATTGACATTAATGTCAAAGGTTTTAGAAACCATCAAACTCTGCAACAACTATTGCTGACTAGCTCAAGTGTCCAAAGACACTATTTAAAAACAACATCCAATAAGAGCCCTAGATGACTCTATCCATCATAGATACTTCCCCATATAGGAATCATCAACATTCAATCCATACAAAAAATAGTGCTCAGTTATATTGGACTGATGCACTATTTCATCATCTACTCTGATGTAGGGAGGGGCATAACCCCTAGCATACCTCATAAATACTCAAAAGTCTCTTTGGGAAGAACCTTAGTGAAGATATCCATAATTTTCTCTTTGGTGTTTACATATTCCAATCTAATTTATTTTTCTACAACTTTCTCTCTCAACATGTGATACTTGATAGAAATGTGCTTGGTCTTAGAATGCAAACACTAGATTCTTAAACATATTTATTTTTCTTGTGTTGTCACAATGTATGCCAAAAGGTTCATTGAATTCTATTCTTATATCCTTTAAAATCTTCTTCATCCAAACAAATTGATTGCAATTATTTGCTACTACAACATATTGTACATTTGCTATACTCTATGAGGTACAATCCTACTTCTTTCTTAGCCAAGAAACTAATCTTCCTCCAAGAAAGAAGGTTCCACCATTGGTGTTCTTTCTATCATCGATACTACCTACCCAATTAGCATTAGTATAAGCACATAGAGTGAAATCATTAGATCTATCATACGATAATCCAAACTTTGGTGTTCCTTTTAGGTATCTAAATATCTCTTTAACTGTCACATAATGTGCTTCTCTGGGATCAGCTTGGAATCTTGCAATAATTCCAACTGCATTTTCTATATCCAGTCTTGTGTGAGTTAGATATTTCAATCCTCCAATCATAGATTTGTAATTCTTTTGCTCAATAGTAGGTGTCTCATCCTTTGTAGATAACTTGTGTCCCATTACCATAGGTGTTCCAATGGGCTTACATGTTTTCAAGCTAAACCATTTTATTAAATCTTTCAAATACTTAGTCCAAGAAATAAAGATTCCTTCTTTGTCCTATATGATCTATAATCCTAGAAAATATTTCATTTCTCCTATCATACTCATTTCAAATTCCTTTTTCATTTCTTCTGCAAACTTGTCACTTTCATCATCATTTCCTCCAAATATGATGTCATCATCAAATATTACCAAAATTATTAATACATCATCAATTTCTTCCCAATAGAGATTACTATATGCCATACCTTTTCTATATCTAAGCTTTATTAAAAGGATTGTCCAACCTTCCATACCAAGTTTTAGGTGCTTGCTTCAAGCCATACAATGCTTTCTGTAATCTATATACTATGTCCTTGTAATCTATTAAAGGACAACCTTTAGGTTGTTCTATGTATACCTCTTCTTCAAGTTCTCCATTCAAAAATGTTGACTTGATATCCATTTGATATATATTGAATTTCTTATATACTACATATGCTAAGAATAACCTTACTACTTCTATTCTAGCCACAGGAGCATAGGTTTCATCATAGTCTATTCCTTCTTGATGTGAATAACCTTTACATACCAATATTCCCTTATTCCTTACTACTTCACCTTGTTCATTCATCTCATTTCTGAATACCCATTTAGTTCCTATCACACTCTTTTTTACTAGTCTAGGAAGCAATTCCCATGTCTCATTCTTTAGTATCTGATCCAATTCTTCTTTCATATATTTTTTTCTAGTAGTCATATTTACATGCTTCATCTACATTCTTAGGTTTAAATTGAGATATCAAACATAGTTCTTCATTGATTTTGCTTCTTTTCATCACACTTTTATCTCTACTTTTGATGATTTTCTCAGATGGATGATTCTTCATCATATTCTTACCTGAAGTGGGAGTTGTTATCTCAACTCTTGGCTCTTTTGTTATCTCAACTCTTGACTTTGTTGAAGGTTCTAAGGTTTTTTCCTATCTTAGCTCTCCTTAATTATATAAATCATTGCTAGTCTCAAAGAATACTTCGTCATTCTTTAGTTTAGTAACAATATCATCTTTTGAATTGTAACCAACTACTCTTTCTTGTATCTTGAATTTCTCATCAACTCTTACGTTTGTACTTTCAATAATAGTCTTAGTTCTTAGTTTCCAACCTTTTGAGGCAGTTTTTCTATTTGTTTAGACTATTTTTTCTTGCTCTTTTTGCTGTAAAACTTTGGGTTTTAGGTTCCCTATAAAACCTATTTTACCTAATCAAAAACATCTATAAGCCTTTCTTTTCAATGAATAACCAAGAAACATACCTTCATCAGTTCTAGTATCAAGCTTACCAATATCATCATCTCTTTTGATATAACACATACTATTAAAAATTCTGAAATACTTAACTATTGGTGAGTAACCAAACCATAATTCATCAGGGGTCTTATTAGTATCTTTCCCAACTTGCACTCTGCTCATAGTATAGACTATTTTATTCATAGCTTCTCTCCAAAACATCTTAGATACATCATTCTTAGCTAACATAGTTCTTGTTGCTTCTATTATTGAGTTGTTTCTTCTCTTTGCTAAACTATTCTATTTAGGGGTTCTTAGAGCTGATAACTATCTTTTGGTTCCATTAGCTTCACAAAAGATGTTAAATGCTATTGAAATAAACTCTCCTCCTCTATCTAATATTAAACTTTTAATCTTCATGCCTAATTCATTCTAGACTCTATTCTTTAATATCTTGAACGTATCAAATGCTTTAGATTTTTCTTTAAGAAATGAAACCCACATCATTCTAGATAAGTCATCAACTAAAATCATGAAATACCTTTCACCATAGAATGCTTTAGTCATCATAGGACCATTGATATCTATATGTAAAATCTCCATTTTTTCTATAGTAGTAAACTTCTTGCTAGGAAAAGAAGTTCTATTATGCTTTGCCAAAACACACTCCTTCCAAATTATGTTAGTAGGATTTATCATCTTAAGAAAATCTCTAATTTCAAACATACTACTAGTCTTCACAATACTATCAAAGTTTATATGAAAAAATCTATTATACCATAATCGACTGTCATCTAACTTTGCAACAAAACATGCCATTTCAATAGGATTCACCTAAGATACACTACCTCTAGATTTGGATCCTATTCCAATTACCTTTTCATTTTTGTCTTTGATCATGCATGTCTTTTCTATGAACTACAACTAATAACCTTTATCCACTAGTTGTCTGACACTTAGAAGATTGTGATTCAAACCATCAACAAAATATACCTCCTCAATGTTAGTATTACCATCAAGAGTTATAGATCTAATACCTTTAACATGACATGTTGCATTGTTCCCAACTTTGACAATGCCTCCATCATGAATTTTGAAGTCAAAAAACTTGTTCATATCACTAGTCATATGATGTGAACAACCATTGTCAATTATCCAATCAAATTTATTTTCAACCTGGGATGCTAAAGCTATTTTCTTTGGACTTTCTTCTTTAATTGCTACAAATCCTATTTCATCATCACTAGCACTTACTACTCATTCATTAAAATCATCTTCTTCATTTGCATACAGACACTCTCTACATCTTCTAGGTTTGAAATTTTCTTTATACTTTTCCCTCTCTCTTAGGAGACTTAGATTTATAATGACCAAATTCATTACAAGTCCAGCATTTAAAGATTTTCTTACCATCCTTTTCTCTTCTTACCAAAAAGGCTACTCCTTCTTCAATCTTTCTCTCCTCATTAGAACTACTACTGCTAGAAAAATCTCCTCTAGTCACTAAAAGTTGTTTCTATTTTGGTCAATTCTCCAGACTGTTTAGGCTCATTCTCAACTGCTTCAAGTCTACCAGGCAATGCCTCCTTTGTGAAATATTTGGTATAAAATATCAACAACTGTATCATTTGAATTGCTGACTTAAATGGTGGTGTTAAGCTCTTCAATATCTTCCATATCACATCATCATCTTCTTTGGTTCCTCCTTGAGATCTAATACCTACAATAATTTCTGATATCCTACCTACATATGTTCTTATAGATTCATCTTCCATCATTTTAGCATCTTGAAATGCACAAATCCAAATTTGTTGCTTCAATTTCTTAGAATGTTCATCATCTTCAAAACTATTTTCCAAAGCTTTCTAAATCAAATAAGAAGTAACAAGTGATTTTACTTGGTTTTATTCAATTTTAGGAAGTGAAAACAATAGTGCTTCTTTAGCTTTCATGTTGCACATAAAAATATCTCTCTCTTTCCTAGTACAAGTTTCCAAATCACTTTCAATAATGACTATCTTTTCTGATTTTGTTAAAATCCAATATCATGGACCCATACATAGTAGATGTGTCTTCATCTTTTCCTTCTAATTGTCATAATTTGTTCAATTAAACTTTGGTCTATCTTTCCTAAACATGTTCACCATGAATCTCTTAAAGTTGTTAAACTTTATCCTCAAGGCCCTAAAGCTCTAATATGAATTTCTAGAAGAAATAGTCCACCAAGAAAACCTGAGAGGTGGGGTGGGGTGAGTCATTTATCCAATAATTAAAACATTTGTTAACTTTAACAATCTTATCCATTCAAACAAAGTAAACAACAACCATAACGGGATGCACATAGAAACTTACACTAGATATGTTAACTAGGGAAACCATTGATCAAAGGGAAAACCTTAGTGGGAATGATGCACACAAGATGATGTACTAATATAAATATTCCTTGTTAGAGAATGGACCCTGTTAGGAGTCTATTACAACATTTAGTACATATGAGTTGTTGTTAGGAGACTCTGAATCCTTGTTAGAAGATTCTAACCCTATTAGGAGTTGTGCCAACCATATTAGGAGTTGTGGAAGACATAAGGACCCACTTTCTAAATAGCTTCTAGGGGAAGTCCACTGAACTCACTAGCCAACTGATCTCTCAACTATTCCTGGTAGAATAATTGTATGTATTGGACCAATCATTGTCAGACCTTGTAGACTAGGTCACAAACCTCAAATCCAAGTATCCAACTTTGGATCACACAATAAAACCTTAGCAACACATTTTCCTTCACCTTCACTTTATTTTTCTTATATTTGCATTATACTCTTTGTGTTTCTTAAAATTATTCATATTCCTCCATATATCCATCATACATGATAAATGAAATTATCCTTCCTTTATACCAAATGCATTAAACAATTTTTTGGGTCGGTTGTTGCACCTTCTCAATTAATTATTATAGGACCATATTAAGAATACATTACACTTAGCGATAACATTAATCTTTCACCTTGAAACTTAAATAACTTTCTGTACATGTAACATTATGACAAGAAAGCTTATCCACATCATCACCAACATGCCTTCTTTACATATTTAACTTCAGCTTCTCAAAATAAGAAATTTTCTAAGAGATATAAGAAGTTTACCAGAACAACCTCTATAAAATTTATCTCAAAAAAATATTCATTGAAACTTCCATAACTTCTTCTAGAATTAATATCCTATGCTTATTAGGTTAGCTAGGTGTTCTAGACACATAGTATAATCTCCCTTTAACCTTGTTACTAAAAGTACTCAATAATCTGTCCATACCAACTTGATCTTTACCACTATTCTTCTACCAAATGCCACATAAAAATGCTATGTTGACATCAATGACAAACATAAACATGAATTTAACATATCATCATGATAATGATCTAATCATATTTCTACAATACTCCCCTATAGGAATATCATTAGCATTCATGCTTCCAATAGAATTTATGTCCACTCGATGAGCTTGCATGAATATTTCCCACAAAATCAAAGGCTCGATGTTGAAAAGGCTAGTAGTTAATAGAAGGGATGAGATCATACCCATGAGCATGAATTAGGTTACCATGTAATTGATACTTCTTGCAAGATTTAGCATATCTGACAGTGTCAACTTGTATAGGTTCCCCATAGTAACCCACCCTAAGTAGTTTTTGAGCAAGTGCAAGGCCCTTAGGGTGTGCACCAAAAATTCCATTATGGACTTTTGCCAATGCCTCTTTAGACTCTTCTAATTATATACACATAAGAAGCATTCCATCCAAACCCTTCCTATATAAATCACCATAGATAAGGGTATAGTGAGAGGCATTTCGAAGAAGTTGATATTTTTGGTTACACATGAGATTTCTTCATAATTATCTGATCACATAGGTGGGAGAAAATGGTGGAGTCATGAGAGGAGACATGACCAACAACTGTGAAAATTACATAATTTTTGTAGGATTCATATGTGGGGTGACCTAGTTCTTCCACTAAAAACTCAAAGCATGATTCATGTTCTTGCAATTGTAAAATAGATGCCAATGTAGCCATAGCATTTGTAACCTTATTTTCTGCCCTAGGAATTTGTTGAAATGTCACAAAAGTGAAGTAGTTCTATAGGGAATCAATCAATTTCTTGTAAGGTACAAGCTTGTCATATTTAGTTTGATAATCATTATTAAATTGGTTAATAACAAGATGAGAGTCTCCATAGATGTACAATTCTATAATCCTTCATCCTAGATCCATTTTTATCTCATTAGTTAAGGCCTCATACTCTTCTATATTGTTGGTGCATGAGAACAAGAATTTATAGGACTTTGGGATAGTGTAGCCATGAGGCATGATAAATATAATACCTAGACCAGTCCTATTTGGGGTGTCAGAGTCATCAAAGAACATCTTCCATGTTTTTTTAGTGACATACAAGATGGAAGCATTAGGAAATTCAATATTCATAGGGGTGGTATCTTGCAATGGAAAATCAACAAGTTGATCAACTATGAATTGTCCCTTAATAGCTTTGTGTTCAATGTACTGAATGTCAAATTTGAAGAGAATCATGATCCATTTAGCAAGGTTTCCAATAAGTGCAACTTTACTTAGTAGATATTTTAGGGGATCAATCTTTGTAATGAGATCCATTGTGTGAGCCAACATGTAGTGCCCAAGTTTTTGGGAGGCAAATACCACTACAAGGAAATCCTTTTTAATATTGCTATAATTAATTTTATAAGGCAATAAAGTGTGACTAATGTAATAAATAGCACGTTCCCTTCCATTCTCATCACTTTATGCTAGTAATACTCCTAGAGAAGAATCTATAGTTGAGGTATATAAGATAAAAGGTTTTCCTGGTATAGGTGGCATCAATATTGGAGGTTTAGCCAAGTATCCTTTTATTTGATCTAAGCTTTTCTAAGATTCCTCATTCTGGACACATCTAGAGCCTTTGTGAAATTTTTTATTGAAGGATTGAGATCTATTAGCTAACTTGGATATAAACCTCCTAATGGATTGAATATTTCCTTGAAGACATCTTAGTTGACTAATATTCTTAGGAGGAGGCATTTCCATAATGGCTTGCATAGTTTCTAAATCAACTTATATGTCATTTAAAAACATGACATATCCTTGCAGCTTTCCTAATTGATAAGACTAGGATAGGGTAATGTAGTTAATGGATAAACCCTTCTAGATATCCCTTCCTACACAAGAAGTCCCTAATTCACTAGGAATAACATTTCCCATATCCTAACTTATCTTTTGAGGCTTTCTCATGAACTTAATACTTCATTTTTGCCTCACTAGTTATGTTTTTGTAAGAGATGGAGGTTTTACATAGGGTGTCCTAGATCCTTTTCCATCCATTTTCTACACTTATTTCATTAGGGTTCAATACAATCCCTTCAAATTCTTATGAAAACCCTATTAGGACTACTAGCCCTTAGTTAGCCCTCCAAACTAACTAAAATGGATTTTGTGCAAAAATTTCTTAAAGAAGTCTCCAAAAGAACTTTAGATCCTAGTAACCTTTTCCAAGACCTTTGAGATTCCTAAGGTTTCAAACTCTTAACTCTTAATGGATGCCTTAACCCCATTTCAAAGGGTTTGCTAGGGTTTAATGGCCTTCTAGACTAATTAGCAAACAAATCACTCTTGATATCTTCCCAAGGAATTTGGAGACTTTTCCTACCTCATGTATTGGATCCACTCAATTTCTTACTAGGTTATAATGCACATTATTTACAAACAATATTGCCCTTGCAAGAGTCACTCACTCCTTGGCTTAATTTCTAGTTGAATACCCTCTGGTTTTTCCTAAGGCTTCCAAAGAATTGGCTTGTCCCTTTAGTGTTGGTTCCATGCTTCTTCCCACATATCATATAGGATTTCTACTATAATTCCTTGAGTTTTCTTGAGGTTTCAATCATGGGGAATGTTGGTAGACATCTTTTTGTTTAGACTACCCAAGACAAGCTAGGAAGCAACCTGATTACAAAAACATTTATTTCTCACACAAGATGGATTGAATGAAACTCTTACCCAAAAAAAAAACTTGGTAAACACATAGTACTAACTATATTTCAAAGAAAATTCTTTACTCCAATCACATAGCAATAAAACTCTCACTTTCCCATTCAAACGGCTATGCATTTGTTGATCTATTGTAGGATGTCGTGCAATGCCAAACTTTTGAACCATACAAAATGCTTCAGAGAGATTCATATAATTACTTCACACCTAACTCAAAAAACTTCCAAATTTTGGTAACCTCCCAATAACCATTTTACCCAATCTTGTAATTTTCCAAGAAAAGTTGCACTTTTTGCAAAAATTTATTATGCAATTTTTGCAAAATTGACAATTTTTGCATATTTTTGTATTTTAACAATTTTGACTTGGTAAAATCATACCATATGACTCCAAAAAATGCATGGAAAAAATATAGGCCATATTTTTACCATTCCCATGTTTACCTAACCTAACTTTCTTATTTGGCCCTCTAAAAAAACTTTTGCACTTTTTACCTAATTAACAAAAAATGCAATTTTTTCAAGGAGATACTTGTTTCCCACACAAAATTATGACTCAATCATGACTCCTTATTCCCAACTACTAGATCTATTTCCCATTCAGGCTCTTAGACCCTTATTGGCTTTTGGATCTAACCTAGGTGCTCCTGCACCATACTCCACCAATGAGTTGAAAAGTCCTTCTAGGGCTTTAAGAGGGAATGAGAGAAAGGTCAATGCCCTTCTTCTTGAAATATCCTTCTATAACCCAATTAGCCTCACTCTTCAGTGTGCCTTGCCACTTGATATGATGCTTCATATAGGTCTTGTTCCTATTCATCTTGTGTACTTTAGAACTTAGAATCTTCTCAACTTGCAACTTGTTGGTAGATGGCTTGGGTAGGGTTGCTACAATGTACTGCAAGTATGCAACCTCCACTGGAGTGGAAAATGGAGTGGGACCTTTATATGCTACTAGATCTTCCACTAAAAGTAGTGGATAACCCTATATCTGCTGGTAGATCAACTTGATAGGCATCTACCCCATACTTGGCTAGAATTTTGCATGGCCCCAACTTCCTTATTTGAAGCTTATGTGATTCACTTTTAGATAGTATGTTCTTATTGAGATAGACCATTACATAATCCCCAACTTGAAACTTCACATCTTTCTTCTTAGAATTTACCCTTTTCTTCATGATTGTTGTATTCTACTCCAAACTTTTCTTGACCATGTCATGAACCTCTTTCATTGAAAGAGAAAACCCCTTAGCCACTCCATTGACCTTTACATCACTAAGCTCAAGAATGCCTCTAGAATGAATTCCATACACCACTTCAAAGGGACTCTTCCTAGTGGACCTATTGATGGTATTATTATAAGTAGACTCTGCTTGTGCAATGATATGGTCCCAACTTTGACCATACTTTTTGGTCAAACACCTCAAGAAGTTTCCCAAGCTTTTGTTGACCACTTATGTCTACCCATCCATTGAGGATGATACACATATCCAAGTGATATATTATTCCTCAATTTATGCCACAGGGCCTTCCAAAAATGACTCATAAATTTAGTATCCCTATCTGACACTATGCTAAGTGGAAAGCCGTGTATCCTTACTACCTCTCTAAGAAATAGATTAGCAATGGCACATGCATCATTTGTGGTCTTACATGGCACAAAATGAGCCATCTTGTTGAACCTTTATACAATGACATAGACACTATCATAACCCTACTTTTTCTTAGCTAACCCCACCATAAAATCCATGTTCAAACATTCCCAAGGCCTTTGAGGAATGGGAAATGGTTGGTACAACCCTGCATTGGTGGCAACTCCCTTAGCTTTTTGACAAATAATGCATCATTCCACATATTTCTTCACATCTTTGCTCAAGTTAGGCCAATAATAGAATATTTTTACCAAATCTATTATTTTATGAATGTCAAAAAGTCCACTCAAAGCACCATTATGCTTCTCTTGTATGAGGTTTTCCTTAATAGATCTCCTAGGAAGACAAAGTTGATTGCCCTTGAACAAGAGACCCTTTTGCAAAGTAAAATTCGAGTATTCATGATGAAAATGGTTAGCATAATCCATACACACCTTGTAAGGTTGAGCAAAGTCTAGATCATTAGGATACATCTCCTTAAAATTGTCAATTCCCACACTCCTAATCTACACTTCTTATACAGTTAGCAACCTACAACTAAGTGCATCTTCAACCTTGTTTGCAATGCCCTTTTTATGTTTGATGGTGAAGCTATAGTCTTGAATGTACTCCACCCACTTAATGTGCTTTTGATTCAACTTTTTTTGAGAATTTCTCTAATCTCACCTTTAATAGTCACTGATAGTGGTGCACAAATATGGCTAAAATTCTTAATGAACTTCCTATAGAATCGGGTTAATCCATGGAAGCTCCTTACCTCTAATGAAGATATTAGGATTAACCTCAAATAGAAATAATAGTTATATGCAAATATAACCAATACCAAAAAATAGTAGATCACATAAAAGAGAACCCAAGACACCAAGATTTAGTGTGGTTCTCCCAATCCCTAGACTACATCCACCAACAACAAGTCCAATATTATTATTATCCATTGATTACAACCTGATTACAATTTGTAATCCCTTACAACTCAATACCAATATAAGAAGCTATAATACAACCATTCATAATAAAATCCCTAATCCTAAGCCTTTTAATACAAGCTTTTACCACTTACAAAATTAGGGCTAGAATAATAGAAAAATAGTAGCCGATGCCTTTTACAATATAAGGGCATTTTTGGCTTCAAGGGTGCTACCCTTGAAAACCCCTGTGGGGGCATTGACCCTTGACCCCACCCTATACTACGACAAGGAGCACACCTAGGGTGCTGGCCTAGGACCTTGCAGTGGCATTGCCACTTGACCCTGTATGCGTGAATTGTGGCCTCAGGCTTCACACACACTTCAACATGGTCATTGTTTGCAGATTCATCCCAAAATGAACATTGGATTGTTCATCCGAGAATTAGCTTGCAAGGCAACCTGTTGCCTTCTATCTAGAGGGATTTGCTTATTAGATATCCTCAGATTTGAGGTGTTTAAGAAACCAAACCCTCTACGAATGAAGGATTTGAGAATGAGATGCAAATAATCTATATGATTGTGCAATTTAATCTAGAAACATGTAAAAGAGATTATGCTAGATGAATATGCATATTAAATCTATATGAGAATTAAACTAACAATGAAAATCTAAATGAGAATTCGATGAGATTAAATGAGAATGAAATTTGACAGCAATTCGATGCAAATTCTCTTCAACCTCTCCCTGAAATGAAGAGAGGAGGGTCTCTTATATAGATTTTCCTAAAAACCTTTGACGGTTGAGATTGATTTCAATCAACGATCAGGATTAAAGATGAAGTTCAGTCATAAAGGAAGATTCCCAAATTAGAGGGAGTTAACTGATTTCTTTTGAGTAGAATAAGGAGTTAACTGATTTAATTTGAGTAGAATAAGGAGTTAACTGATTTAATTTCTTTTTGATCAATAGTGAACTAAGAATTTCCCTTTTTGAACTGAAGAAGAATTTTGGAGAGATATTTAATTTAATAAAATGAGATATGCTCTCATAAATATATTTTCTATTTAATTAAATAATTTCATTTAATTAATTAGAGACACTTTCTTATTTAATTAAATAACTATATTTAATTAATTAGGAATTACTCCTATTTAATTAAATAACTTTGTTTAATTAATTAAAGAATAGCCTTCCATTTAATTAATCAAGATAGGCGTATTTATTAAACTAAATAAATTTAATCCCATAGTACATTAGCCTTAGGAGATAATTTAATTTAATAAAGTATAAATACTTTAAATTAAATTATAATTAAATCAAGTAGGTTTAATGCGACTAATATGAGTACGTACTATAGGAATTAAATAAGAAATATGATGAATGCAGATTAGGGTCTTCTGCATCTGACAATTAAGTCAAGTAGCGAGTTAGATCAAGAATGTGTCTAATGAAATAGGACTTTAGCAATGATCAAAATTGACCAGAATTGGTATCATGGCAATGAGCCAATTTTGGGGTATTACATTTTGCCCCTCTTTGAATGAATGTGCAAGCAACGCATTCAATTCAAAGAAAATTGGAAAGTATGATGCACAGATCAAAAAATGAGATTGGTTCTGAAATTGATTCTACGAAGACCAATTGATGAGCTTTTAAGGATTATCTCCAACACGAAGCTTAATCCTAAGTGATCCAGATAGAACACCTAGATACCTAGATGAGACAAGCTTTTAAGGATTATCTCCAACATGAAGCTTAATCCTAAGGAATCTAGATAGAACACCCAAATACCTAAATTGAAACAGATAAGCTTTTAAGGATTATCTCCAGCACGAAGCTTAATCCTAAGGGATCCAGATAGAACACCTAGATACCTAAGTTGAAACAAGCTTTTAAGGATTATCTCGAGCACAAAGCTTAATCCTAAGGGATCCAGGTAGAACACCTAGATACCTAAGTTGAAACAAGCTTTTAAGGATTATCTCCAGCATGAAGCTTGATCCTAAGGGATCCATATAGAATACCTAGATACCTAAATTGAAACAGATAAGCTTTTAAGGATTATCTCCAGCACGAAGCTTAATCCTAAGGGATCTAAATAGAACACCTAAATACCTGAATTGAAATAGATAAACTTTTAAGGATCATCTCCAGCATGAAGCTTAATCCTAAGGAATCCAAGTAGAACACCTAAATACCTAAGTTGAAACAAGCTTTTAAGGATTATCTCCAGCACGAAGCTTAATCCTAAGGGATCTAAGTAGAACACCTAGATACCTAAGTTGATAAGATCTAATTATGAGTCATAGAATCATCCCCAGAATGAGGCTTGATCCTTAGGAGTCGGGGTTTAGACTGTCCTGATACCTATCCATCAAACTCAAATTAGAAATGTTATAAGATGTGATCAAATGATCAAAAGATGAAGTAGATGACAAGGATGCCAGAAAGAGGGGGACCAGATGCCCCGAGTAATGTGATGCCCCAAGTGAGAAGGACATAAAATGGGAACCAGATGCCCCAAGCAATGAGACTCAAAATGAGTTGAAATTTAGTTCAATGATGTAATCATCCTGCCCCCTCAGGAGTGAAATCTAAAGATGACACAACATAAATATGATGTAAAGAAATAGATAATGAGATGCTGAAGAAAGCTAAGATTTAGCAGAATAACAATGAGATCAGAATGATCAAAAGAGAATTTTGAAATCAAGTGAATTGAATTGAGTGGAAAGGATTTTAGGAATCCCAAAGCATCAAAAAAATGTAGACTACACAAGCGTTCGAGCGTGTTGGTCCCCAAAATTTTAAAATGCATTTTTGAAGCACTTAGGTGTGTCAAATGTCGAATTCGATCCCAAAAATGGATTCAGAGCAGTCAAAGTAGCCAAGAGGGTGATTAATTGATCATTTGTGCCATCATGAAGAAACATGATACTTTGAAGAAGCCAACAATTCCTCATCATGAAGGATGGAAGTAGTTTTGCAATTGAATCATTTGCATATGCAAGTGAAGTATGTAATGCAAGACTATACTAAATGCAACCCTAGGTCTAGTTACCAAGCCTCAATATTTATCATCACCAAATATAGAATAGAGCTCGAAAGCCATACAATTCTCACTAACATTGCAATCATGGAAATATGAATATAACATACGTTATTAATTTTTTGGGATTAAATGTAAGCATTCAAGGCACAAGAAGCCAGAATGACTAGAACATTTGTCCCTTTTAATGTAGCAAGTTAACATAAGCATCAGAGTATAAATGCTAGGATGACCTGAATGTTGCTTGCATGCAATCATGCTAGACACACGGGAGATCCCTCTTATTCTAAGTATTCAGTATTTACTCTGTCCGCAATGACCCTTGCATTTGTAACCTGAGACAAAAGTGTGCTAGATATACTCGCAGTGACCCGTACGTTCACTTAGCAGGACAATTATTAGTATTTACTGTAGCATGAAGATTTCACTCCAACAAACAAGGAGAAGAACCAACATTATTGATGTATTCATATAAAAGGAGTTGAGGTACACATGACCATCCAATATGAGATGGAGGCTCTTATAGTAGACACCCCTCTTATAGGAATATGTCAACTAATTAGAACTAAACCACAAATAGAAAGCAAAGAAAAGATCATGCCCCCAGTCATTACTTCTCTATTCGAAGATGACATCATCGAGTTGTTTGAAGAGATATGATAAAGAAAAAATAAAGTAAACAAAGAAAAAGCTCAGCATATCCAAACAAGTATATCATTTTTGAGTTCATTTTTTGGATTGGTGTCAAGTATTAGTGTCCAGAACATGTTTGAAAGAAATCTCTTCAGTAAGGTGACAACAGTAGGCAGACATAGTTAGAACGACTGGTGACTGAGGTCAAAGAGGAATCTTCACGATGAAGAACCTAAGAAGGACTGAGCAATAGTAGACATAAATAGCTAGGATAATTGGTGACTGACGCAAGAGAGATCTTCCATAAAGGAATTTGGAGACATGACCTTAGCAACAGTAGGTAGACATAGCTGAAACAACTGGTGACTATTGCAAAAGAGATTCTATGAGGAGAATCTTGAAGAGAGTGACACTAGTGACAGTAGGTAGACGCAGTGAGAACCACTGGTGATTGTCATGAAGGAGATTCTATGAAGAGAATCTCAAAAATAGTGGCACTAGCGATAGTAGGAAAATGCAGTGAGGACCACTGGTGACTGTCGCGAAGGAGATTCTATGAGAAGAATCTCAAAAATAGTGACACTAATGATAGTAGGCAAACACAGTGAGAACCACTAGTGACTGTCGTGAAGGAGATTCTATGAGGAGAATCTCAAAAATAGTGACACTAGCGATAGTAGGCAGACACAGTGAGAACCACTAGTGACTATCGTGCAGGAGATTCTATGAGGAGAATCTCAAAAATAGTAACACTAGCGACAGTAGGTAGACGTAGTGAGAACCACTGGTGACTATCGCGAAGGAGATTCTATGAGGAGAATCTCAAAAATAGTGACACGAAAGAGGGAATGCCCTCGAGTTGTGACAAGACTCAATACATGGATACATGAGCGGAAAGTAGGAAAAGTAGGAAAGCAAAAGCATGAAAGTGACTGTACAAAGTAGCTAGAAGATGCACTACAAGATGGAGCATTGGGAACAAGAGGCGCCTGTTTACCAAGTTTTCACCTTCTTGGTAGGATTCTCTTTTTTTGCTACCATGATGCCTATTTCTAGGTTTTCACCAATGACACTTTTCTTGTTTTTTCAATTTTTTTGGTGTTACGAAGGTTCCTATTGCTAGGTTTTCACTAGGGTAACAATTTTTTGAGGACTTTTTCTTATTTTTATGATTTTTTTAGGACATATAGATATGTACAGAGAGCTTGCTGAGATTAAATCAACAGTAAAACCGCTTCATGTGGAGCATGTTGACAGGATCTTTAAGCACTTCTCCTTTGATTGTGGAAAGCTGATAGGCACCAGATCCATATACTGCAGTAATGATGTAAGGACCTAGCTAGTTTGGTTCAAACTTTCCCTTTTGCACTCGCTATTTTTGATTCTTAGGGTTCTCTCTCATGACGAGGTCACCCAGCTAGAAGTCATGTGGCTTGACCCACCAATTTTAGCTTTGTGCCATTCTTTGTTGATATGCTCGTAGATGATCACATGCCACTTTTTGTCATTCATCTAGTAACACAAGCTCTTGAAGCCGAGCTATCCTGTAGTCATCATTAGTTATAAGGCCTTTCATAGAGATTCTCAAGGTAGGAATCTCAACCTCTATTGGAAGCACAGCATCTGTCCCATACACTAACGTAAAGGGAGTCATGCTTGTTGGAGTTCTGATGCTTTTCCTATATGCCCACAGAGCCTCAGCTTGGCCATTACCTTGGGGGTAATAAATGGAAGACCAATGTTGTGTGATCTTGAATTTCTTGCACAATTCCTTGAGGTCTTTATTCTTGAATTGTCCTCCATTGTCAGTAATGATTGAGGATGGTACACCATATTTTTAGATGATGTAGTTTGTGATGAAAAGTGCTACAGTTTTTCCATCAGCAACTATGAGAGGTACTACCTCTACCCATTTTGTGAAATAATCTATTGCCGTGATGATGAACTTATGTCAATTAGAAGAGGTTGGGTGAATCTGCCCCACCAAGTTGAAGGCCCATTGTTGAAATGGCCATGTTGTAGTAGAGGGAATCAACTTTCTGGCTGGAGCATGAATGAGATTCCCATGTAGCTAACACTACTTGTAGGACCTAACATACTTAATAGCTTCTTGCTCTATTTTAGGCCAGTAGTAACCAGCACAAAGGAGTTTGTGAGCTAGTGTCAGGCTATTGGAATGAGATCCACAAATGCCTTCATGAACATCAATTAGTGTGCATTTGGACTTGTCGGGTTCTAAACACCTAAGGAGTGTTCCCTCGAGACCTCTCCTATACAGATCATCAACAATAATGACATAATGTGAAGCATTACGGATTAGGTAACATTTCTCCTTTCGGGTTAGACCTTCTAGAATGGTTTGATTATGAAGGTAGGAATAGATGTGATGGTAGAGGGATGATTCTTTTCCTATAATAGAATAGATCATCCTAGAATCAGGGGTGCCATAGGCTGGGTAGTGTAATGCTTCCACCAAGAACTCATGTCGGAGATCATTTTTTGGCATTTGTACTAGGGAGGCCAAAGTGGCCATGGCATCAGTCGCTTTATTATCTACTTGTGGAACTTGCTGGAAGGTGATGTGTGCAAAATACTTCTTCAAGTCATCAACCATGCACTTTTAAGGAATTAGTTTCTCATCCTTTGTTTGATACACATCATTTACCTAGTTGATAACAAGCTGAGAGTCACCAAAGATGTCTAACTAATCCACTCTCCATTCAGTTGCAATTTTCATGCCATTGATCAAAGCCTCATATTCAACAATGTTATTTGTACAAGGAAACAGAATCTTGTATGCTTTGGGCAATGAGTATCTCTGTAGTGTAATAAAGAGTAATCCAACACCTGATCCCTATTGTGCAAAGGACCCATTGAAGAACATAACCCATGTATGGTGCATGAGTGTCAGAATTGACTCATCTGGGAAATCAATGTTCATTGGTAGAAGACTATGTATGGGTGCCTTGCCCAGCTAGTTTTCAATTTCCTATCCCTTTATAGCCTTGCATTTAACATATTGGATGTCAAACTCACTGAGTATCATGACCCATTTAGCCAATCTTCCTGTGAGAGCTGCCTTACTGAGCAAGTACTTTAGTGGATCTATTTTAGCCACAAGCCGTGTAGTGTGGGAAAGCATGTAGTGTCTCAACTTCTAGGAACCAAAGACAACTAACAAGCAAGCTTTCTCAATAATGCTATAGTTCTTCTCATAAGAAACCAGTGTTCGGCTCAAGTAGTAAATAGCTCTTTCTTTGTTGTCTTTATCTTCCTGAGCCAATAGGATTCCCAAAGATGTTTCAGTGGCGGAAGTGTATAAAAGCAAAGGCTTCCCATGAATAGGAGGCATAAGAATTGGAGGATTGACAAGATATTGTTTGATCTATGTTAAGATTTTCTCACAATCCTGGCTCCAATTGAATTTCACACCCTTATGTAAGGTCTTTGTGAAGTGTTGTGATCTATCCGCCAATTGTGAAATAAACTTGCGAATAGATTGAAGCCTTCCCTATAGTCCTCTCATCTGATTGATGTTCCAAGGTGGTGGCATGTCCATTATCACTTGTACTTTCTCCAAATCTACTTCAATTCCTTTTGCAGAAATAATGTATCCCAACAACTTCCCTGATGTGACACCAAATGTGCATTTCTTAGGATTGAGCCGAAGACTCAATTTTTCCATACGATCTAGGATGGGTCCCAAATCTTGTAGATGAGTATTGCATTTAGTGCTTTTGACCAAGGTATCATCAATGTAGTCCTCCATGGTTCTATGCATCATGTCATAGAAAATTGTAGTAACAGCCCGCTAATATGTAGCACCAGCATTCTTTAAACCAAATGGCATCACATTCCAAAAAAAGGTTCCCCATGCACATGTGAAAGCTATTTTCTCCTAATCTTCTAGCATAATTTTTATCTGATTGTATCTAGAAAAACTATCCATAACTGAGTACATCTCATAGCCAGCCATCATGTCCATGATCATATCAATATTAGGGAGCAGAAAGTCATGTTTAGGACATTGCAAGTTAAGATCATGAAAGTCTGTACAAACCCTGATAGATTTATCATGCTTGGAAATTAGAACAATATTGGATATCCATTCAGCATAATCATTTGCACGGATGAAACCAGCCTTTAGGAGTTTCTCCAATTCTGCTTTGATGAGCACTGCAATGTGAGGGTGCATTTTTTGAAGCTTCTGTTTAACTGGTTTGATGCCTAGTGCTATGGACAAATGATGCATGATAAGATCAGGATCTAATCCTGGCATGTCATAGTATGTCCAGGCAAAATTTATTTTCTTTTCCTTGAAAAAGGAAATGATTTGGTCCTTCTCTTCAGGTGACAGTGACTGTGCCAGATGTATCATATGAGGATGTTCTTCTGTGCCCAGGTTAATTGACTATGTCGGCTCTATTAACACTGATGATCTCTCTTGAAAGTGACTGGGAAGAACATCAAATATCTCATCATGGGCACCTCATAGGGGTTTTCACCCTTGGATACATCTTTTGTTTTTACTTTTTTTGGATCCAACACCACCACAATGTGGTTTTCACCATCGGACCTCTTGCATTTTTTCTTTTTAATTGTATGAGTGAGATATTTGATGTCAGCCTCAGTCATGTTAATGCTTTGCTCATTGGTGGAAGACGTTATAGGTTCGATAGCATTTAGGTAACAAGAGAGAGCATAGTCATTCTGGAATGTGGGGACTTCTTTAGATGCATTGGGGTTCCAATCTATAAGCTCGAGATGTGTAAATGAGAGAGTAGTGGCTGGTTCAATTGTGTTCATAGTATAGTAATTAAGTGCGTGGACTAGAAATTCAAGACCTATGATGAATTTGTCCATAGGTATGTTCAAACGCCTCAGAATATGAACATTAGTAAGTAACAACTCTAGGACACTAGTTGGATTAGACCCCTATGACCTAACCCTAGATGTTTCACCCACCTCGATTTGGTTTTCATTGATTGGATTCTCCCTTTTCTAAATGATATTTGAGTTACTCAGTATTTTCCTTAGAAGAATCACTAGTATCATCCATAGTGCTAACATGTGGTACAAAGTCATCTAGCTCAGCAAAGAATTTAGCAAGATCATAAGGGATAGGATGAGGATAGGAATCCTCATCATCAGATTCTTCCTCTTGAGTATCTGACTCAGCTTGTGACTTGTTTTCAGATTAACTATAAGATTTGGGAACAAATTTATTGGATCCCAAATGGAAAAGGGCCTTCTTAAGCCTTAGGCCAATTATGTCACTATTGCTTCAAGTTGTTGCTTTGATAGGATCAATTAGGCCATTGTTATTGCACCTAATAGGGCCAATTCCCTTGTAACCAAAATGCTTCATAAGCCTAAGGCCAGGCCCATATTTCTTAGGAGTAATTTCTCAAGCTTATTATGTTAGGTCCACTAGAGCTGCTTCTCTATAAAGCCATGCAGCAATGTCTCTGTTTTCACTTTCATCTTCTAAGGGAACTATAGCCTTGAAAAAAGTGCCATTATACTTGGTCTAAGGTGTCAGCATGAACAACTTCTTTGCCTCTGAGGGTCTATCATAATGTCGAGGAGATTCTAGGAGAGATGTCAATGACAGCACTGGTTCAATGTGATACTCTCCCATGCCATTTTATTTCAGTTTGAATGATTGATCAATTTGTTTCAGCTCATTGTCATGATAATCAGTGGACTCATGATTAGCAGGGACAAAAGTTTCAGCAGCTTTGAGCATATTGCAGATGTAGCTAGTAGTGGCAGGAATAGTAACTTTAGAGCAGTGAAAATGGGAATTTAATGCATTGATGGTATGTGGATGGCACATCACGCATCTCATGTATCCATGGCCATTCTAACAAAATGTTGTAAGCCAAGGGAATGTCAAGCACCTAACAAGTGACATCACTCTCTACAGGACTGACACAGATGGGTAAAACCATAAGGCCTAAAGACTTTCATTCCACTTCATCATACGTTTCGATAGTGATCTTTCATTGAAGATTGATAGATTCATCAGAATAATTCAATTGTCTAAGAAGAGTAGCAGAGACAATATTTAGGCTAGCGTCGTTGTCAATGAGTACCTGACAAACATGTGTCTGATGGATCATAACCTCAATGTGTAGAGGTTGATTGTATGGGTGATTCAGTGAGTTATCATCCTCTTCGGAGAAGGTCATAAGGTATGGCTAGGTCAGGTGACCTACCATGGATTGAAATCACTCAAGATCAAGATCTTGAGGAACATTTTCCTCAACAAGGGCTTTATCTAGAACCTACCTATGAGTAGGCCAGATTTTAACCTATGGGCATTAGTTTGCTTCAATTGATCAAGAACACTATAACTGGTTGTTGTCGAGTTTGTTGTTGGTTTTGCACCTTTACCAGACGGACCAGCAAGGGATTTATCTTTGTGTTGTTTAGGATTTGAAGTAGGAGGTGCAGGGCCTTTGAGCACCAACTTGGTGCAAGAATGAGTGACAGCATTAGCACAATGTTGCGAAGGTGCATTATCTGTTGCATTGGAAGTAGGGCCCCGCAAGACAAATGGTGTCTTGGGTTTGTCATTATCTTGCTTACCCTTAATGGTAATAACATTGCAATATTTGAAATCCACAGGTTCAACCATATGAATGACATTGTCATCATTGGAATATGTATAGTTGACCTTATTGTTAGGTTGTGGTTTTGAAGTCTCTCCTTTTTCATAAGCTGGGAAAGGTTCTTTGAATGCCTTGTGATCTAAGTTTTTGTTATGCCCATCTACCACAAGATCACCAGCATCAATCATGTCTTGGACTTTATGGTGCAAGTTTATATAGTTGCTAGTTTTGTGTCCCTTATTTTGGTGATACTCACAGAATGAGGTCTTATTCCACCATGGTGGACGTAGTTGTGGATCATAGGGACGAGGGTTATCCATTGGTGAAATAAGCTTGTATACACTAAAAATTGTCTTGAATAACTATATTAATTTAATTAATACTAGTCACATTCCTCTACTTATTTAATTAAATTATTTTAATTAAATAAGTTCATTTTTTCCTAAGTATTTAAATTTAATTTAAATACTTCTTAGCTCTAATGTGTTAATTTAAATTAACACATGATTCTCCACATATTCTTTTTTTAAATAAATTTTATTTATTTAAAATCCTCCATGTTCCCATTAATTCTTCTAGACCTTGATTAAATTAAATTTTATTTAATTTAATCTTTATTCAAACCGCCTAGAAGTATGTGCATTCATATGAGTCGTCATCACCTCTTTTAAGCACATGTTGTCTACACCATAGGAATCTTCCACACAAATGCCATCTCATCAGTCTTATCCATCTATCTAGAATGTGAGATAAGGTGCTTAGTTGTCAATTCTTATCCTTATCTCCTGTGTTTAGTTGTCAATCCCTATCCTTATCTCCTAGTGGTTCTAAGCACATTCTAGATGCTTCCTCCATCCCCTTTAAATAAACATCTTGTCTCAAGCATTTGACATAGACACGATGAGACACAGACACTACGAGAAGCATGAGAAGAATGGCCTAATACTGGCTGAGTTAGGAATCATTAGAAGTCCATTAGAATTTCTTACCATTGCATCATCATTCTATCATTTTGATTTTTCATATCATCTAGTCTAGGTACATATTTCATTATTCCATTTGCATTCACACATCCAAGAGATTCATCCATTATTGTGTTCCTAAGAGCATACTGAACATTTTCTCCATTGCTATGTTCATAGTTTGAGGTTTGCATAATCTTGGTTACAATTTTATGCAACACATTTTTGGCACGCCCGGTGGGACACACTTCACAGGTTCAAATTTGTTCAAGCTAAGGTTGAAGGCTTGCAGTTGGAGATTAACTTGTGTAAGAAGCGTCTAATCAAGCCACGAGGTCAGTCACCATCTTTGGAGCGCATGAGGTGAGTACCCTATATTTTTTTCTTCTTTGTTGAAAAAAAAAAATGTATAGGGGCTTGGGGTAGGTTTTCTTCAATTTTCTTTATGCTATTTAGGTTATTAAAAAAAAAAAAGTGAGATAGTGGGGTTATTTTCATTTTTGCATATGGAGAAGGGAGACAACAATTTAAAAAAAAAAAAAGAAAAAAAAAAGAGTGTGTTTATTAAAATATAAATATTAAAAAATAAATTTTTTTTTTATAAGCTAGAGCCGCCACCGCCGCCGGCTCCCTCTCTTTTCTAGCCCGAGTTGCCTCTGCCGGCGGCTCCCCCTCCTTCCGGCGCTGCCGCCGCCCTAGTGGCTCTCCCTTCTCTCCGGCGCCACCGCTTCTGCCCGTGGCTTCACCTTCGCGCCCCCGCCTATTTCCTCTGCCTGCAACCGTTCTTTTTTCTTCCGCGACATTGTTCTCCTCGCGGCCACTATTTTCCTCTCGCGTCCTCTCCCGCGGTCGTGGCCTATTGGTGCCGCCGCCACCACTGAGTAACGAGTGATGCCCCCGCTTATATCCTTTGCACGTGGTCGCCCGCCGCCACCGGCACCGACATCTGCACCGCCACCTCCGTCAGCGCCTCCACCCGCGTTCTACGCTTTTTGCCCGCGGCTTCACCTTCACAACCACCGCCATTCCTCCTGCCGCTACACCCCAGTACAGTCCACTGTCAGAGTAGTTTGCGTGCATAATTGTCGCCATTGTATACGTTCCTAAAAGTTGAATCTTTAAGACGAAAATATTCCCCTGGTTCTGTCGGTCTTGACGGGAAGTCGACGTGGCATCGTACGACTATCAAGCATTTGGCATCTCCGTCCATTGATGGAGATATTCATGTGCGTGCAAGCCAAAATTTCTCACAGTCTGATCTAGCTGGAATAGGCCGTCGATAATACGTGGCAGCGTAGAGTCCAAATACAACACGCAAAAGAGTGAAAAATAATGCCCACTATCTTTTAGGGTTTGGCCTTGCCATTTCCCACTTCCTTCCTATAGTTGTTTTTGCACAATTGCCTTTGATTTGGTCGGTGGCAGCTGGTGCTTCCTCAACTTTTCCTTCCCATGAATCTACCTACGTTCCTGCCCATGGTTTAAAAATAGTAGAGAAAATTATACCATAAACCGCCATTAACAAAAAAAAAAAACATTATAGCTCACCATTAGTTTAACCTTTATAGGTATTTTCTAGGTATTAGATTTTTAACCTTTATAGGTTTTTTCTAGGTATTAGATTTTTCATAGAGGTTATCATTTGGAAAAAGAGATTTACCTATCTCTTCTCTTTCATTTCATTTGTAATTTGTTTATTGCATCTTTCTTGACCTCATGCTTTCATAAGTCCATGTGATAATAAAGGGTATTTTAAAGAAATGACTACTTTAAAAAAATAAAAAATAAAAAAATAATAATAAAAAATAAAAATAAAAATTTGTTGCAAATAGGCCTTTTAATTAGAATCAAATTTATTTTTTGTGCATAAGGGCATTTAGATCTTTTTTTTTTTTTTTCTTTTTAGTCAAAACATTCAAAGATTAAAAAAAAAATTTCTTTTCGTGTGCCTGATTTTTTGCAACATTGATTGAACATTGTATATTTTAATCACGTGTGTCTTCAATTAGATTAGAAAACTTAAAATTTCTTTGGTAACGAATGTGTGTCTTTTAAACCCAAGTCCACTTACGTATTCTCTCCCTTCGCGCCTTTGGGTGATCTTGGGTGCACAAGAAATAAGTGGACTTGTTTTTATTTTTCTAGGAGGCCTACTTGGGGATTTCATCACCCCTTGGGATGACCTCAACTCCAGCGTTCTGGCGGAGTATAAAAATTGGAAGGTGAATCGAAAGACACCTCTCTTGGAAGCGTAATATTGTCACTCTTGGCTAAGCCCCAAAGAACTTTATACCTTTGGGAAGTGAAGGAGGAGATTGGGTTACCATCTCCCCCTGGCTATGTGGTAGTATTTCCTTTCATCTATAGATTTGAGCCTCACGTACCTTGTGTATATCAAGGATGCCCCCTAGTTGAGCCTTGTACAGCCTAGTTTAACCTTATAGGACTGTTGGTGTGTTTGGAGTGTTTGAAGCACATTGGTATCGTACATATTTCATTATTTGCTTTTGCATCTTAAAACCTAAAAATTTAAATAAATAAAAAATCATAAAAGTTCAAAAATCCAAAATAATCAAAAAAACATTTCAAAAACATAAAAAAACACCTCGTCTCAATCATCATTCCAAATCATTTCACGTCACATATTCCTTCCATCCAAGACATCGTTCCCTCTTACATATCTTACCTTCATCATTTAAAACGTTACTTGACATCTTCATCCTCTTTATTTATCTGAATCATTTTCTTGTCATTCTTGATCTTCATCCTAGTCATGATTCATCATTATTCATATTCATTTTCCCTAGTCAAGCTCATCATGCATTCTTAATTCGATCCTTCAAACCAGCATTCTTCTAATCCAATTCCTTGTCAAATTTAGTCATCTAAGTCATAATCAATTCACGTCTTCTTCTATTTCAATCTAACAACACATATTCTACTTTGGACATAGGAGCATTGTCTTATCATTGGACTTTCATTCAAATCAAACATTCACTTTGATTGCACTATCATAGGGTTCTTATCAAATCAAATCGAACCCTCATCCAATCCAAATCCAAACCAAATCAATATCAAATCAATTCAAATTCAATCAAATCGAATCATATCAAGTGCAATCAATTTCAATTCAAATCAAATCAAAGTCCAATCAGCACAAGGCTCCTAATTCCAAGTTCATATTCCCTCTTCAAATCTTTTCATCACTTTTCATTTTGCATCCATGGATTCCCATTCACTTCTTTCAATAGTTGACAATATTGCACGACAACATGGTCTCCTACCTTCTTCATATCAAATTCCTTCTCAACACTTCAATTCTAATCTATATCATGTTCAGCATTCTCCTACCTTTGACAAGGGAAATCTATCTCCTTATCCTTCATCTATAGACAATTCTATCCATAGCCAATATAATTCCTCCGTCATAAATGACCTCGCCATAGAAATTGAGGAACTAAAGAATACACTCTTGAACAAAATAACTCCGCAGGAAAAGGTCATTTTCTTTGCTATGTGTCCCTCATTTTCTAGCTCTCATATCCCTCCATACAATTCCATTCACGGCCCACACAATGCCTCAGTCGTAAAAACCCTTACCAAGAAAATGGAGGAAATGAAGAATTGTCTCTCATATCTCAAAGGCATTAGTTCTCATGTCCCATCCAATCCTAATCCTCCATGTAATCCCCCTTGCTGTGAACCTAATCCAAATCCTTTATCCATAATTCCACCTCCACAAAATCCTAATCCTCCAACTACATCATCCCCTAATACTCCAACAACATCATCTCCTAAGCCTCCAACAATGTCATCTCCACCTCATCAGGGGTATTTCACATCACTTTTGGCTAGATTGAAAATTCAGCATAATGAGAGCCAATCACCCAAAGCCACACCTCCACTTCCATCTCAAGAATTTTCTTCAAAGCATGATGTTTCTCCTCTAAATCTGAGCACTTCTCCATCCCATCATTCCATTATCCCTCAAGATTCATCTGTCCCTTTTAGTCCATCTTCTGATTTCCCTCCTAATCAAGATCAAGACATTACACCTACCATGCACATTACTGATTCCATTCCATCTCCAACATTACCATCCATAGATATTCCCCTACATGAGAAAGTTTCTTCCACTCCATTCACTAATACTCCTCCATGTCAAGATCAAATTATTCCCTTTCATGATTCCATTTCCTCCACACCCATGTATGATGATCCACTTACCATGCTATATGATCTTCTTTCACCACATGATTCCATTCCTTCCACATCCTCATATGATTCTAGTCCATTTCATGATCCACTCCTTGAGCTATATGATATTCTTTCATGTCAAGATCAAATTACTCCATCTCATAGTTCCACTCCTTCCATTCCATCTCATGAACCTATTCCATCTCATAATCCACTCGTTCCACTCAATGATCCTCTTCCAAGTCAAGATCAATACCCTCTTTCATCCATATTTCACGATCCTTCTCCATCTCATGATCCTATTATGCCTCATGATTCCCCTCATAACCCTACTCCTTCACATGATCCTATCACACCTATCTAATCTCTTCATGAACCCCATACACCTAGACTCGCATCTTGCGTTGAGAATACTAAGTATCCCCTTAAAAAAAAAAATCCTCAAGATGTTGGTACACCTTGCACTTTTTCCAATTCCAAGACTCTTCCTTCCGCACCTAAAACTTCTCTGCCTTCATCTTCCAAGTCCATTCTAGGTTCTTATAGTCCATCCATTCTAGGTTCTTATAGTCCATCCATTCTAGGTTATTATAGTCCATCCATTCTAGGTCCTTATATTCCATCGTCAAACCTTTCTTCTCTTCCTTCCATCTTAGGTCCTTATATACATCCTTCCACTTTATCCACGTTTTTCAAATCATCCCCTCATAAAGATCAACAAAGTCACACATCTTGGAATTCCTCCCAACGTTCACCTTCCATACATCCTTCATGCACCCATACCATGGAAAATGGAAGCAAATTGGATGCCAAAGAAAAAGAAAACAAAGTCAAAAATCCACAAAAGCGTAAGGATCGACATGTCCTATCTAAGCGACATGTCCAAGAAAAGAAAAATCAGATCCAAAATGCAATTAAAAGGCCACAAGGGCTAAAAATCAAAAGTGCAAAAGTTGTGTGGATACCAAAGTTACTTAATGTAGCAATGAATCTCAAAGAAAGATTCCAAATAACATCCAATTCTGTTAATCCAAAGGCCTCCCTCCTTCATAAATTCTCTCAACCTCCATTTTTAAAATCCATTTTGGGTCCCTATACACCCAAATCCGCCATCCCAACTCTATCATCTCCTTCATCCATTTTGGGTCCCTATATCCCAAAATTCCAACTTTCTCCTACACATCCTTCATGACTTACTCCTTTCCACCACCCTTTAAGGTGTGTGCCAATGAAGATCTTTCCACTTCCTTCACAAGTCTTCCAACCTAGTATCCATCAACCATGTCTTCCTCCTACCTACTCAACTCCCTTAATCCAAACTTTTTCATAGGTCATTGTCTTCTATTCCCCAATTCACTTTAGCATTCTTTTCCTTACCCTATCACCATCTACGAGAAAATACCAAAAATTCCTTGAAAATAAATAAAGAAAATAATAAACAAATTAAAGAAGCATAAATATCAAGGGATACATCCACATACCTAGATGCTTGAGTCATCCCTTCATTTTCCTACTATGTATCCATTGTCTTCCACTTTCAGTTACCTATCCATTAACTTTCCTTGCACTAGGGGCAAGTTCCATCCATATTGTTCTTCCTTACCTATCTTCTATATTTCATCTATCGTCCATTTTTATTCCCATCTTTGATCTTGGCTTCCACTTTCCATATCCCTTCTGCATTATCCATATGTCTTTATACCTTTCCCATATTTGATCATGACTTTCCCTTTCCTCTCATCCATCCATAAGTACCTTCCATATCCTTTCCACATTAACTATCCCACATATTCCTACATTCTTCCATATGTTTGATCTTGACATGATATCCCTATCATACATTCCATAGTCTTTGTCATGTTCATGTTCATGCATCCATTTTCCATCCATATGCATACATATTCCCATCCTCTTTTCATGTTCATTCATATCTTTTCCATCCATAATCCTATGCACATCTATCCTTCTTCCATATACCCTTGATCTTGGTTATCCCTTTCATTTCATCCACTTCTTATCACACTTTTCCATCCATATCCTTCATATAAGTATCCCTCTTCCATATCCTTCGTATTATTATCCCTTTTTCATGCCTTCCTTCATTCCACTTTCATACCCATGCTCATAATCAATACTAGAGGCACAACAACAAAAATGTTCATACATGCTTAAGAAGAGCACCATGCCTTTTCTTCCTCCATATGCGAGCTTTCACACCATCCATCCATTTTCATGCAATCCTTCCTCACCATTATTTCCTTCCGTTTTCATATCCTTGGAATGGGACATTGTTGGTCACTCCTTTGAAATATGGTTCTTGTTTCCCCATTATCTAACACTATATCCGTTGGTCATCCATATTATTCCTTCATTAATGTATCTACCCAACCTTCCTATCCATTTACAAATACCATGGCTCTCCCTTGTCATTGGTCTCAATTCATTCTATTCCACATTCATTCACTTCTATTCATTCATTTATATCAAATTCAATCCAAATCTTTCACATTCAATCCATTCTATTCCAAATTCATTCAATCAATTCATTTCTCTCCATTCTATTTATTCATTCATATCAAATTCAATCCAAGTCTCCCAATCATTCAATCAATTCATTTATCCTCTAATCTCATCATATTCTCTTCTTCCAAGCACTTCATTCACATCATTTCCATAGTCAATTCCTTCATTCTATTTGCATCTACCTTGATCAAATTTCTAGTCTTCCATTCAACACATTTTCCTCTAACAGAATATTTATTGTTTTCCTTCCATTCCATTCCAATTCAATTCATCCATTATCTGGTCTTATCCATATTCTCACCACACTAAGCTTCCATCCATAAACCAACCTCATCAAATAGTGATTGCAAACAAGCTTACATAAATTCACATTTAGACTCAGTGATTTGAGAACATCATTCCTTTTACTGTCATTGCCAGCAACCAATCACAAATATCTCATTTCAATTCAATCAATCAATCAGTTTTTGCCTTACAGGATGAATCCTTCCTACACAGGCTTAACAAGCTTAACAAATTTAACAAATTTATCAGGTTCATGGCAAGCATGGTGAATTGAATGACTACTTAGTCATAATGTCTTTTTGTTAATTTTATCTTTGTGTGAGAGTGATAGCCTTCCCCAGTGTGCCTCGATCTTCCATATCTTGGTATCATTGGAATGACTTATCCTAATTACACAATTATTTTGCAATATGATCTATTTTCATGATTCCTTAACACATTTATGTTAGTTTCAAGTTATGTTAATGCATTGCTCATTGGGGGCAACGGGTTAGCACACTTTCCACCAAGCTCCTTAAAAAGACTTTGGGTGTGCCCAAACCTCTCCAGTGCGTATATGTCATTTGTTCTCCCATGACTCTGAAACCTGCATCCATTGTGTTAAGAGTCTAATACACGCAAAGGAATCTTGTCATCTATGCTTCTATAGCATTTGGTGCATAACTCCTCTTGCAATATTAAAATAAGGTTTGCTCTCCATATGAACACAATTGAATCTCTTGCATTCATGTAGTTAAGTTTGCATCATTTTCCATCACCCTTCTTCTTTGTCGTTGACACTAGTCCTCTCTTATCTTCTCTAGGGCAACCTATATTTTCTTTGATATGATGTCGTGCTGACATCACATCAAAGAGGGGAAAAATGTATACACTAAAAATTGTCCTGAATAACTATATTAATTTAATTAATACTAGTCACATTCCTCTAATTATTTAATTAAATTATTTTAATTAAATAAGTTCATTTTTGCCTAAGTATTTAAATTTAATTTAAATACTTCTTAGCTCTAATGTGTTAATTTAAATTAACACATGATTCTCCACATATTCTTTTTTTAAATAAATTTTATTTATTTAAAATCCTCCATGTTCCCATTAATTCTTCTAGACCTTGATTAAATTAAATTTTATTTAATTTAATCTTTATTCAAACCGCCTAGAAGTATGTGCATTCATATGAGTCGTCATCACTTCTTTTAAGCACATGTTGTCTACACCATAGGAATCTTCCACACACATGCCATCTCATCAGTCTTATCCATCTATCTAGAATGTGAGATAAGGTGCTTAGTTGTCAATTCTTATCCTTATCTCCTGTGCTTAGTTGTCAATCCCTATCCTTATCTCCTAGTGGTTCTAAGCACATTCTAGATGCTTCCTCCATCCCCTTTAAATAGACATCTTGTCTCAAGCATTTGAAACAGACACGACGAGACACAGACACTACAAGAAGCATGAGAAGAATGGCCTAATACTGGTTGAGTTAGGAATCATTAGAAGTCCATTAGAATTTCTTATCATTGCATCATCATTCTGTCATTTTGATTTTTCATATCATCTAGTCTAGGTACATATTTCATTATTCCATTTGCATTCACACATCCAAGAGATTCATCCATTATTGTGTTCCTAAGAGCATACCGAACATTTTCTCCATTGCTATGTTCATAGTTTGAGATTTGCATAATCTTGGTTACAATTTTATGCAACACAAAGCTTGTGTTGTAGCAATGTTTTGTAAACCACATCTAGGGGTTCTCCCAAAGGTGTGTATTCTCACTTAGGAAATATTGCCCATGAGTTTCTTGATTTGTTCCTAGACATATTATTGTCAGTAGGAGGTTTCTTAGCATTTTTGGTCACTTTGAGGCCATTTGTGAGATTAAATGCAGCTTTAGCAGGTTTGGGTGTGACATTGTCAACAACTCCATCATGTACAATTTCTCGATTCTTGTTGAAATGTTTGGTTTTATCCCTATTGGAAGTGGAACCTTGTTTTATGTCTCTCTAAAGAGTGAGTTCACCTTTCTTGACCATAAATTCTTCGATTCGGATAGCCTGTGTAATCATGTCTTCAAAGGTACGTGGACCTTGAAGTTGGACTCTGTATCCAAAATCAGGTAGGAGGTAATCCATGAAAATGTCAAGCTTCTCCGTTTTTGGGATTTTGAAAGAATACTTAGTGTATAGTTGTCTCCACCATTGGAGGAATGTGAGAAAAGGCTCACCAACTTTCTATTTAAGGTTGCATACATCTCAAATATTGACAAGATGTTGAATGTTATGAGAATATTGTTGAACAAAGAGATTGGAAATTTCATCAAACATCTTGATACCAGGAGGTAAATGTGAGAACCACTCCAAAGCCTGACCACCTAGGCTTCTAGGGAATAAACACATGAGGTAGGTTTGATCGTGTATAAACTCCATAGACAAAGCACCAAATTCCCACAAGTGATCTTGGGGATTAGTAGTACCAAAGTACTTGTCATATTTGGGTAGTTCTACGACACATGGGAAAGGTGACATGTTTATGCTTTTGTCAAATGGAAATGGACAAAGAGCATCCAATGTGTATGTCTTTGTGGGTTTCTCTTTCTCATGCATCATCTAAGACAATTGGTCTTGCATAATTTTCAGTTATTTTTGGAGTTTAGAAGTCTTAGTTTGTTCTTTAGGCATGATAATGGTTTCCACATTGAAATGAGAAGGTAACTTTTCTCCCTCTTGGGCAAGTTTGAGAAAGTACTTTTCTTTCTCATCGTTGAGTAGGATTCCCATGACCTTTTGGAAGTTTTTGTCTCTTCAACATTTTGCTATGTGTTCAAGGAGTATTTCCACCTCTTCCTATTCCTCATCGATGTCATAGTATTTCTCTTTCTCTTTTCTATTCCTAGGTGGTTCTTGATGTTGACTATGACTACTATGTTCAGGTTCATGATTAGTCAGTATACGAATGTGTTCAGTTTTAGTGTGTTGTGTTTCAAAAGGTCCTCTAAAAAAAAGATTAGACATCATGTTTGGTAATGTAGGACCTCTTCCTGTCTCAGTATCCTCTTGGTACAAAGGATTTCTAACTTGTTATAGGTTTATGGAAAATGTTTGTTGAGTTTGAGGTGACCTGGCAAGTGAGGGGGATCATGAAGATGCCTCACTAGCTGAACTAGATACCGATTGTGTAACGAAAGGTAAGTGACCTCTATTGCGATTACGACCCCTGGCATGACCATGTCTAAGTCTAAGAGGATAAAACATGTTGCTGCTTCTGTTTGTGATAGTCATAGACAAGGACAAGAAGCTAGAACCTGGACAAGGACTATACTAAGACCGAGTCTCAAAAAGGACAAGATAATAGCAAGAATGCTATACACTAAGGCACAAATAGTCTGATTTAAAGGCTAGAACAGCCAAAGATTATGACAATGTGATACAAAGTGTGACAAGCATTAAGAAATGAAGACAAAAGGTAACTTAGGAGATGAGACCAGTCAAAGTACAAGACACAAGTCTTCAGCTAAGTGAAATGTTGTTGTTTTAGGACTTTTTACAAATAGAGAGTGATAAAAGGACACAAAAAAAGATAGTGTGTAGGCCGCAGATAGCTAAAATAGACCCAAATTGGTAATGCTGACACAAGATTTTGCATGAAAAAACCTTTATAGGCCGCACAAAGAAGTGCAAGAAATGACCAATTTTAACAAGTTTTTGGCAGTGTTTCAGCAGAGTTTCATGCGAGAATCTACAATGGTCATGCGAGACAGGATCTCAGATTTGGTGAGAAAACATAATAGCAAGTCCCTAAAGTTAATCGTCGTGCGACTGTAGTGAAAAGTTGAGTTGTTTTGATAGTTTCAGTTTAAGAGGCAGAATGTTTTGACAAATTTTGATCATTTCAGTAACTAGGTAGATAAAGAGGCATGTAGAACAGCAAGCAGGTGACTTCAAACATGTCTAAAAACAATAAGCAAGGGCAAAAGCAACCTTGCGCATGAACAATCAAGAAACTTAGTTTGTGCTAATCCCTAGGAGAGCTATTTGTGTATGTTTTCAAAGAGTTTTGCAATCATTGCACACATTCCTAAAAAGTGAAAAGTTTAGCCTCTCTAAGGTTTTTAGTAATGTTTTGACTCTACAACTTTTATGACTCACTAGGGTGACCTCCAATCTTGACGCACTGAGGTTTCAACACAGTCCAAGAACTTAATCTTCAAGAGCTGCTGGGGAAATCTGACAACCCACAATGAACCACACCCATGGAGATTTCTTCCACAAGGACATTTATATAGCAGTTGTCACTACCACGTCAAAAATGGCTATTACCGCTCGAGGTTTCATCCATGCAGTTTGCCCTGTAGAGGGATTGTCTGTTATGGTTAACCCTCTCTAAAGGTGACCAACTCACAATAGTGTACCACAAGGGGACTTAGCTTCTAGATCCAAGGTTTTGACACCTTTACACTTTCAGCCCAATCAAAGCAAGTAGATTAATCTGACACGCTAAACTAAGATTATCTCTTAAAGATCTATGATGTCAACTTCTAGTGATCTATCAACCTCTTCGGGGAAAGGATGCCTCAATCAACAAGTTGAAGACTCATTTATCTACAAGATGCTCAAAGTATTGTCTCCACCTACAAGGAATCCATCATAGAGAGGAGTTTCCCTAGGGACCCACTCTCTCAAGATCCATGAATAGTGTTCATGGGGCCTAATTACTATGTGTGTACAGATGTTAATTCCTAAAAGCAAATCTATCCAAAAGTAGTCAAAGAGCACAAGGTGGTACACTTAACGCTTTAACTAATGTGAGGTGAGTCCAAAGATGTGGAACATTTAACCTTTCACACAAGCCAAAATGAGTCCGCAACTCAGAAATTAGTGAGTTCTAGAAAGCACAAAAGGGTTGCCTTGTGGAGCATTTAATGCTTCTTTCCTGTAGACCCCTCCCCTTTAACGTGGTCATGATCTTGCAACCATAGGGTGAAATGAGGGGCTGGTGGATTTAGTGATTCCAATAACCCAAAATAGCTATCTAAATCTATCACTAGTACCTAAGCCTGCTAAATGAATACTAACGGAGATCACACCCTAGTATCAAATTATGCATGTGTTGTAAAATGAAAACATGGAAAGAAACACACACAAGCTTGACATGAGAGATGTTTGTTTTAGATCCAAATGAAGTGTTATCAGCTGAGGAAGGTTACCTGGTGATCCTCGCAACGTGCTTAGTAGATTTTACCTGATTTTTAACAATTCTTGTGCTGTTTTCGAAGCTAGCAAAAGCGAGATGCATTTTTTCTTTTCTTTTCTTTCTTTTGTCATATTTGGATGGCCTTTATTTCTTCCTTGCTGTTTTCCAAAACCTGCAATAAAAATTATTGATTAAAATTCCAAGATTTGCATCATGAGTTAATAATATTTTTTATGAAAACACATAAAAAATTATTAAAAAAATAATTATGAACCAAAAATCTGAAATTTTTACTGTAGTCTACAGAAAGCCTCCCAAAAATTCAATAAAATTTTAGGATTTAAATTCTTTGATTTATGTCAAGAATTAATTTTTTTTATGAAAATATATTAAAAAATATTTTTTTGCTCAAAAATATCCAAAATTTTTACTATGATCTCCTGAAATCTTCTTAAATCCATAAAATAATTTTCAAATTAAAATTCAATGATTTGGGTTATGAAATAATTTTTTTCATGAAAATACATTAAAAAATTACTAAAAATTCATTTTTGATCAAATAAATCCAAAATTTTTACTGTGAACTGAGGATTTCATGCCAAATATGAAATTTAAATTTTAGATTGAAATAATGAACCATTTGAAGGATATGATCAAATCTTTCAAGAACCCCAAGATTTTTTTGCCTGCAACTTAGCTTGCACAAGGGTTAGCCTTAAAAGCTAAAATAAGAACATAAAAAAACACTTTATTAGAACCATCAAGTTGCTGCAAAAAAAAAAGAGTCAAAAAAATAGACTGAAGATAAAATGCAAGAAAAGAAGATGGAGCTAAAAACTTGGTTCAGGCCCCATGGTGGGCGCTAGAAATGTATATGTGAAAATGTAGCCTCAGGCTTCACACACACTTCAACACGGGCATTGTTTGCAAATTCATCCTGAAATGAACATTGGATTGTTCATCCAAGAATCAGCCTGCAAGGCAACTTGTTGCCTTCTATCTAGAGGGATTTGCTTATTAGATATCCTCAGATTTGAGGTGTTTAAGCAACCAGGCCCTCTACGAACGAAGGATTTGAGAATGAGATGCAAATAATTTATATGATTGTGTAATTTAATCTAGAATAAGAAATGCATTTTAATCTAGAAACATGTAAAAGAGATTATGCTAGATGAATATGCATATTAAATCTATATGAGAATTAAACTAACAATGAAAATCTATATGAGAATTCGGTGAGATTAAATGAGAATGCAATTTGATAGCAATTTGATGCAAATTCTCTTCAACCTCTCCCTAAAATGAAGAGAGGAGGGTCTCTTATATAGATTTTCCTGAAAATCTCTGACAGTTGAGAATTATTTCAATCAACGGTCAAGATTGAAGATGAAGTTCAGTCATAAAGGAAGATTCCCAAATTAGAGGGAGTTAACTGATTTCTTTTGAGTAGAATAAGGAGTTAACTTATTTAATTTAAGTAGAATAAGGAGTTAACTGATTTAATTCCTTTTTGATCAACAGTGATCTGGGAATTTCCCTTTTTGAACTGAAGAAGGATTTTGGAGAGATATTTAATTTAATAAAATGAGATATGCTCTCATAAATATATTTTCTATTTAATTAAATAATTTTATTTAATTAATTAGAGACACTTTCTTATTTAATTAAATAACTATATTTAACTAATTAGGAATTACTCCTATTTAATTAAATAACTTTGTTTAATTAATTAAAGAATAGCCTTCCATTTAATTAAATAATTTTCTTTAATTAATTAGAAATACCTTTCCCATTTAATTAATCAAGATAGGCGTATTTATTAAATTAAATAAATTTAATCCCATAGTACATTAGCCTTAGGAGATAATTTAATTTAATAAAGTATAAATACTTTAAATTAAATTATAATTAAATCAAGTAGGTTAGGGTCTTCTGCATCTGACAATTAAGTCAAGTAGCGAGTTAGATCAAGAATGTGTCTAATGAAATAGGAATTTAGCAATGATCAAATAGACCAGAATTGGTACCATGGCAATGAGCCAATTTTGGGGTATTACAGACCCTGTCTTGCAACAGCTACCCCCAAACTCTTGTAGAAATAATTTGGAGGGAAACTACACTAAATAAACCTCTAAGTCTGATTAGGCTCCACATGACAACAACAAATTTTGTATTGGACAACTAAGTATAGCCTCTACCTTGCTAGGACCCATCTTGAACTGCCCCTATAAGATGAAAAAGCCCAAGTAGACCACCTCCTCCTTCATAAAATCACACTTTCCCAGTTGATGGTGAGTTGAGCATTAGATAGCCTTTTCAAAACTAGATTTAGGCGCCTTAAATGTTCTTCCTTTGTACTACTAAAAATTAAGATATCATCAAGGTAAATTACAACAAACTTACCCAAGTAATCATTAAACACTTCATTCATGAGCCTCATGAATGTGGAGGGGGCATTTGAAAAACCAAATGGCATCACTAACCACTCATATAACTCTTTGGTAATCTTAAAATTTTTCTTCCACTCATCTCCCTCTTTAATCCTTATTTGATGATATCCACCCTTCAGGTCAATCTTAGTGAAGTACTTTGTATTGCCCAAACAATCTAGTTAAGTCTTAAATTCTTGGGATTGGAAATCTATACCTAATTTTTATCTTGTTGATTGGTCTTGAATCTATACAAATCCTCCAATTACCTCCATTCTTTGGCACCAAAATAGTTGGTACTACACATGGACTTACTCTTTTCCTTATTAAGCCACGTTCCAATAACTCTTGCACTTTCTTGGAAATTTCCTCATGCTGGCTTGGTGTCATTTTATAAGTGGCTTTGTTAGGTAAGGCTACTTTAGGGATGAGATCTATTTGATGACTGATAGCTCTCTTAGGTGGAAATGTGTGTTCTCCATCACCTATAATGTCCTCAAATTGATTCAACAGTTCTTGCACTTCCCTAGGTAAGTGTGATCTGATGGCACTCTTTGCATTTTGGGGCTTGACAGTGATAGCATATCTTATGCCTTCTCCTTCTCTCATGATTTTAAGGAACTCCTTCTCCCCTACCATGAGCCCATTAAGTTCCAAATTTGTGTTACTCTCCCCTTTCAATAAGGATTGAACAGTGTAAGATTCTTCCCCTTTCTTAAACTTGTATATATTCTTCCTAGCATCACATTGTGACTCTCTATCATATTTCCATGGATTCTTCCCCTTTCTTAAAATTTTATATATTCTTCTTAGCATCACATTGTGCCTCTTTATCATATTTCCATGGCCTCCCTAGAAGGATATGACATACATCAGTGGGAATTATATCACAAAGCACTTTGTCATTATGTCTCCCTATATTAAAGTCTACCCATGCTTATTCTTTCACCTCTACATGTTGACCCTTATTTAGCCATTTGATAGGACTAGGACAGGGTAATGTATTTAATGGCCAAACCCTTCTAGATATTCCTTCCTACACAAGAAGTTCCTACTTCACTAGGAACAACTTTTCCCATATCCTAACCTATCTTTCAAGGCTTGACCATGAACTTGGTACTTCATTTTGGCCTTCTCACTAGTTAATATGTTCTTGCAAGGAATGGAGGCTTTACGTAGGGTGTCTTTGATCCCTTCCATCCATTTTCCTCACTTCTTTCATTAGGGTTCAATATGATCCTTGGGATTCTCAAAAAACCCTTATTAGGACTACTAGCCCTCAATTAGCCCTCCAAACTGACTAAAATGGATTTTTTGAAAAAAATTCTTAAAGAAGTCTCCAAAAGAAATTCACAACCTGGTACCCTTTACTAAGACCTTTGAAATTCCTAAGGTTTCAAACTCCCAAGTCCTACTAGATGTTTTTGTAATCACCTAAAAATGGTCATCTAGACTATTAGCCCCCTTCTCAGCATTTTGGCTAAATTAATTTAATCATTTACCTAGACCAAATTGCTAATAATAAATTTATTTGATTATAACCTATAGTTTGACTATGCTATCCTAAGTTCATTATTTGATTAAAAGAACATGTCCCCTTTTAATTAAATAAAAGACCCCATTCTTCTAACCCACTTAAAGTGCACACATAAAGTCTTTTTTCTATTTTGCAATTAAAAGAAAAGGCTTTGTGACTTTTGTCTTATATGACAAGTCAACTTATATTCTATTGGTTGATTTGTGTGTGCACATGGATCACTCCTCTTTTCAAATTCCACCGTTGATCATCCACCATCTTCATCTTGATCTCTACCGTCCATACATCTTTAAAAGGGAGAGAGCTTTCCCCCTCAAAGGCATCCATCCTCATTTTTGAATATTGTTATGCTGCAGGTTTTCTAATAGGTTTCTTTGGAGCTTTGTGGAGAACTTCTCTTTCTTGTCTACATTCTCTCATCCATGGCATTCTAGCTTAGCTTAGCTTTCATTTTTACATGTAGTTTAATCTCACATAGCTTAATAATGGTATTGTAACACTCTCATCCATGCTTAGAATAGCTGCACTTTTCATATTCATTCTAATTTAATCTTTAGTTGCATTGCATTCTTGAGGAACTCCTTGAGACATTTGCATTCTTGCATCTTGTCTTTGGAACCTCCCATTGCATGGTTTACTAGCAAGAAGAGTATCTTTAAGGCTCATCTGAGAGCCTTCTTATTCTTGAAATATACTCTCTTGCACTCCATGGATAGGGAGCTCTAAGCCGGCATCCAAGCATTCCAAACTCATGGAATCGTTTGGATAGAAGGGTTTAGAGTGGGACACTTTCGAGTGTACATTTTTGGCGCCCACCGTGGGACTTGAATCAAGTTCTAGCTCCATTTGCTTTCATTTTTTATCTCTGATTTTTTACAGCAGCATATTGGATCTAATCAAATGCTTTTGTAGAATTATCACTTTGGTTTTAAGGCCAACCCATAAGTAAATTGGTTTGAAGGCCAAAAACTTAGTTGGTTTAAAGATGTGATCATATCTTTTAAACCGCTTAGAGTTTGGTTCTGAATTTTTTTTTGTAGGTTGGGTATATTTTCAAAATATCTCAGTCCGATTTTCAGAGAATTTTGACATGATTTTCGGAAGTTATAATTTTTTCTTTATTTTTCATAAAAAGCCGTTTTTGATCGCAAATCAGCGCATTTTTTGGAAAAACTTACATTTTCAGAAATCTTTTTGAATTCTAATGGGGGTTCTTTCTTTGTGTTTTGAATTTTGAGATCGTATTAAGGATCAAAAACTTGATTTGATAAATTTGGCCTGTTTTGACAAAATCAATCTCTAGGGAGTAAATGAAGAGATTTTTAAAATTTTTTTGCATTTTTGGAAAGCTCTCTGATTTTTAATATGGGTCTCTTCTTTTAATTTTCATTTTTGGATACGAAATCATAGCAAAAAATTCCAATCTTGTTGACTAGGTCAAAACCAAAGAGTAAAAATGAAAGCATTTGTGATTAACTTGCACTTTCTTTGCATGCACTTGGTTGGAAGATAAATTGGATTTTTGAGGAAACTCACCACTTTTTATTGCAGATTTTTATGTTATTTCACACTAACTTTTGTTGCTAACAAGTTGTGATTTCAGGTTGCCATCCTTGTGAAAAAAATTGAAACATTGCATAAAAAGAACGCATGTCAAAGCTTCAAATGCACAAGGGCTACTAACATTGTTTGCAGGGCTGCCCAAAGCATAAAAACTCAAAAAAAAATTGCTTTTTAGTTTTCATGTGCAGCATATACTAGTTTTTTATTTTTAGGCACATTAAAACTTGTGATTGAAGTCTTTTGGTAATAGGAGAGTATGCTCTTCACCCTTGTGGTGAATCAGAAATCTTGACTTACCATTTGGTTTCAAAAGCAAGGGGTAACTGAATCTTTTTGGTGTGTTTGGGAGAAAATGATTGGAATAGGAGAGTATGCTCTTCACCCTTGTGGTGAATCAGAAATCTTGACTTCCAAAAGTTGATCCACTCTTTGTGTAGTTTAGAATCCTTTAGAGGGCCTGCTCTCGGACAACCTGAGAGGAACGACCCAAGTGGGGACAAACAGATTACCCAGCTCTTCCAACCCACTATAAACTCAAGGCTATCAAGGACACAAAACCTTGGTAGACATAGTGTTTATCTTCACCTAGTGTGATTGCTTATGGGATTTTGACCATAGGGAGATCATTAGGCAAGAATGCTTAAGGTACTCTTGTGATCGCAAGATCGGTTACTCATCGCAAGGTGAGGTGTCCCATAATTGGGAGCAAGAGGAACAGTATGAACGGAAGCCCTATCTAAACACCCTAAGTTAGTAACTACCATTTTTAGTCACTCAACTTCTTGGTGCAAGGATTGATCCTAGTGGACTACCCGGATCACCCCAAGATTTACACTCACCATATGTGTTCCCTTGGTTATGCTTATGGCATTTCCATGACAAATCCAATATCTCTTGTGGGCAACCACTTGGTGTGAGGCAAAGGAGCATCAAGCGTGGGCTAAGTTGTTGAGTAATGAACCATGTCCTTTAGGTAGATATTGCTTGATGTGTTCTCAAATGTGGTATACCTGTGGAAATCTTTGGAACATACACATGATGATAGTTATACAGCTTTCTTTTAAGACCTCACATATGCTTGTATCATGCAAGGTTGCTTTGTCCCTTGCTTGATTGTTTGAAGACTACTCCATGTGTCACTATCTTGCTTGGAAAGAAATTTTTTTTGAACATCAAACTTGCTATGCTATCAACTATTGTCAAACTTTATCAACCAAGTCAAAACATCAAATGCAAACATTTTCTTGTGTTGCTTGCTAAGGGGAGTCTCATCATTTGATTTTTATTTTCTATGTCTCTAGTTCTTGAACATGCTTAAAGTGACTCTTTGGTCTTGGTGCTCTTGGTCTTTCTATCTTCATGGTCTATGCATGCTTTTTAGTTATCCTTTTGCTAAAATGGTTGCCTTGATTTCTTGACTACACTCTTGGGTTGGAGAGTTGTTCACTTGTCACCCTGCTTGCTCTATCTATTTGGCTATTTGGGCATCTTGCCTAGCTATTGACTTGAGTCATTCATGTCGTAAGTTTCTTGGACATATTGTTTGACAAGTCGCTTTAATCTCTCTCTACTATCTTGGCAAGTGAACACTCTACCTCCTATAGTTTCAACATACAATTATCTTCTAGGCTCTTTGATGCTTGGCTTTGCATCTAAAACTATGGGATCTAAACCTTGTGCTACCAAACTTCAACCAAATCTAGATGATCATGATATCCTCCATGTCACTAAAGAGTTTCAAGATCTATATGCACAATACAAAGAACTAGAAGAGACAAATGATCTTTCTTACCTTCATCTCTCTAAGCGCATGATAGAAATGAAGTCTAAACTTGAGAAAAGGTTGGAGGAGAAGATTTCATCATTACATGAATCTTCCTTAAGGTCTTTACATGCATGTGAGTCACCTTATTTGAGGTCATCCTCTTCTTCTAGGTCTACATACTCTACTTCAAGACATCAAATGTCTTCATCTTCTAGATCTAAAGACCTCTTTAGAGAACAAGCAAGTGATACCTCCTTTGAGCCTATGCCAAAATTTCATGATGGACCTATCTTTGACCAAGATAATAATGAAGACATGGATGCATTCTATTCACTTGAGAAACAAAAAAAGGACTCTAGACATACTTCTAATAGAACTTTTACTCCCTTGGAACATTCTTATGATGACATTTTGCAAACACTTCTTGAAACTAAGCCCATCATGTTGCCTAAGTCTAGTTCCTATGGAAATCCTTTCTTGGATGCTTATTGTGCTTATCATCAATCTAATGACCATGCTACTTTTGATTGTATAGAGCTGAAACATAAAATCCAAGATCTCATTGATGATGAGATTGTTGATCTTGGAACCTCTAGTGACTCATGTGCTGAGGATACTTCTCTTGAGCAAGATTACATTAATGAACCTATGTCTAGTAGCGGCTCTATTACATCTTCCACTTCTTCCAACACTCGTGCATCTCCCAACACTTCAAATCTTTCCAACATGCCTCCATCAAATAAAGAACCTAATGCTTTTCAGATTGACTACGTGTATCCTCAAGGGCTACCTCTAAAAGAAACTCAAGCTAACCTTCATTTGGCTACAAACCTTTTCCATGCTACTAATCCTAAACATCCTCAACCTTCATGCACTACTATGCCTAATCCAAGCACTACTCCACTCACTCTTCATTCTCCCTTGTCCTTAGAAGTGGGTCCATGTCAAGAGGACTCTCAAAAAGAAAAAGCTATAAATGTCAAGAAAGATCAAGATCAAGCACCCTTTCATCTCTTTCAAGATTTTTCCCCTCCATATCCTATAACTTGTCCACCTCCTAAGTATGATGAAGATACCACTTCCATTATCTCCCTTGAGCTTACTGAAAATTATGAGAAAAGTTCTCTTCATATGCTATCCAAAGCTACTTGTCAAGATCAAAGCATCCCCTCATGTTCTACTTCTCCACATCTACTTCAAAATTGTGCTCAAGCTTCAAGTGATTATATTAAAAATGTTGTTCCTATGAAAGGTACTCATGAGTCTATTGATGGTTTTGATCATGTTGCTCACTCTAAAGATGTTGATATCCCTTCCCACTATCCCTTTGCATCTTCTAAATCTATCCTTGGTCCTTATCCATCTAAGCTAAAGCATTCAAACCTTCCATCCATATTGGGGCCTTATGTTCCTCCATCTCCTACATTCACTCCTAGCTCATTCCCTAGCTCTCCCATAATACCTCAAGATCAACAAAGACACTCATCCTTGATGACTTTTCACCCATCTATACATCTAAATCAGTCATATCATCCTTATTCATCCACAAATCCCAATTCCTTTGGAAGTGAGAATAAACATAAGAATCCATTGAAAAAGAAAGATCACTATGTCCCATCTAATCGACATGTGAATGCTAAGAAGGAGAATGCACAAAAGAGACCGCAAAGGTCCACTACTCAAAGAGCTAAACCAAAGAAAATATGGGTTCCTAAATCCATCATTATACAAATGCACTCTCAAGCACCCAAAGAACAAGGAAAATATAAAGCTATGTGGATTCCCAAGTCTCTTTTAAAAGACTTGAATATTGAAAATACTTCAAAGTTGACATTCAAGCTTCCAAAGGCTTCCATTCCATCTTCTTCCAGAAATCTTTCTAAAAATATTCCAAAGCCTTCCACTCCACTTTTTTCCAAATCTCTTCTACCAGCTCATACATCTAAACCTCAAGCTACTTCATCCATGATTCCTCCATCATTCCAATACCCTTCAAGGTGTGTGTCAACGTTGATCTTGTCTAATATTTCAACTACCCTCATGAAATCCTCTAAAGCTTACACCTCCTTTCTATACATGAACTCTTATCCTCCATATATTCTTCCTACTACCATTTCCCTTTCATCACCCTATCAACATATTTGAGAATACCTTTCTATGGTCTTGGCTTATCATGGCTTATCTTTCCTATAGGAGCACTATCTAAATTCAAAAAGCTTGAGCTCTTTCTAAAAATGAAAAAAAAAAAAAAATGAAAAAAATTGAAAATGTGCCTTGGTGAAAACCACTTCTTGTGGCACCTTGGTAGCAAAAGTAAAGAGAAATAAATCCATCCTATGGTGAAAACTACTTCTTGTGGCACCTTGGATAAGTACCATGATGAAAACCTGGCAAACAGGCATCATGCGTAATTCTTCCATCTGGACAATGTTGAGCTATCTTTGCATATTGGCTATCTTATCCACGAGATTTTCTATTGTGCTCTCCCATTCACTCATAGCCTCCATCTTGAGCTTTATTCTTATTGCTCTATCCCATTGGTATACTATCTAGTTGACCCCTTGGTCTTGATCATAATAAATGAAACATGGTTCTCATAGGTCTCTTGACATGGCTACTCTTTTGGACTACACACTTCATGCTATCTCACTTGTTGGCTTCATTGATTATCCTACACATTATCTTGCTCATTTCTTCCATTGCTTATCCAAAACCTACTTTATATGGCTATCTTTCCCTAGCTTGGGTACTCTTGAGGAGTGCATCCTTGAGGATCACTTTCACTTGCTTCATACTCCTTTCTTATCCATCTTTGTCTATCCACCAACTTTCTGCTCCATCATGTCCTACACCTGCTAGACATTGGGAGAAAATGATGTGATCTTGCTTGAGAACCAGTAATCTCTAAATTATTCTAAAAATTTCAAAAAATCATATATGATGCTGAAAAAATCCTAAAAATCAAAAAATGTCCTGAAAAAATGATCATCTTAGTGAAAACCTCACTTTGATGTATCACCAAAAAAAAATCAAAAATACAAAAATACAAAAATTTGAAAAAAGTCTTGAAAAAATCTGTCAAGTGGTGAAAACTGAAAATAGACACTACTTGAAACCCTTGCACCTATGTCTATCAATCTCAATCATCCACTTTGCTACACATTTCCTAGCTTGGAATTGTTTCTTGTCCTCATCTTGTGGGCATAACTACTTAGCCTATTGAGGTATTCTTGTGGATTAGGGTTTCTTTGACAACTCACAAAATAGTGTTTCTCAACACTTCCCCCACTTTGACATCAAGTGTTTTTTAACACTTTATAGATAGTTTACCTACGGTCTCCGATGTCGCGATTTCTCACTATCAGAATCAAGTCTTGAAGAAATGGCCAAGTGACTTACACACATGCACTTTAACACTTAAACGACTGAGCTATGCTGATCTTTATCTACTTTGTGTGCTATCTATGATGATTTCTTTGCCATGTGTTCCCTCCCTAATATTCTTTCGAGGATGTCATTGACTAGAAGACTGGGGGCATGGGGCATGTCTTCTTGATTTCTGCTTGTGGGTATACTTTGTTTGTTTATAGTGTTGTAAGCATTCATGCTTGTCCTATTCAACACTTTGACTTATAAATGTATCATCCTTGACTGTTTTGCAAGACCGCACTTAGGGTTTATCCTGGTGCTTATGCCTTGATACAGGTGTAATCTTGCTAAATTAAACTTAGGGAATCTAATCGTGTAGTTATCTTGACTTACATGTCTCTGATGCTTAGATTGGATTTCCACATACCTATCTAATATCAATCATATTCATATCCTCATAGTTATACTAGTGATGGTTGTATGATCTCATGATGTCCCTAATAAATGCTCAATGATGAAATTAAGAGTCTAAATGTTATGCGCTTCTTTTTGGTAAACCACTTTGCATATTAGCTTGCATTTTAGGTTCATTTTCTAGCTTAAGTCTTGCATTCTTGCATATGGGGAGAGCTCTCTTTCTTCATCTTTTTGTGGACATATCAGCTAACTCCTTTCATATATTTCTTTACTTTCTTCTTGTTCATGTCTTTTCACCTTCTTAATCTTTCGCTTCATCTCTTTTCTATCTTGTCATCACATTATAGAAAGTTTTGACCTCTTAAATAATTTTGATGTCCTAGATTCATTTTCGGGATCGAAATCCAAATTCGAGTTCATCTTGATGGTCAAAATTGTCTTTTAAAATTCTACTTTCTTCTGAGCAGTTAGCTAACCTTTTGAGGTCTAATCTCTGAATCATCACTGGGGCATCTTCATTTCTTCATGTCTTCATCATTTCCATACTTCATATCTACTTCAATTCACTGTTTCATGTCTAAAATCACCTTTCTACTCATTTTGACCTTATTTTTATGCTATATCCTTCAAGGTCTACTCTAGTCAAACTGGGGCATTTTATCAATTTTTTTATATAGTCATTCTTGGGTTCTAATCATCTATCTGTCATCTTGGACATTGCTATATTCTAATTTTCTCATTTCTAGCTAGTTTTTGCATCCCCTTACCTCATTTCAATTTCGATCCTGAGGGGGCAGAAATACTCTATCACTGCTTAGGAGCATTTGTTTGATCTTCTCATTTGCTCTCACTCTATCTACTTTTCTAAGTGTTAGTATTCTTCTTGAATTCTGACATCATCTCTTCCTAGTGTTCAGTACTACTGCTATCAGGCTATGCATTCAGGACTTGCTATCTATTTCTGCATTTCACTCTTCGAAATTAGACATCTATATCTATCATCGCCTACTTGGCTTCGATTTTCTTTGACATAATGTGTTCCCAGATCGATCATGCATTAGTCAAAGAGGGGCAAATGTAATCACCTAAAAATGGTCATCTAGACTATTAGCCCCCTTCTCAGCATTTTGGCTAAATTAATTTAATCATTTACCTAGACCAAATTGCTAATAATAAATTTATTTGATTATAACCTATAGTTTGACTATGCTATCCTAAGTTCATTATTTGATTAAAAGAACATGTCCCCTTTTAATTAAATAAAAGACCCCATTCTTCTAACCCACTTAAAGTGCACACATAAAGTCTTTTTTCTATTTTGCAATTAAAAGAAAAGGCTTTGTGACTTTTGTCTTATATGACAAGTCAACTTATATTCTATTGGTTGATTTGTGTGTGCACATGGATCACTCCTCTTTTCAAATTCCACCGTTGATCATCCACCATCTTCATCTTGATCTCTACCGTCCATACATCTTTAAAAGGGAGAGAGCTTTCCCCCTCAAAGGCATCCATCCTCATTTTTGAATATTGTTATGCTGCAGGTTTTCTAATAGGTTTCTTTGGAGCTTTGTGGAGAACTTCTCTTTCTTGTCTACATTCTCTCATCCATGGCATTCTAGCTTAGCTTAGCTTTCATTTTTACATGTAGTTTAATCTCACATAGCTTAATAATGGTATTGTAACACTCTCATCCATGCTTAGAATAGCTGCACTTTTCATATTCATTCTAATTTAATCTTTAGTTGCATTGCATTCTTGAGGAACTCCTTGAGACATTTGCATTCTTGCATCTTGTCTTTGGAACCTCCCATTGCATGGTTTACTAGCAAGAAGAGTATCTTTAAGGCTCGTCTGAGAGCCTTCTTATTCTTGAAATATACTCTCTTGCACTCCATGGATAGGGAGCTCTAAGCCGGCATCCAAGCATTCCAAACTCATGGAATCATTTGGATAGAATGGTTTAGAGTGGGACACTTTCGAGTGTACAGTTTTAACCCTATTTTTAAGGGTTTTCTAGGGCTTAATGGCCTTCTAGACCAATCAGCAAACAAATCACTCTTGCTACCTTCCCAAGGAACTTGGAGACTTTTCCTACCACATGTAGTTGCTCCACTTAATTCTTGACCAGGTCATAACACCCATTCTTCACAAATAGTACTATTCTTGCAAGATTCACTCACTTCTTGGCTAAATTTCTGGTTGAATACCCTTTGGTTTCTCCTAGAGATTTCAAGGAATTGGCTTGTCCCTTCAGTTTTGGATCCATGATTCTTCCCACATATCCTACATAATTTCTACTAGAATTCCTCAAGGTTTCATGAGGTTTCAATCATGGGGAATGTTGGTAGACATCTTTTTGTTCAGACTGCCCAAGTTAAGCCAACAAGTAACTTGATCACAAAAAAACATTTATTTCTCACACAAACTAGATTAAATGAAACTCCTACAAAAAAAAGACTTAGTAAACACATAGTATTAACTATATTTACAACAAAATTTTTTACTCCAATCACATACCAATCAATAACTTAATTTCTCATTCAAACTGCTATGCATTTGCAGATCTCCTACAAGATGTCATACAATGTCAAACTTTTGAACTGTACAAAATGCTTTAGAGGGATTCATATACTTAATGGAAATGTAAAAAAATTAAATTAAAAATTTTGGTAACCTCCCAATAACCATTTTACCCGATCTTGCAATTTTTCAAGACAAGTTGCACTTTTTGCAAAATTGTCAATATGCAATTTTTGCAAAATTGACAATTTTTACATTTTAGCAATTTTCACTTGGTAAAACCATACCATATGACTCCAATACATGAATGTAAAACACCTAGGCCATATTTTTACCATTCCCTTGCCTACCTTTACCTAAATTTCTTATTTGGCCCTCTAAAACAACTTTTACACTTTTTACTTGATTAACAATAAATGCAACTTTCTCAAAGAACTACTTGTTTCCCACACAAACTCATGACTCAATATTGACTCCTTATTCCTAAGTGCTAGGTCTATGTCCTATCTAGTCTTAGGCCCTTATTGGATTTTGGACCTAACCTAGGTTCTGCTACACTACTGAGGTGACACCAAAGGCATATTTTTGGGATTTAACCTAAGGTGGAATTGTTCCATGCGGTCCAATATCAAGCTCAAGTCAGGTGTGTATCTCTATTCTTAGATTTAGATAAGGTTTCATCAACATAGTATTCCATATTGTTATGCATCATGTCATGGAAGATAGTAGTCATGGCTCTTTGGTAGGTGGCTCTTGCATTCTTTATCCCAAAGAGCATGACATTCCAATAGAAAGTACCCCATGCACATGTAAAGATTATTTTCTCTTGATCCCTAGGGGAACTTTTGATTTGATTATATCCATAAAATTCATTGAGTAAAGAGAACATTTCATAACTCATTGTCATGTCCACTATCATGTCTATGTTTGGAAGTGTAAAATCATCCTTGGGGTATGTTTTGTTCAAGTCTCTAAAATATGTGCACATACAAATGGACTTCTCATGTTTGGACATAGCTACAATGTTGGAGATCTACTATGCATAGTTGATAGCTTAGATGAGGTTTGTATATAAGAGCTTTTCTAGTTCTTCTTTAACCAAGAGAGCAACATGTGGATGCATTTTTCTCAACTTTTTCTTGACAGGTTTGACACCAATAGAAATAGATAGGTGATGCATGATTAGATCTTTGTCAAAGCTAGGCATATATAAATAGGTCCATGCAAAGTTGGTTTTTTTTCTTGGAAGAACTTAGTTAAGTTCTCCTTTTCCTCAATCAATAGAGATTGAGCAACATGAGTGATCTTGGGAGACTCTTTTGTACCAAGATTAATAGGCTTCATTGGTTCAATTAAAACCAAAGATCTGTCCTAAAAGTTATCTTTTCAAACTACCAAGTTCCTCATCTTCAAGTGCCTCAAAGAGGTTTTCACCCTTGGATACATCTTTGTTTTTATTTTTGTGGGGTTTAGACACCACCACAAAGTGGTTTTCACCATCTGGACACTTTTTTTTCTCTTGATTTTTTGACTAAGGTACCTAATATCTATTTTTGTCATGTTAACCATGAGTTATCTTGTGGAAGATATCATAGGTTCAATAGTATTGAGGTAGTAGGTGATCTCATAGTCATTCTAAAAAGATGGTAGTTTTAGTCTTTGGTATCGAGTAGAAAAATCTATGAAATTAGGGTGAAGTAATGAGAGGGAAGTGGAGGTTTCAAGGTTATTGATGTGAAATGAGTCATCTTTGGTGATATGAGAGGTCAAGCCCATAGGGAAAGTCCTAAAGGAGTCCAAATCAGGAATAAACCTAGAGGGACAACATGATCCACTAGAGCAGATTGTAAACCAAATTCATCAAACCCTAGACTAGACTCATTGAATGCATTTGGTTGGGGAGAATAGGCATGGATGACATCCACTCCTAACTCACAAGATGCATCTAAGAGAGATTCCCATTAATTCATATTCACCAAAATCTATACATTAGTTATGGGCTATCAAGCAAGCAATTTTTTCTCTTATCCTTCCTCTATTAGGATCTTCATGGTTAGATTCATCAAGTTCATGTTATCTAGAGGTGGAAGCTTCAACATCATTATGGGTGACCATTGACTCTTCTCCCCAAAGGAGAGAAGTTGGAGGCATGAAATCCTCTTCTTGGTAGTAGTAGCAAATGGTGGATCATCATCCTCTAAGTCACTAGTCATAGGAGCTCTTCTATTGAACCTTGGTAATTTTTCTTTGAGGCCAAAGCCTAGTCCAATAATGTCTCTATTTTCGTGTCCCTCGGTATGACTTAATTGGTTTATAAGAGCTTTCTTGTCACCAGTTAGAGATACTTGGCCATGATAGCTCGTGTTTTTTAGAAATTTGTATCATTTTCCATAATTCTTTAGAGAAATAGGAGTAGTGACTATAACCTCCTCAACATCTTCCTTGTCCCTATAAATCCAATCTCTTATAGCTTAATCTTGTTTTTATACTTCTAAGAGAATAAATAATTGAACAAAGTTCTCAATAGTAGAAGCTGAGGGCTTCAGTTTCTGTAATGTCCCTACCATTAGGGTTATGTTAGAATACATCATAACTTTAAAATATATATGATCACAATAAATTTAGTTAATATTGTATACTTTTAAAAACTAATTAACATTTGTAACAAACATTCTCCACCAAGTTTTTCTTGGATCATGTTATGGCATTCATAATGAATGCCCTCCACCAAGTTTACACTTGGATCATATTATGACATTGATAATGAATGCCCTCCACCAAGTTTACACTTGGATCATTTTATGACATTCACAAAGAATGCCCTCCACCAAGTTTACACTTGGATCATTTTATGACATTCGCAAAGAACACCCTCCACCAAGTTTACACTTGGATCATAAGAATTATATATATTTAATATTTCATAAATAATATGTTTAATTATTTATTCCATAAACCTATTATAATCTAAACATATATTACCTATTCATATTACCAAAATACATCTTTCATATGTACCTATATATATATATATATATATATATATATATATATATATATATATATATATATATATATATATATATATATATATATATATATATATATATATATAACCTTATTATATGTGGTTTATGCTAGATTGTATGTTGTCATATTCATACTTGCTAGTGGGTCCTATGTATATTTTTACCTATTGTCACTAGTATTTGCATGTTGTCCTACTTGTCTATGTTGTCGCCTTTCCTTGCTTTGGTGGTTTGAATGATTTTGTAACATCCACAATGTGGTGGGAATTTGTACTATGCCTACAAATTGATATTTGGTGCTAACATGGCTCATTCTCCCTTTCTCTTATTTGTAATGCCTCCTCTGTGTTTTGGTTATTATATTTTCTATCCTTCACCTTCAATACCATGCTTTTTCATTTATGCCTCTTCCATGAGTCATGTCTCTTAGATCCATGATGATGTATTTATTTTAAAGGTGATATGTATTATTATTTTGTTTATTTATTATTATTTTCTTTATTATTATTAAATTCTTCATTATATATAGGAAATAAATCAATATGATATATTGATTAATTTTTTGTATTCATATTGTGCCAATGGAAGTGGTCAATGTTTAAAAAATGATTAATAAGGTATACTATTAATAATGAATTGAATACATATATTTGAATAAAAATAATATTTATATTTACATTAGTCACATGTCATTATGGTGTTATGATAGTTTTTCCTTCTCAAATTTGCTTTTCCTCAAGCAATATAATTTCATTAAATTGAACGTATGATTTGAAAAGGATTACTACCATTTTCCTGAGTAATAGTTGCCAATGATGCATGTTCCTAATCATCAAATCTCACCTTTTTATTGGTTCTTTCTTCATTATATATTATTTCATTCATTTTTGTCTTTTACATCAATGATTATGTTCCCAAGGTTCTTTACATTTAAAACATAATCCTTTCTTCAATAAGTCATCTCTCTTTGGGCATCTATGACCAAACTTCCATGGTTCATGGCACAAGTGAAATTTCCTTTCTTGATCTTCTTTCCTTGTCTCTTTATATTCTATAAACATTTTTGGATTCTTAGACCTTTCATCTATCTTATTAGATTCAATCTTCTTTGCTTTCCTAATGACTTCTTCTAAGTTTTGGGGTTCAAGGGGTTTTACTAGAATTTTGATGGCATCTTTAAGCCCTTCTATGAATAGAAGAGTGAGTTTTCAATGAGATAGATTTGGTAATTTCTTCTCCTAACCTATTTAAACATGGTAATTTTACCTTATTTACCTTCTGAAGGTCTTCATCTATATGATGTGTCTTTCTATTTTCCATGAGTTTAGATTTATAGTATTCTTTAAAGAGAATAAGTTGTTGAAGATTAGGATCCAAGTTGGCATACATTTGTGTGATTTCTTCCACACTATTGGAGGTCATTTTATTATTTGCAATAGGTTCTTCTCTTACAATGAATTAGGGTAATGTTTCTCATGGGACTAAACTTTGTGACGAGGGTTCATTTTCCTCATGAGTGGAATGATAGTCCCTCTATGAGTTAAGTCTCTCAATTTTATTATTATTGCTTAATTTTTGTATAGCTTGTAGTAATATCTTATTGGATTTTTCAATCCTTTCAAATCTCTCATTAGTTTGTGACAATGCATGGACTACCCAGTTCTACAGGATAACAGGATTAGGCTATGATACCACTGTAATGTCCCTGCCATTAGGGTTACATTAGAATACATAATAACTATGATAGATTGATTTGATCATAATAAATCTAGTTAAATATCATATATCCTTAAAAACTAATTAACATTTACAAAAAATATTCTCCACCAATTTTATCTCGGATCATGTTAGGGCATTCATAACAAATGCCCTCCACCAAGTTTACACTTGAATCATAAGAATTATATCTATTTAATATTTCATAAATAATATGTTAAATTATTTATTTCATAAACCTATTATAATCTAAACACATATTACTTATTCATATTACCTAAATACATGTTTCATATGTACCTATATATATATATATATATATATATATATATATATATATATAACCTTATTATAAAATATATCCACACATTACCTTAGGGTCATGTGGATCTAAGGTTATTAATCATTCAATCTCCCTACAGATTCCACCAATGCCAATCACTTGGTGTAGTATGTGGTTTGTGTTGGAGTTTATGTTGTCATATTCATACTTGCTAGCAGGTCACGTGTATACTTTTACCTATTGTCACCGGTATTTGCATGTTGTCCTACTTGTATGTTGTCACCTTTCCTTGCTTTGGTGGTTTGAATGATTTTGTCACATCCATAATATGGTGGACATTTTTACTAAGCTTGCACATTGATATTACGTGGCTCTTTCTCACTTTCTCTCATCTGTGATGTCTCTTTTGTATTTTGATTATTATATTTTATATCCTTCACCTTCAATACTATGCCTTTTAATATACACCCCTTTCATGAGTCATGTTTCCTAGATCTATGATGTATTTAGTTTAAAGGTAATATGTATTATTATTTATTATTATTATTCTTTATTATCATTCTTCTTTCATTACATATAGGTAATATATCAATATGATATATTGATTAATTTTATGTTTTCATATTGTGTCAATGCAAGTGGTCAATATTTAAAAATTGATTAATAAGGTATATTATTAATAATGAATTGAATACATATATTTTTATTAAAATAATATTTATATTTACATTAGTCACATGTGATCATGGTTTTATGACATTTTCTCATAAAGTTTCCCATAAGATGTAGGAGAAACTGATAAAGAAGCAATGGAGTCCAGATTGTACTTACCCATACCAACGCTCATAATTTTCAATTTATGTTCACACTCTTTGAGGGATGGTTTAATCTCATGGGAAGAGTAATTGTGGGGAACTAATATTTCAGTAGTAGACAACGTATTGACAGGCATTGAATTGTCCCCTAGAATAATTATTTTGGTTATTGAAAAGGAACTTTATGTAGGGTGAAAGCACAAACCCTTGTCACCCTTTTGTAAAGGAAAAGGCTAATTAAATTATAACTTTTCATCTTCAACGACATAAAAGTTGCATTATTATTTAGAATTTGAAAATGAAGTAAACTAATGAAATGTGTAGAAATGGATAAAGTTTAGGATTATAATTCTTAATAATTATTTGGAATAATAATTGATATATTTTTCTCATTTTTATAGATAGTTTTTAAGTTGCTAAAAAATGCTTAAAATTAGCAGTTTAGTTCCCACCACAAAACTATATGGAAATAAACTTCTTTCCATTTGAACTTAAACTGTATTATAGATAACATATATAGTTGTAGACACCTAAAATTGTCCAATTGAGCACAAATACCCCTTTTCCTAATCAATTAAATAGATATTTATTATTTATTTAATTGTAGTCTTATCCTACCTTTAATTAAATAAATTTAATTACATTCACCTTTCATTGATTTAAATAAATTTAGGTTTATTTAATCCTAGCCTATTTCCCCCATCCCACTTACATCATAATCCATTTATTTTAATTAAGTAAATTACTTCATTTACTTAATTAACCCCTTTTAATCTCACTTACAATTAAATATTAAATTTAATCCTATTTGAGCACACAACTCCTAACTTTAACCCTCACCCAACCTCACTTTCCTAACCTAACTCATCCTTCTAAGCCTACCCACTACTTAATCCCACTTACTTTTCCTAATCACCTTGATAATCCCCCTTTAATCCTAAGTGTGTGCTCACACATATGTGAGGAACACTCACACTTCCCACACCCCTCACACTTCTCACACCTCTTACATATTTGTCCCCCCCCCTTCACATGAGAATCAAGGTGTCTCACACGTGTGAGAAACCATGATCCTCCACACTTCTTACACCTATCATTGACCCATCACATCAAAGGTTGCTCACACATGTGTGAGCATCTTTCCCCCTTTTAATAGTCAAAAACCCTAATCCACATGGAGTCCACTTGGCCTCCACCTCATGGACACCTCATTGATCTTGAGAGATCTTAGCCCTTCATCTTGCATTGAATCTCAACCGTCTGTTTCATCTCATTTCCTATAAAAGGAGAACCCTCTCCTCATCTCCACAAGCACTATCTTGTCCATTGTTATGCTGCAAGATTTGTAAGCAACCACATCCCACAACAATGAAATCATCAACAACTTGGTGATTTTATGAAGTTTGCATTAGTGTTATTTTGAATGGTTTAAACTCTTTTGATTCCATGTCATCACTATTTACATGTTGTCTTTCATATTTGAGGTTTGCATGAATATGTAGGAATAGACTTTAGTTTCTTATTGTTTATTTCTTTGTTACATTCTATGCAATACATTTTGGCACACCTAGTGGGACCCACTTCACTGGTTCAAACTAATCATCTAATATATTTTTGAGAATATTTCGTGAGTTAAGGTTGTAGGTTGAAGGCTCACACTTGGAGATCAAGTTTCATAAGGAGTCTCAAATCAAGCCAAAAAGCCCACCATCGTGCTTGAAGCTCATAAGAGAATTCTTTTGATAAACAACACTATATATTTCTTATTTCTCTATTTTCAAGTTATAGAAGTGTATATACATTGAATATACTTCTTTGTTAATAGAAAAATGAAAAACTAAAGAAAAAGCTCTATGTTTGTTGACAAATAAATAGATTAAAAAAAAATTGTTTTGTTTTATTTTATCTTGTTTATGCTTTTTTAAAAATCATTATATATATATATATAATATATAGGAATTTAAAAAAAAATTGTCAAAAGTCTAAATAGAAAAAAAAAAATTTAAAAATTAAAAAAAAAAAATTAATTAAAATCGGTTTTTTTTTTGCAGGCACCACAAGCAACACCACTGGTGGTGCCCACAAGTGCCACCCCCATGCCCTACATATTCCTTAGCCATTACTCCTCACCACTTGGCCCTACTCTTCCCTTGCCTGTCGCTCAACCCTGCACTACCTGCGGCCTCTACCGCCACTCAATTCTGCACCTGCCTATGCCTCACTCCTACCTTGATTGCAGCTCAAACCCCCTACCTGCACCATAGAAACCCCTCACTACAACTACTCTACTCCCTCTACCCACCACCACTTCCCGCTACACTTGCTAGCCACTACACCTCTACTTGGTTGTTGCACCCCCTTTTCTTGTGCCACTCAATCTCCCTGTCTCCACCCCCCTCCTCCGCTCTGTATGGCTCCCTCTCTCCACCTCTCCCTGCTTCCTCTGCTCAGGTTCCTCTACCTCCATCCATGGCTCACCACCCACGGACCACCCGTGAGCCACCACAAAACCCTTCTCCCACGTGGTCTCCTTTGGTGCTACCACATGGCACCCACTTAGGGTTCCAGCCATGTGGATTTCCATCTTGATTCCATGTCAAAAAACAATCCACTATCAACACCTACCAGCAAGCATTTTTCTTTTTCTTTTTTAAAACAAAAAAAAAAAAATTTCAAACCTACAAGTTGTTGATGTCATCATTGCATAAGCCATCCACATGCTCTTCTAGACCATAACGTGCAGCGTTCGGTTTTTTGCTCATAACTTGAGCATCTGAACTCCATTTTTGAAAAAAAAAATATCATCAGAAGGCTGATTCTAAGCCCGTCATGATGATGTTGTTTCATTAGATTTTGATGCTATTTAGATACCTATTTTTTCTTTCAAAAGAAAAAATTTGTTGCTAGAATTTTCATTGCTGAGTTATTTCATGTTTGTCAGACATTTTCAATGCCCTAACTTGTGGTTTTGTAGGAATATTTTCTCACTCATGTATTGAAGGTTGGAGAGTTCTAGAAATCACTAACCATATTTCTTGCAGGTTTCTCCTTAAATTTGTTTTGGAATGAACTTCTATGCTTAAACACTTGTCTTTGAATGCATGTTGAACTTAAATTCAAAATTCAAACACACTCATGAATGGTTAAAGCTAAAACAATCAAATACAATCTGGAATGCATAGTTAATTGAACAACACTTTTAATTTGGAATGAATGTTTCACCACAATCTTGAATTTCATAAGGAAATTGAACATTTTAGTGGAATGGATGATAGCACAATCTTGAATGTCTAAGGATCAACGAACATTGCAATGCATATTTCAATTTGGTGCTTAAAATGAACACTCACTCAATCTTGAATGTATAAAGGGATTTGATTCTTTCCTTATCAAATTTTCTTATGTTGATGATGCTCGATTTACTTATGTTGGCGAACTCTCAATTTTTATGTTGACAAAATTGTTAAGTTGGAAAGAACATTGTATGCTATAAACATGCGTGTCTTCAAAGTAGATTACAAAACCTAAAGCTTTATTGGGAAAGAACAAGTGTCTTTTGAATCCCGAGGCCACTTACATATTCTCTCCTATCGTGCCTTCGGGTGATCTTGAGTGCACAAGAAATAAGTGGTTTTGTTTTTCTATTTTTAGGAGGCCTACTTGGTGATTTCATCACCCCTTGGGATGACCTCAACTTTAGTGTTCTGGTGGTGTATAAAAATCGAGAGGTGAATCAAAGACACCTCTCTTGGAAGTAAAATCTTGTCACTCTTGGCTAAGCCCCAAAGAACTTTATACCTTTGAGAAGTGAAGGTGGAGATTTGGGTTACCATCTCCTCCCAACTATGTGGCATTGTTTTCTTTCATCTACAGATTTGGGCCTCACATACCTTGCATATATTGAGGATACCCTCTAGTTGATCCTTGTACATCCTAGTTGAAACCTTATAGGATTGTTGGTGTGTTTGACATTCTTAAGTGTTTGAAACCCTCCCCAGTTGAAGTGGACACACTGTCTACACTTGTTTTGTATATATTTTTTGGTTTGATTTTGCATCTCAAATTTGAAAAAGTCAAAACATCATACAACATAAAAATCCAAAAAACATTGTAAAAGTTCAAAAAAAAAATTTAAAAAAAAATAAAAATAAAAACATAACAAAAAATAAGTCTTGGTTTAAGTCCTCTAAGTCAAGTTGTCCACATCAATTCCACATCACTTCTTCTTTCCATCAAATTCATCACCCTCATATATCTCTTTTCCTCATCATTCAAACCATTCCTTGAAGTCTTAATCATCTCTATTCAACCAAATCATTTCCTTTTCTTCCTAATAATTCAATCTAATCCATAATCTTCATCCTAGTCATGATTCATAATCCAAATCAAGATCCAATTTCCTCAGCCAATCTCATAATTCATCCTTAATTCAATCCTTCAAATCATCATCCTTCTAATCCAATTCCTTGTCAAATTCAGTCATTTCTAGTCGGTTCTTAATTCAATCCATTTACATCTTCATTCATAATCAATCTTTCTAATTTCATTCACATCTTCTTCTAATTCAACTTTGTAGCACATCTTCTACTTTGGACATAGGAGCATTGTCATAAACATCAAACTTTATTTCAAATCCCACATTCCCTTGTTTGCAATATCATAAGGTTTTTATCAAAGCTATAACAAACCTTCATCTAATATCAAATCAAATCAAATATCAAATCAAATCAATATCAAGTCAAATCCAATCCAAATCAAATTGACACAAAGTCTAGATTTGCTCCTAGTCCCAATTTCATATTCCATTCATCATTGAATCTTTCATCACTCTTCGTCTAACATCTATGGATAAGAATTGGCTTAATCAAATGGTTGATTATCTTCAAAGGCAATATGGAGTTATACCTCCCTTTCAACCTACATATCAAATCCATCCTCAAAACTTCATATCCAACTCTAATCCATCTCATGTTAATTATTCTTCTACCTTTGACAAGGGAAATCCACCTCATTATCCTTCAACCACATACGATTCCATTCATTACCCATATAATTCCTCAAATAGAAATGCCATTGCTAAGGAAATTGAGGAACTAAAGAATTATATCTTGAGCCTAGCAAATTAGTAGAAAAAGTCCACCTTTCATGTCATGTGTCCTCTTCCCCCATGTTTTAAGACCATAGTCATCATGTCCCATCCAACCCCAACCTTCATGTAACTCCCCCTACTTTGAGCTTAATGTCAAAAACCATCATCCCAATCCCCTACCCATTCCATGTACCACACACGTTATTGATTACATTCCATCTCAAGAGTTAGCATCTATAGATCCTCCACTTCATGAAGATTTTCCTTTCACTCCATCCACTAATACTCCTCCATTTCAAGATCAAATCACTTCATCTCATGGTTCCATTCCCTCCACTCCATTATATGATTCTATTCCATCTCATGATCCACCCATTCCACCACATGATCCTCTTTTAAGTCAAGATCAAAGTACCCCTTTATTTTCCTTTCATGATCCCACTCCATCTCAAGATCCTATTATCCCTCATAATCCCCCTTGCGATCCTAATCCTCCACATGATCCTATCACACCTATCCAATCCACTCATGAACCCAATATGAATGGACTCACATCTTGTATTAAAAATGATAAGTATCCCATTGAATAAATAATGTATCAAGATTTTGGTACACCTTCCACTCCTTCCAAATCCAAAATTCCTCCTTCCAAACCTAAAACTCCTCCATCCAAACCTAAATGTTCCCATCATCCATATTCCAAGTCCATTTTGGGCCCTTAAATCCATATCCTCATTCCTTCCTTATTTCCATCCATTTTGGGTCCTTATGTTCCTAAGCCAAACCCTTCATCCCTTCCATCTATTTTGGGTCCTTACATACATCCATCCACCATATCCAATTCTTCCACTTCATCCCCTCATATACCTATTAAAGATCAACAAAGGCACACATCCTTGAACTCATTCCAATGTTCACCATCCATAATTTCACCAATAAGCTCTCCATACCATTTATCCTCATATACTCATACCATGGCCAATGGAAGCAAGATGGATGCCAACAATAAATTGAATCAAGCTAAAAATCTACAAAAATAAAATGATCAACATGTCCCCTCTAAAAGACATCTCCAAGAAAAGAAAAATATGATCCAAAACAAAACTAGAAGGCCACAAAGGCTAAAAATGAAAACTGCAAAAATTACGTGGATCCCAAAGCTACTTAATGTAGCAATGAATCTCAAAGAAAGATTCAAAATGACATCCAATTTTTCTAATCCAAAGGCTTCCCTCATTCAAAAACCATCCAAGCTTCCATCTTCCATCTCCATTTTGGTTCCTTATGCCCCAAGATCCACCATCCTAAATCCATCGTCTCCTTCATCCATTTTGGGTCCCTATATCCCAAAATCCAAACTTTCTCCTAAATATCCTCCACAATTTCCACCTTTCCATCACCCTTCAAGATGTGTGTCAATGAAGATCTTGCCACCTTTTTCATCCACCCATCCACAAGTCTTCCAACCTAGCATCCATCAATCATGTCTTCCTCCCAAACACTCCACCCTCTTAATCCAAACTTTTTCTTAAGTCATTGTCCTCCATTCACTATCCTACCAACATCTATGAAAAAATAGTAAAAATTCCTTGAAAATAACAAACAAAAAAGGAAAAGATATCAAGGGATCCCATCCATGTAACTAGATGCTTGAGTCCTCCCTTCATTTTCCTATCATGTATCCAAGGTCTTCCAATTCCACTTATCCATCCATTCACTTTTCCTCTTCCACTTGCACTCTACACTGGGGGCAAGCTCTAGCTATACCAAACTTCCATACATATCTTTCATGCTTCCATCTACCGTTCATCATCCTTTTCCATCTTTGATCTTGACTTTCACTTTCTTTTCATTCATCCATATGCTCAATTGACATATCCCTTGCGCATTACCCATACATTATCCTATATACTCCCATTATCCTTTCACATCTTTTATCTTGACATTCTATCCATATCTTGCCTCCCATAGTCCTTGTCATGTTCATTTTGTCCATTTTCCATCCATGCTCCTACGTACTTCCAACCTTCTTTCATATGTCCTTGATCTTCGTTATCCCATCCATCTCATCCACTTCCTATCCCACATTTTACCCATATCATTACCCCTTTTCCATACCCTCCCTCCCATATCACTTCTTTATTCCACTTTCATATCGATGCTCGTGATCACTATTAGAGGCACAATACCAAAATGTTCATACATGCTTTGGAAGAGCACATGCCTTCTCTTCCTCCATACACTAGCCTTCATACCATCTTTCCATTTTCATGTATCCTTTCCCACCATATTTCCTTCCATTTTCCTAACCTTGGTATGAGGCATTTGGACTCCTTCAAAACATGGTCCTTGGCTCTGCATTTTTCGATACCATATCATTTGACCCCTCATATCATTTCACCATTCCTTTCATCCATAGACTCACATTATTTTCCCTCCATTTACCATTCCTTGGCTCTCCCTTGTAATTGGTCCCAATCCATTCTATCCCACATTTATTCATATCACATTCAATCTACTTCTTCCACTCACTTCAATCAAATTCATTTATCCTCTAATTCAATCAATTTTCCCTTCTTCTAAATCCTTTCACATCAAATCAATTTATATTCTACTCTAATCATTCTTCATACTATCAACATCACTCTTCCAATCTCATCCATGCTCATTCTTCCACTTGCATTTCAATTCAATCTATTCATAAAAAATCTCCATAAAATCAAAAATGTCAAAAAAATCTCAACCAATGTGCAATCAATACTAATCCAATCAATCTAATATTTCAATCTTGTACATCAATCCTTAATCAATTCATCAATTTGACCGAATCAGTTGTTAATCCATTGACCATATTTGAACATCATCATGGGATGTTTCCTTCGCAATCCTCAGATGTGCATTGTGCTTATCGTTAACTTTGTCATCCTCAATCAATCATCATCAGTCAATCCATTAATTGGTTTTCAGCTTGACTAGGGGAAAAATTTTGCTTTGCTTTTGGTTTATTATGCATGATTGCTTGTTACTTGTATATATTAGTATTTTCTGCATTTATCATGGTCTTTGCATCCTATTGTCCCAAGGAATCATGGACTTCCATATCATGGTTTCATAAGGCATATGGTTGTATTAGACCCCTTTTTATCACGTACTTGACACATTGTCATCTTGGTTCCTCATACCTTGGTCCATAGTGTTGAATACAATATCAAACTTAGGTTATTCAAACCATTGCAACATAACTTTATCAATCGTATCATTTCCCACTCCCTTCCATACTCTTGTCCATTTGAAGAGCACATTCATGTTCTCCTAACCCACATGTCCTTTCGAGGGGGCATATCATTCCACCCTTGTCATCCTTCCATGACTGGGGCATCATGTTGCTAATCTTATCCTTTCTAGGACAACCTATATTTTCTTTTCTTTGATATAATGTCATTCTGACATCACGTCAAAGAGAGAAAAAATGTAGACACTTAAAATTGTCCTAAACACTATATTAATTTATTTAATACTGCCCTTGACATTATAATTAATTATATTTGTCATATTCTGCTACTTATTTAATTAAATAAGTTTACTTTCCTAGGCTGTTTAAACCTAATTTAAATACTTCCATCCCTAATGTGTTAAATTTATTTAATGCATGATCCTCCATAAATCCCCTTTTAAATAAATTTCAATTTATTTAATTCCCTTCATCTTATTAAATTCTCTAAACCTATGTACCTAGCCTAAGACTTAGTCTACACCCATCACTCCCATCCTTCTAAGCCTACCCACTACTTAATCCCACTTACTTTTCCTAATCACCTTGCTAATCCCCCTTTAATCCTAAGTGTGTACTCACACATGTGTGAAGACCCCTCACACCTCCCACACCCCTCACACTTCTCACACCTCTTACACATTTGTCCCCCTTCACATGAGAATCAAGGTGTCTCACACATGTGTGAGAAACCATGATCCTCCCCACCTCTTACACCTATCATTGACCCATCACATCAAAGGTTGCTCACACATGTGTGACCATATTTCTCCTTTTGAATGGTCAAAAACCCTAATCCACATGGATTCCACTTGGCCTCCACCTCATAGACACCTCATTGATCCTGAGAGATCTTAGCCCTTCATCTTGCATTGAATCTCAACCTTCTATTTCATCTCATTTCCTTTAAAAGGATAACCCTCTCCTCATCTCCATAAGCACTATCTAGCCCATTGTTATGCTGCAAGATTTGTGAGCAACCACATGCTACAAAAATGAAATTATCAATAACTTGTTAATTTTATGAGGTTTTCATTAGTGCTATTTTGAATGGTTTAAACTCTTTTGATTTCATGTCATCACAACTTATATGTTGTCTTTCATATTTGAGGTTTGCATGAATATGTAGGAATAGACTTTAGTTTCTTATTATTTATTTCTTTGTTATATTTTATGCAATACAATAGCTAGAATAATAAAAAATAAAACTTTACTTTAGACCTATATTTTCTCTTTTATAATGATTCAAACCTCAAGTCACCTAAAATTGATAGTTTTCATCTACTCCCACATTTTCCAAAACAAATCAATTCTAACTAGAAGAAAAATTATGCATTCTAGAAGAGGACTCTGTCCTCTAGAATGTCATATAATTTTTAAATTCTTTGATATGATTTAATATATTTTCTTTCTCAAAATCTACATCTTTTCAATTGTTAAAATATGTGCTAGTAGAATTTTTTAATTACAATATACTATATCTAATTAGAACACTATAAAATCTATATGAGAATATTATTGACTTTGAGCTCTATAAAATGGTGTTTATATGTTACTAAAAATATATCACAAAAAATAGTAAGAGTTATTGAAATGTCAGTTTTCTCAAATAATTTTATTTCTTTAGTAATTGTACACAAACTAGTATAAAACATGTATTTAATAGACATTTTCAATTAGAAAAATTGGAGACCATATATAAATTAGCTAGAATGAATTTACCTAGATCATAAGTTTGAAAAAATTAATTTTTTGATAGAAATATTAAAATTCAGTCATTTTTGATAAGTCAACCTGAAAGGTGACATAGCTTTGTACTTTTACCCTGCATTGATGGTGCCACTTCCATGTCATGGATCCATGGTCTTCCTAGCAATAGATTATGTGCTAGTTGGATGTCTAAAACTTGAAATACCACATTTTTTTTTAGTGAGACCCACATGGATCGGCAGTGCAATAAGACCTTTAGAAGACTTTTCAACCTTATCATAGGATTTGATGGTATTTTTTCCTAGGGTTGATAGAACATTTAGACATGCCTAGTTGTTCAATAACACTGAAGGATATGATGTTTAACCAACATTGTTGTCTATCAAAACTTGGTGGATGCAAGTACAAAAGATTTGGACTTTTTTGTGTAAAGCTAGGTTATGGCAATGACTATGTGACTTGTTATCATCTTTAGAAAATGTGAGATAGTGTGGTGAGGAGATATCATTCACCATAGATTGTAGTCACTCAACATCAATATTTGTGGGAACATTAGCAGTGCATAAATCTTTTTCAAGAATTTCCTTGTGCGAAGGAGATAGTTCTAGCATCTCAAAGATGGATATTTGTGTAGGGGTTTGTTGCAGCTGGTTGACAAGATCATACCTAGATATAACTAGGGTAGCCAATTTTTTGGATGAGAAAGCATTCTTGGGATTATTTACAACTTTAAAGACAACCTTAGATTGCCCTCTATTGACAACATTGAGTGTCTTGCCATGCAAAGAGGAAGGTTCCACCACCCCAAGAACTACTTAAGGCCTAGTGTCCCTATGATTTTGTTGAGAACTACATATTTTGAGGACTGCCTTAGGTCTTTCATCATCCATAACATAGTTGGGTTCTTGGTCAAATTTAGGACTCATCATGAAAATATGTTCAATAAGTTATAACATGTTTATGATATTGTCTACGTCAAACTAGGTATAATTGATCTTTGCATCATGATTTTTCTTGTTAGCACATAATGATTTCCCTTTTTCATATTCAAGCAACAATTATTTGAAGGCTTTATGATCAATTTTTTTTACTAAGCCATTTGTTACAACTTTACCTCCATCATTGAGGTCTTGGATAACATCTCTCAATACAAAGACATTTAGTTTGTTATTGCCCTTGCTCCTACGATAATTACATAGATGATCATCTTTCTACCAATCAAGTTTGATGGGTGGGTCATAGGGCCAAGAGTTTTTTGGAAGCATGAAAAGTTTATTTGTGAGCAAGGTCTTTAAGACCACTTCATAATATTCTACCATAGGTGTATAAACATGCTTTGGCTTAGAATATTTTTTGTTTTTACCAAATGTTTGAGACTTTGAAGTCTCTTGTTGTTTAGTAGCATAAATATCATTAGAAAAGTTGAAAGTTGATTACTTGATCTTGGGAGCATCCACTACTCCATTGTTGACAATTTGTTTTCATTCCAAGGTTTTTTTGTCTATGTTTAACAAAATGTCAACTTCCCTAGTAGAAACATCCTCAATGTATATGCACTTTCAACCATATCATTTAAAGGTTTTAGTTGTTTCCTAAGTTCACCTTTTTTTTTCCTTTATATTTCATAAGTCCAACATAGTAATAGGATGTTGAATGTTATAAGAATACTTTTTGATGAAGCACTATGCAAGTTTCTGAAATGACTTAAGAGAAGGTGACATGTTTGTGAACCATTTCATAACTTGGCCCCTCAAGCTCCTAGGAAACAACCTCATAAGGTAAGTGTCTTTGTGGATAAAGTCCATGCTAAGAGCATAGAAATATCTTACATGATCATGAGGATTTCCATTTCCATCATATTTATCATATTTGGGAAACTCTTTATCCCTAGGAAATGGGACCATGTAAAGACTTCTATCGAAACGAAGAGCACATATTGATTTGACAGAAAAGGTCTTGGGTTGTTCCATGGAAACTTGTAATTGAGTGAGTTTATTTTTGAGTTCTTGCATTTCCTCTCTCAAAATCTTAGCTTTAGTAGGTTCTCATTTTTGGATTATTCTTTGCACATCAAAACCATGAAGGAGTTTCCATCCCTTAACCATCATGTATTAAAAATATTGGTCATCATTTTGTTCCAAGGATTTTAGCATTAGTCTTTGGGAAACCTCATCTTGTTGAAATCTCATAAGCTATTCACAAGTGATTTCATCATTTTTCTCACTTTTGTGATGTGGTTGTGAGTTTCCAAGTGGTGATGGATATCCTTTGATGTTTATTGTAAGAGTTCTAAAAGGTGTGTTGTTTCCATCATTTCTACCAAGAGGGATGTTATCAAAGGGATCTCTATTGTAACGATGTCTATTTTCAGCATTATGAGCATGAGCATGAGCATTAGCCTTAGCTTGATGATAGGATCTTTCTCTATTAGCCATGTGTATGGCCTCTAGGTATGCTTATTCTTCTAAGAAAAATTTCCTCTCTTCAAGATGCATGGTGAGTGGCACATTTTATTTAGCCCTAGGTATATCAAAGAGCATATTGAATAGATTCTCAAAGCTATAGAGAAGGTTATGACAAGTGTTAACCTCTTGCAGCTTATCAGAGATAGGTTTCTCCATACAAGGTTGTCCACAATGATGCCTAGTTAGAGTTTCCAATTATTCAAAGGTCAAATAAGGACAACTCCCTTTACTGACTTTGAACCTATTCATTACTGACATGCAAGGGTATGTCTTTATCTAATAAGATGAGATAAAGCATTTTAGATTTGAAGCTCATAAGATCAAGAATGATCACTTGTCAAAGATAAAAATAATTGAGGTGGCTTGTCAAGAGTTCTCAATAATTTAAACCACTAACAACTTGAGCCAAGAGAGTGTGCAAGAAGCTTGATAGAAAGTAGCTAGCATAGAGAGGTAACCCAATTTTGACAAGTGAGCATTAGTGACATATTTTAGCTTAAATCTAATGAACTAGACCCATATTTTCAACTTAGAACAATACCTAACATGAAATTTTTAGATTAGACTTGGGTAGGATGAAGTGATGACACCCGTGAATCAGCTACAACAAAAATTTGACTCTATTTTGGAAGCAACAAAAACTAGGTGATATTTCTTAGAGAAGTAGGCAATATTTGTTTAGCACAAATTATTGTATGATAGATTTTATTATAGTTTGGTGATACTTTTTTCTCAACCAATAGAATTCCTTAAACATTGTGATATAATTTACTACTAGAAGGCAATATATTTTATAATAGCTAGATGATACTTTCACAAAAACAAAATATCATAGTATATTTCTTAGAAGGTCATGCAATAAAGCACTAGTGAATTGTGAAAAATGCAGTTTAAGACCTAAAAATTCTATGTTTTAGGTTGATTTGTTGAGTGTTTCAGACTAGATTGTAATGTAGATAGTATAGGACCTCAATTTATAGAAAAAGACAACATGGTTTGAAAATAGTAATGGAAATTTACATTTCTCAAATAGTTGGAAAATGGACAAAGCAACCTTGCCAACACACAAATGTGATATCAAAAGAAAATTCTATGAATGCTAACAAAATTGTTTGATTTTGAAGAACGTTTACACAAGCCTATTCACATTTAAGGACACATGCCAATTATTAATACCTAAGGTCACGATTCATTACTCAATAAGTTGGCTCATGCTTGATGCCCCTTTGCCTCATACCAAGTGGTTACCCATGATAGATATTGGCTTCGCCATGGAGATCCCATTAGCATAACCAAGGGGACACAAATGGTGAGTGTAAATCTTAGGGTGATCTATGTAATCCACTAGGATCGGTCCTTGAACCAAGATGTTATGTAGAAAAATAAGGTAGCTCCTAACCTAGGGTACTTAGATAGTGCTTCCATTCATATTAGTCTCCTTGCTCACAATATGCGATACCTTTCCTTGTAGAAAGTAACCAACCTCATGAAAATAAGAGTACCTTAAACATTCTTGCATAGAATTTTCCTCATGGTCCTAATCCTACAAGTACTCACACTAAGGAAAGAAAAGCACTATGTCTACCAAGGTTTTGTGTCCTTGATAGCCTTGAGTTTATACTAGGTTAGAATAACCAGGTTTGCTTGTCCCCACTTGGCTCATTCTTCTTTATTGCTCAAGAGCATGCCCTCTAAAGGCTTCTAAACCACACAAAATGGATCCATTTTTGAGGTCAAGATTTTAAATTCACCACAAGGAAGATTAACATATTCTCCTATTCCAATTGTTTCCCCCAAACACGCCAAGAAGCTCAATTAGCCCCTTGCTTTCAAAATCTAAAGGTGGGTTAAGATTTCTAATTCACCACAAGCATGAAGAGCATACTTTCCTACCACCAAGAGATCCAATTCACAAGTTTCATGTACCTATGAAATATGAATAACTAGTAATATTTCCATACAAAGAAATAAGGGAAATAAAGCACACTTATTTTTTTGGTTTTTATGCTTTTAGGCAGCCCTACAAAAAACCATTAATACCCTTTTTGCATTTGAAGCTTTGACTTGTGTTCCTTTAAGAGAAATTTTGCAAGCATTTAGAGAAACCCTACAAGAAAAAATGTTAATCCAACAAGGGGTAGTCTTAAAAAAGGTAGAAAACTATAGTAAAACCTCTATTAGATAGTAATAAATCTAAAAAGCCCAAAAACTAGAATGTCAAAGACCAAAAATTGACTGAAGAACTCAAACAACAGCAAGTTCTAGGTTGGGTTATAGTTTTCTACTAACATAATATCATTTGATACTTTTTAGTATAGTGGGACGACACTTCTATTTTGGGTGATACTTTGCACTATACCCAAGCTATAGAGTTTTGTATACTAGTGCAATAGAAGTCTATATAGGTTTATTATACTTCAAGTAGTAAAGTATTACATAGTAGTATTATGAACTATCATACAATATTGATAAATTATCACATGATAATTGTGATTGTAGAGAAACAAAGATAGAACAACAAGTAGAAAATGCAAGAGAAAAGTATAGATTAAGAGGCAAACATGAGATCTTCTACCCCAAAATTGGCACAAAAAATGTAAACTAAGGAAGTGCACTTCTCTTAACCCTTCTATCCAAGGTATCCCATAAATTGGAGTGCTTAAATGTTAGCTTAGAGCTCCCTATCCATGGAGTGCAAATGTGTGTGCTTGTGCATATGAGGAGCTCTTAGTTGAGCCTTAGAGATACAACTCTTGCTAGTAAACAATGCAATGAGAGATTCTTTAGACAAGAGAAAGAATGAAAATGTCCAAAGAGCTCTCAAACATGCAATGTAAGAATGATCTATGCTAGAATGAAATGCAAGAATACAACCAAACTAAGAAAGATGCAAATATTACAACCATTTTAATTAAGCTATGTGATATATGATAATATGAATAGAAAAGCTAAGATATTGTGATGATGAGAGAATGAGAAAAGAAGCAAGAAGTTCTCCACAGATCTCTAGGGAAACCTATAGTGTAACATTAACTCAAAATTGGGATCTTGAGAGAGAGAGAGAGAGAGAGAGAGAGAGAGAGAGAGAGAGCTCCCTTTTAATGCAAGGAGAAAAGAATAACTAGGGCCTAGGGCACACGTAGCTATCCAAATCTACCTAGAAAGAGTTTACATAGAGGAAAACAACAAGACAAGAATAGCACCAAAGAGAGAGAACAAGTTATCTTTATTAATTTAGCAAGTAATCAGCATACATGCCTAGTTGTAAGGCCTTTTGGGATATGGCCAACACAAATTACAATCTTCAAATTCCCACTTCCAAGCGTATATCTTCTATTTGCAATCTTACTTCTAGCTTCTGTCTACCTGTCCCTCTCTCACTACCTAAAATCTAACCTTAGACTTCCTTAAATACTTGCCAAAATGGATTACAAAAGATTATAGAACATAGAAAGGCCACAAGTCATCTATTTACAAATATCAGCTACCTAATAGAAATTAAATGCAAGCAGAGTCATCACAAACTAAAACTAGACACAAACAACTTAGCAAATGAAAACTAGCACTCAGCATCCACATAAGCTCAGCATCCAAAGGAATCACTCAGAAACAACTACAAACTCAACATCCTACAATACTCAACAGCCAAAAGAAATCACTTGGCAATCAAAGGCACTTGACAACCAAAGGATTCAGTTGGCATCTAAATAATTCACTTGGCAACCAAAGAAACTTAGTAGCAACTGAGAACTTGGTAGTCATTGGAAGAAAGAGCAAAAGAGTAGGATTGCAAGGAAACCCAGGATGCTCCTATATCAGAAAACCAAAGTTGGAAGAAATGATTCTCCTAAATCATGCAAGTGTCACAACTTAAGATAAATCCAACTCAAATTGAGAAATCCATGTAGCATCTTCAATAGGTCTATTCCTCCACTTCACCAAATACTCATAGTAATCTTTTCCTCTTGTGATCTTACAAATTCTTTGACTCAATATCTATTCAACTTCTTCAATCTATTTTTTAGGGTAATCATTAGGTATAGCAACTTCATCATCTGACTCATAATACTTGTATAAATCAACAACATTGAATATAGGAGATATGTCCATGTCATTATGTAACTCAACTTCATAAGCATTACCACTATCAACCTTCTTCAAGATCTTACAAGGTCCAAACTTCTTCGTCTTCAGCTTATTGTATGTTCCAACTGGGAATCTTCCTTTTTTCAAATGAACCATCACCTCATCACCAACTTCAAAATCATGATGTCTTATGGACTTATCAGCATTCTCTTTATATTTTTTATTACTTTGCTCCAACCTTAACTTCACTTCCTTATGTAAAGACTCCATGAAATCAGCAAATGCTTCCCCCGCAACACTTCTCTTGTCTTTACCAACAACATCCCTAAAATTTGATACTCCTCTAGGCTACATTCTAGTAACAGTCTCAAAATTTGTCTTCCCTATATTCCTATTTATAGAATTATTATATGCAAACTCAGCTTGTGCCAATACCATCTCCCAATTACTTGGCTTGTCTCCAACTAAACATCTCAACAAATTACCCAAGCTTCTATTCACAAACTTTGTCTATCCATGAATCTGTAAATGGAATGTAGAACTAAACTTCAACTTAGTACCCATCTTCTTCCACAAAGTCTTCCAAAAATAACCAAAAAACTTACTATCTCTGTCAGAAATAATACTTCTTGGTAATCCATGCAATCTCACAATCTCTTTAAAGAAGAGTTCAACAACATGCTCGGCATCTAATGTCTTCTTACATGGTATGAGATTAGCCATCTTAGAAAATCTATCCACTACAACAAATATGAAATCATACCCCTTCACTGTCTTAGGTAATCCAAGAACAAAATCTATACTAATGTCAGTCCAAGGTTTCTCAGGAATAGTAATAGGTGTATACAAACTAGTATTCTAACTTACTCTTTTTGCAACTTGACAAACTCCAAAACTCTTCACAAATTTCTAAACGTCCCTATATATTTGTTGCCAATAATATTTCTCTTTTAGCAAACTCAATTTCTTATGAATTCCAAAATGTCTAGCCAATCTACCACTATGTTTTTCCCTAATTAGATTCAACCTCATAGAACTTCTAGGAATACACAATTGAATGCCTTTGACAACATACCTTCTTGAACAAAATAATCATCATACTTACTTATGTGATCTATCAGATTTGGTGCTCTACACTCTCTCCATGCCTCATAAAAAATAGGATCAACATCATACAACTCTTTCATTTCATCAAAACCAAGAACTTCAACCTTTATTTCAGTCCACAAAGAATGTCTTCTACTCAATGCATCAACAACTCTATTAGTAACCCCACTCTTGTTCTTAATAACAAATGTGAAAATTTTCAAGTACTCAACCCACTTCATATGTCTCTAATTTAATTTATGTTGACTTCTCGAGTATTGTAAAGCTTTATGATCAGTATACAACATAAACTCCTTAGGAAGAAAATAATGTCTCCACTTCTTCAATGCTTGAACAATAGCATAAAACTCTTGATCATACATGAAATACTTTATTTTAGCATCATTCAACTTTTCACTAAAGAAAGCAATAGGTTTACCTTCTTGACTTAATATAGATCCTATTGCATTACCACTTGCATCACATTCAGCTTGGAATACTTTGTTAAAATTAGGCAAAGCTAATACAACTAATTCAACAACCTTTTCTTTCAAAGTCTCAAAACTCTTATCAGTTCCATGTGTCCACTTGAATTCCTTTTTATCTCCCCTCATTGTCTCATTCATAGCATTACAAACAACACTGAAATTCCTTATAAACTTTCTATAAAAACTAGCCAAACCATGAAATGATCTTACCTCACCCACATTCTCAAGTGTAGGCCATTCCAAAATTTATTTAACCTTCTCTAGATCCATCTTCAAACCATTAGCTGAAATCACAAATCCCAGATACACAATCTCCTCTTGCATAAAAGAACACTTTTTCATATTAATCAACAACTTTTCTTCTTTGAACCTCTATAATACTTGTCTAATATTCTCAAGATGTTCTTCCTTAGCCTTACTAAATATTAGAATATCATCCAAATAAACAACCACAAACTTACCCAAGAATCTTTTCAGAACTTCATTCATCAACCTCATGAAAGTACTAGGTGCATTGGTCAAACCAAAAGGTATAACCAACCATTCATACAAACCATCTTTTGTCTTGAAAGTAGTCCTCCATTCATCACCTTCTTTGATTCTAATTTGATGATAGCCACTCTTCAAATCAATCTTGGTAAAATACTTTACTTCACTCAAACAATCCATTATGTCATCCATCCTTGGCATAGGAAACATATATTTCACTGTGACCTTGTTAATAGCTCTAGAATCAGTACACATTCTCCATTTTCCATTATTTTTAAGTTCTAATACAATAGGTACAACACATGGACTCAAACTTTCTCTGATCAAACCTTTCTACAATAACTCATGCACTTGTTTGTTAAGTTCCTCATTCTCTACAGGTGTCAATCTATATCGTGCTTTGTTTGGAAAACTAGCTCCAAGAATCAGATCCATACAATGACTTATACTTATTACTGGAGGTAAATTATCAGGAATGCCCTTAGCAACAATATTTTTATATTCATTTAGCAATTCTATAATTTCTGTTGTCACTTTATTATTACCAACCTTTACTACTTGGTCATTACTATCAACACTCAGTCCTCTAGGAACTATAGCAAAACAAACTTGATTCTTCTTTACTTCCTTTTCAAATTGCTTTCCATTAACCATGAAAACTTATATTGCAGTGCAACTAACCTCATCTAGACTCTCAATAAAAGGTAGCAACGTTTTTTTCTTCCCATTTACCCAAAGAGTATATTGATTCAATCTTCCATCATATACAACATATTTATCATATTGCTAAGGTCTACCCAAAAAAAATGACAACAATCCATGGGCATAATATCACACAACACTTCATCAAAGTAATGTCCAATTTTGAACTTCACAAGGCATTTCTCACTTACCAATATCTTATGCTCATCTTCGATTTATGAAAAATGATAAGGTTTGGGATGTTTTAGCCTCTGCAATTGCAACTTTGTGAAAAGCTCTTCTAATGCCAAATTTGTTGAACTTCCACTACCAATGATCACCTTGCAGCATTTTCCATCCATCTTACATCTTGTCTTGAAAAGAGTTCTTCTAAGGACAGGTTCCTCATTGCTTGCCTTATTACACAAGGTTCTTCTCACCATCACATTTTCTCTAGCCTCAGGTTCACTTGGTGAACTCTCAATGTCTTCTTGAATCACAACATTTCTATTACCTTGCCCACTTTTAGAGGATCTACATTCAAAAGATCTATGTCCCTCTTTACCACATCTAAAACAATTACCATGAAATCCACCTCTAGAATAAGAATTACCTCTTCCTCGATAAGGATTAGTACCTCTTCAATAAGAATTACCACTTTTCCATCCGGTCTTGCCTTTGTCATCATCCTTCCATTTAGATTTTCCTTCATCCTATACAAAATTGTCAAATCTACCACCTTCACCATAAGATCCACCTCTGCCTCTCTAGAATCTACCACCTCTACCTCTCTTTTTTTGTTCATGCTTCTTTTTCAAGATCTCCTTAGCTTTCAAGGCATATTGATATGCTTCTTCTACACTTTCCAACTTCACAAAACTTATTTTATCTTGTATTCCAGATCTCAATCAATTAATGTACCTTGCAACTTTCTCAACATCATCATCCACATGTCTAGATCTGATGTCCAATCTATAGAACTCCTCAGTATACTCCTTCACACTCATGTCTCTTTGTTTCAAATTTTGCATCTTTCTCAACAAGCTAACTTGGTAATCAGTAGCTTGATCTTCTCATCTCCTCTCCTTTGTCTATTAGTTTGCAAATTTTTTCACCATAGTGATGCATGACCTTTCAACCTAGTGACTACAATCTTTACCTTTCTATTATCAAGAGTGTTTTCATACTCAAAGAACTTCTCCATATCAGAGATCCAATCCAACACAACATTGGTATCCAATTTTCCATCATAAGAAACAAATTCTATCACAAGCTTTGAATTTTCCCTAGACAACACTCACAACAATCTTTCCTCATCTTGATCTTCCTCAAGTTTTGGATTATGGTTTGGTGCTACTGTTTCATCATCACTTACATCATCAAGATGCACTCCTCTCCTCTAGGCTGCCTCCACAGCATCTAATCTAGCTACAATTTGTCTCAATTGATCTAGTATAGCATTATTAGCATTATTTCCTCTACCTTGAACCATCATTACAAATTAGGTTCCTACAAGATTGTCACCCTCTACAAGTCATAGGTGAAATCTACAGATCTACCACCATATAACCAAATTTGAATTAGGGTTCTACACAATTCAATCTCCACAAGGATGAAACTCATGCTCTAATACCACCTAACATAAGGAGAAAAGAATAGCCAGGGCCTAGAGCACACCCAACTATCCAAATCTACCCAGAAAAAGTTCACATAGAGGAAAATAACAACACAAGAATAGCACCAAGGAGAGAGAATAAGTTATCTTTATTAATTCAAAAAGTAATAAACATGCATGCCCTATTGTAAGGCCTTTTGGGGTATGGCCAAAAAAAATTACAATCTTCAAATTCTTACTTCCAAGTGCATATCTTCTATTCACAATCTCACTTCTAGCTTCTATCTACCTATCCCTCTCTCATTACCTAAAATCTAACCTTAAACTTCCTTAAATACTTGCCAAAATGGCTTACAGAAGATTCAAGAACATAAAAAGGCCACAAGTTGGTTCCTTACAAATATTAGCTACCTAACAAAAAAAAAATGCAAGCAGAGTTGGCCCAAACTGGAACTAGACAAAGACAACTTGGCAAATAAAAATTGGCACTCAACATCCACACAAGCTTAGCATCCAAAGGAATCACTCAGTAGCAACTACAAACTCAACATCCTTCAATGCTCAAAAACCAAAGGAAATCACTCAGAAACCAAAGGCACTTGGCAACCAAAGGATTCACTCAGCATCCAAAGAATTCACTCGACAACCAAAGGAACTCGACAACAACTAAGAACTCAGTAGTCACTGGTAGAAAGAGAAAAAGTACAGGATTGCAAGGAAACCTAGGATGCTCCTGCATCACCTTTTAAAGTTGTATGGATGGTTGAGATCAAGATCAATAAGTGGATGATCAAGGGTGGGGGTTGAATTTCTTCATGATCCATGTGTTGACATTAAGGTCAAATCTTTTGTTTATTAGTGACTTAACACTTAGTTATTTGTTTACATTACTACCAAGCTCCACATGTAGAAAAAAGAGTCTCCTGAGATTCATTGTGTCTACCAAGAATTTGAGACAAAATAAAGTATAATTCAAGCATATTAGTTGATACCAAGCTCTTCAATGTAAGAAATGAAGATTGAGTGTTAATAGAGCTTTATGTTATTTATTGAGATACAATATGTTAATGAAGTGAATGAAGGTAGTGTTGAATGAGCCATTCATTATCAACCGAGTCTACCAAATTCCTCAGTATTCATTGAGTTATCTAGTGCTAACCAAGTTCTTGTTAGTCCAAGTGATCAACTAAGTGTGAAAGCTTGTTAAGTGTTCATATGTGTTTCCAAGTGTCATAAAATCACCTGAATGGTCTTTAGAACTTGAGTTACAGCAGTGAGCTAACTTTGTGAAGACTATTTGAATTTGGTATTATAGCTAAATCGACAAGGTAATTTATTGGATTGGTATATATATGCAATATATATTTTTCATATCCAATGAGAAAATATCGAAGTATATCAAGAAAGAAGTAGATGAGTGTGAATTAACAAGGCTATAAGAAGTATAAGGAAAAGAAGAGACTTATCTATCACAACAAGGTGATCATTGTATTTCAAAGAAATCTTATTGAGAAAACTAAGTTGTAGATCATAGATCAGCCACTGATTCATCCTAATAGGTGCATCAGTCAAATCCTCTAGCCAAGTGGACTTAACAGTCTTTTCCAAATCTCCTAACAAAGTGCATACTTCATTGTATGTTGTAAATCCTTTCACAAGATGGACCTAATAGACCTTATTGCTCCTAACATAGAATATCATCAGAAGTGATCAATTGTCAGGTTTAACATGATAACTTTATACTATAGTAATAAATCTTGTGGGTATCATCCCCACCCTAGTTTTACTTTCTATTTTGGAAGGTCTCTAGGTTACCAAATATCATGTCAAGTGTTTTGAATGTTTTATTCCTTTCATTCTTCCATGCATGCAATTAGCATACTCTATGGTGAATGTTTAATTGGTGAATTAAAGTATAATTTTTATTTGTTCCTAATCCACCCCCCCACCCCCTAGCCACCCCATTTATAATACATTTCCAATAATTGGTATCAGAGAATTGATTCTCACATCATAAGTTTAGCAACTTGAGAAAAGATCAGAGACAATGGAAGAATATATATTGGAGAAAGCTATTGAAAATGAAAAGTTGGATCCATAATTAGCCATGTATCAATTCAAGAAAATGAAGGAGCATCTCTCTCAATCCCTAAAAAGAAGAAAATATCTTGTAGTATAGATGAATGGCAATATCTAAATTGAAGAAAGAATTGAAGACATTTGTCAAGAAATAAGTTCAAATGAATCTAGTGTAGCAATCATAGATCTACTTGAAAAAAATTTTACTGTTCACGAAGAAGTCAGAATGTGTGAAGACCATCGAACAAAAGGAAAAATCCAAAGAAGAAATAGAAGAAAATGAAAATGAAATTAATCAACTATCTCTTTAGTAGATAGATCTAAATGATCAACTCAATGATGCAAATCAAGAGCTTATCAACTTAAGGATAGAAAATGGAAGATTACAGAATGATCTCAACATAGATAAGCAAACCAATGAGAAGATAATGAAATCTCAAGAAATAATGAATCAATTGAATGGGTAAAGTCAATTCAGACACAAAGGTAAAGAAGGATTAGGGTACATAAAAGAAGGTGAATCATCTCAATAAGGAGCTCAAAATAGAAAAAGGCCTACATGTAATCATTGTGGAAAGATAGGGCATACATCAAAAAAGTATTGGAGTAATGGTAAGTCAAAGTTCAGTGGAAAGAGTTACAACTACAACAAACTAGGACATAGAGCATGTGAATGTATAGAGAAATCTAAGTTTGAAGGAAAGTGTTTCAATAACAACAAAAAAGGAAACAAATATTTAGAATGCAAGACCAAGAAATGCAACCCAATAGAGAAAATTTTCAAAGCTATATTTGGTTGAGATTACAACACATGGTGCATATGTCACTATTGTGGTGAGTTTTGGAATATTGGAGAAAATTGCATAAAACATCACATAAGGAAAAGAGACACTACAAAGAGATGTTTTGTATGTACAAAACATGGACATCTTGCTAAGAATTGTATGAACTAAGGAAGAGTTAAAGATGAAAATAGAGTAAAGGTTGATAATATCAAAAGTCAAATGAGGCAAAATGGGTAAAAAAATCTCCTTAGAATGCAAACCAAAGCAATGAAAGTGTTGACACCCTAGTCAATGAGTTGGGTGACTCAACTATTTCAAACTAGTTACCTATGGATATTATTAAAACTATAATTCAGAAGAAGATATCTCACATCAGTTCTAGTCAGCAGGTAGAAGATCCATATTAGCATTCTAGAAGCACAAGGATTGATTTAAGATGATAGTTGAAGACCTTACCGAGCATGGCCAGTTTTCCAAACCTTATAGATCTTGGATGTAGATGTTGGGTTGGAGACTTTGTCAAGTTGAAGACTCTACTGAGTTATAGACTTTATCAAGTTCAAAACTTAGCTAAGTTGGATAGCATATCATTGAGCTAACTATTGTACAATGCATTAATGTTGACTTAAAGACAAAATTTTGCTAAAAAAAGGAAATCAAAGGTTATTATTTCACCATAATTTTTAGAGAAAATAGAGAGAAGAGTATTCAGAGCCCTCAAGTGATTAAAAGTTATTTCATGAAAGTTCTTTCTAGATTTTAAAGTTTTTCTAAGTATTATGGCTTCCTCTAGTAGCAAAGTGAAGATAGGTATGGAGATGTTAATTCGAGCTTCTGATTGTAGAGCTTGTGCATTCAAACTATGTCTAATAATTACTGAAGAACTTAACCTAGCTGGAGCATAATCACAAATTGCTTCCAAGGTACTCCTTACTCATGATATTCAGCCATATTACCATTGTTTAATTCAAGAGTTGGGAACCCTAGAAATGAACTAGGCATACAATGAGTTATGTGTGGATAGGAGCTTGAAATCTGAGCACAAGCATTTGGAAACAAAAGGCTTAATACATATCCTTTATATACTAAGAGATATCCAAGGGAAATGGATTAGGTTTATCCTCAATTGAGTTCATGACATGTATTTTTGGTTGGATCAACCTATTTAGATCACTAAGAATATTATTCATAGAATCATAGGGTTTCCAATGCTGAACAAAGTGAAAACCACCAAAACCCTAAGTCAGATAGAATTGACAAAGATGACTCTTGCTAAGTGGTATGGTTGAGGCATGAATTTGAATTATGTAACTGAAATGGAGATCAAGTTTGACATCCATGTCATTTGCCACAAGATCTATATTTTGAGAAGATTGAACAGTATTCCATGCAAAGCTATTGACCTATCTTTCAAAGTTGTGAAGGATAACTTATCCTTTGACCTTACTAAGATCCTGCTCAATTAGTTCAATAAAAACATGGAAAGCATTCAGTCATCAAAGAATAATCCATGTAAGTTTGGATCTCTATTGACTTGTTTATTCTTTTATGTAAAAAAATTCTTTCTTTCCAAAGGAATTGTAGTATAGAAGAAGGAAGGATACAATAGTTTTGTATCAAATAAATAAATTCATAGTAGAGATGGATGATAATTTTGGAAGAATTATGGAAGCCTACTTTAAGACTTTCAAGGAGAAAATATAGAGTAGATATAGGATTCCAAAGAAATTAGTGGAAGACTATGAGCAAGATATCTATTTTCTGGTGGATTGTGACAAAGTGCACATCTAGGTAGTAAGGCCTAGAGTGGCATGGGTTATGTCTCTTGGTTATGAGATTAATATAGATGACACAAGGATATAATTGAGGCATTTATGAGTGAACTAGTAGAATCCAATGCACTATACTTTAGCACCTATGAGGAATCCAAGGCTAGAATCTCATTGGAGATCAAGGTTCCTCAGTCTATGAAGAGAGGAATAAAGAAAGTTGAAAAGATTATAAAAGAAATCAAGAAATCAAGCTCTCCTCTTCTACTGATAGAAGGAAAAGAAGATGACATTGAGGAAGAGGAAGAGGCAAAGGAACCTATAGAGGAAGAAGAATCTAAGGAGGATGTACCCACCCAAGAAGAATGGAAAGGTTATCATAACCAAACCTACAAAGGCCTCCCCTACTATATTCACCAAAACATCAAAAAAATCTAAGAAGAAACTCAAATTGGGTGATGATGATGAAGAAGAACATCAACAAATAAAATTCAAGAGATTAGCTCTCACCTTTCAACAAAGATTGAAAAGAATTCAAGATGGAGGAGGTATGTCTAATTTCAAAATTTTGAATTATAAAATAAGGACCAAGGTAGAGAAGAAAAAAGTTGAAAAGCTTTAGTGGCTAAAATGGAAAAATAGAAGTACTCCCTAAAGGAACTAACAAATAAAGTTCCTAATATCCTACTAAATATAGTAATACATCGTTGGGAGAATGCATTAAATATTTTCAAGGACATCAAAGAAAAAACTCTCAAAAAACTTATGTCAAGTCTATCTAATAAGGAAGTGAAGGAATCATTGAAGGAGAATGAAACAAAGCTAGCCCCTAGATCTAATGCATTTTTGGTACTATCAAAAGACATTAAAGTAATTTTGAAGTCTAACACAATAACATGGAAAAACATCTATGGGTTGCACAAACCTAGTGAAGAAGTTGTGCAAATTGATGATGAAGAAGGTGATGAGAAAGATGATGAAGAAATAAATGATGATGAAATTGGTGGCATTGACAATGTAGAAGGAGATGATGCAAAGGATGAAGAGGATCAAGAAGTAGTAGGAGGTGATCTTCCTAAAATTTAAAGTATTCAAGACTTAAATCCTACAAAGATAGTAGTAGTGGTAATGGCCTCCCTCCCTCTCTCTCTGAACAAAGCCTTAGTGCCACCTAGGTTAGAGAAAGTTTCTACCAAGTTATTTGAGGTAAACACTACTTCACCAAGCACTCAACTAACCATTTTTGCAATACTACTAAGTGAAATGATGAGTGAAGTTTCCATCACTTCATCTACCAACCAACAAGCTCAAATTATATTAGCATCAATGTCACATCCAACATCAGTAAGTTTTCCTATTATATCTATTGTTGATACTATTTCTACTATTGTTAATTCATCTTTTTTTCGTATTGTGGCAAGTGCAATAATAGTTGAGGTCAAACCTCAATTGAGTACTGAAGTTTTGAAGAAAGATAAGGAAATTATTCCTTCAATTATTCATAAAGAAAAGGGTAAAGAGGTGGAAGACTCTATTGAAGAAATTAATCTAGAGGAGGATATTGTATTACTAGATTGGGATCTTTCCAATCTAACTCCTAATCAAATGGATACCCTTGGTGATTTGTGGAAGAAAAGAGAAAAATAGAAAAGGCTTAGAGAGGAGAAGAAAAATAAGAATCAAGTGCTTGTAGATATCAAGGGCATATTTATTGATGCACTGAATATTGACGTTCATGATAAACAACCAATTTTGGATCAACTTGTTGACATTGTTCACAAGTATGATGAGAAAATGGATGAACAAGAAAAAATTCTACAAAGGGAAGAGAGAAAGTTTGAAAATAATTTTTTGTAGAAGGTATCAAAGAGAACAGATATTGATCAAGTAGAATTATCCACCATTCTTGCTACACATGGAGATTCTATTAATAATGTTGTTTCCTTATTTGTAAAATTGAGTGATAAATATAACTTCACTAAGGAAATAAAGGAGAAACTATCTAAGGTAGATGTTGACATAAAGGCAAGTGCACATCAATTATCACTTGATCCTAGCTATAGTTCTACATGTTTTGTAAAAATTAGGTATCTAATAGATCTTTAGATAGAATTATTGAGGGAAGAATCCAGGATAAGGGCTACACTAATAGAAATATAAGGCATGATACTTCCCAACATGGATACAATACAAAAACATATTATACATCCAAAAACATTGATTCATGACAACAATTTCTCTTATAGTAGTTCACATGATGGAACTATGAGTAGCGGTGTAGATAGCTTTGCATGCATCAAAATATTTGCAAGAGAATTGGGACAAGACAATGTCCATACTTTTGAAGGTATATAGTGATTTCCTTTCACATTTTTGGCATTACCTTGTAGTTATGCATTATTGGCATTTTCAAAAAGGAGGAATGTAGAATATATATCATATGTAAGGGAGAATTGTATACAAATAAGGGGAATGTATATATACAAGAAGGAAAGACATGTATAGTATGAAAATGTATATACAAAGTAGAAAATATATTTACAAAAATAATTTTGAAAAATTAAAAAAATAGAGCTAGAGGTTACCGAGAAGCAGTAGAACTAGACTATAGTCAAAACTGAGTTATAGGCCCAGACATGTTGATAGGGGGAGTTTTGACTTATATTTTAAGTACTTGATATTTTGGTCTCATAAGTGTTTTTGTCACTAATGCCAAAGGGGGAGATTGTTGACATTAAGGTCAAATATTTTGTTTATTAGTGACTTAACACTTAGTGAGTTGTTTACATTGCTATTGAGCTACACATGTAGAAATAAGAGTCTCTCGAGCTACATAGTGTCTACCAAGCATCTAAGACACAATGTAGTATAAGTTGAGCATATCAGTCTCTACTAAGCTCTTCATTACAATTAATGAAGATTTAGTGTTAATTGAGCTTTGTGGTGTCTACTAAGTATTCAGTTACTACTGAGCTATAGCGTGTTAATGAAGTGAATGATGGTAGTGTTGATCAAGCCATTCAATGTCAACTAAGTCTACCAAATTGTTTAGTATTTGCAAAGTCATCCAATGCTGACCAAGTTCCTATTAATTCAAGTGATTAGTATGGATCAAGAATCTACATCAATTGAGTGCCAAAGCTTTCCAAGTGTTGATAGGTGTTTTTGAGTGTCAAAACATCACCTGAGTGGCCTCTAGAACCTAAGTTACTATAGTGAGCTGACTTTGTGAAGATTGTTTGAATTTAGTAGGGTAGCTAAATCCAGAAGGTAATTTATTGGATTATATGTAATAGAACTTTTCATATCCAATGAGAATATATAAAAGAATATCAAGCAAGAAGAAGATGAGTTTGAATTAAGAAGGCTACAAGAATTATAAGGAAAAGTAGACACTTATCTATCATAGCAAGGTGATCATTGTATTTCAATGGAATCACATTCAAAAAATTGAGTTGTAGATCAAAGATCAACCACTAATTCATCCTAACAGGTGCATCAATCGAATCCTCTAACCAAGTGGACTTAACAATCTTTTCCAAATCTCATAACAGAGTACATACTACATTGCATGTTGTAAATCCTTTCACAAGATGGACCTAATAGTCCTTATTTCTCCTAATAGGGAAGATCATTAGAAGTGATTAATTGTAAGGTTTAATAGGCCAACTTTATTTTATAGTAATAAAGCTTGTGGATATCATCCCCATCCTAGTTTTACTTTCTATTTTGGAAGGTTTTTGGGTTACCAAATATTGTATCAAGTGTTTTCAATGGTTTATTTCTTTTAGACTTCCATTCATGCAATTAGATCAAATTATATGGTCCATGTTTAATTGGTGAATTAAAGTATAATTTTTATTGGTTCTTGATTCACTTCCCCCTTAGTCATAGAGTCTATACTACATTTTGAACACCATGTGCAAAATCAAGTCAACCAATGAGAAAGAGTTGACTTTTCATGTGAAGCAAAAGCCTTTTCTTTTAATTTATAAATAGGAAAGAGACTTTATGTGTGTGCATTGAGTGGGTTACAAGAGTGGGATCTTTTATTTAATCAAAAGAGGACATGTTCTTTTAATAAAATATGGACTTAGGATATTATAGTCAAATTATAGGTTAAATTCAAATAAATTATTTTTTAGCGATTTGGCCTAGGTAAATGATTAAATAATTTAGCCAAAATGCTTTAAAAGGGGGCTACTAGTCTAGATGACCATTTTAGGTGATGACAATTGCAATTATTGATGAGACTTTCTCCAAAACTTTGTGCTCAAGTCTCTTCTCAAACCATCTTAGCAATTTTTCACTAGCCTCTATATCCTTGTTGTGTACTTTATCAACTATATACACTAATTAATTAAAAATTGGATGTTGGTCATTTACATCATGAATCTCAAAAGCATCAACAAAAATGTCTTTAATGTCATAAAGTACCTACTTTTTCTTGTATTCTCTCCTCATTTGTTCTTGCTTTGTCTTTTGACTCAACAAAGTCTATAAATCTTGCATTTATTCTAGGTTCATATTGTCAAGTTTATATTTAGTTAGTGTGATAATCTCATCCAAACTTACTTTGTCCTCTGGTCTAGCATCCTTGTGTGCAAATAATTGTGATTGAGGGGTACTATCAATGGGTAGTGGTATCTAAAATTGTGTTAGTGAACAAATTTATACTTCAAAAATATCAATACACAATGACTCATAATCCCCCCCAAAAAATAACAAATACTTCTAATAGTTGGAGAATTTATCATTAGATTGATAACATTCCTCTGAATTATTTGGATACAACTACCTATGCAAGATTTGTAATGAATTATAATGCTGATACGATTTTAACCCAAAAGAAATAAAAGTGATTAACATTCATCCCTAGCTATGAAAATAAATGCTAGAAATTTAATAAGTAGGTATAAATTATGACCATTGACTCAAATTTTGATCACCTATACTTATGGATAGCATATAGACTAAAAAGAAACAAAAGATTTGTTGTTCTGACATGGTTTTAATCCCAAGCACAAAGTCTTGTAATAAACTTATGTAGAATCCTTTATAAGAAAAAAAATATTAGTAAATAATTATAGAGGCTCAAAGTCCATCCATAATAATGATAAAAGAAACATTAGCAACACAAAGTTTGAGAATATCCTTGCCATTTTACTCATGACTAAAATTCAATTCAAATATTGATATTTTATATATAAAAGATTGTTTGGAAAAGTCTTAAAATCCTTCTTCCCTCTCAAACAAAACAACCATATTCTTCCTATAGCACCCAACCCATACTCAGAAAAATGGAACCCCTTGGTAGTTTGAAAATATCTTCTTCAATTTGTATAACTTATTCTTGGAATAATGTGACTCTTATTTGACTACCCCTTTGATCTTCTTATGTTCTCTCATTTATATTTTGATAACCTTATAAAAATTGATGTAAATTTTTTATAAGCATAAAGTAATATATTAAATGACACTTGCACAAGTGGCATATTATTGGATTATTCCAATATAATAATATTCTTGATGCTAGGAGATCAAAAATGTTTCTAGTTGAAAAATAGGTCTAGATATGGGTGGCATACCTTTTTTATCCCACTATTAGATCTTGATGATTTGCAGATTTGTTGGCACAATCATAATCTTCTTCCTTTCCATAGAAGCGATTTGCAAAATTATGTCTACGTCAAATGTTACAGGCCACTATGTGTAGGTATATATGACTGTCACAAAATCCAATTTGCTAAATTAAAATTATCATCCATTAGTCATTCGAGGTTAAAGCAAGGTTCTTAACCTCGAATGACTAATGGATGATAATTTTAATTTAGCAAATTGGATTTTGTGACAGTCATATATACCTGCACAAAGTGGCCTGTAACATTTGACGTAGACATAATTTTGCAAATCGCTTCTATGGAAAGGAAGAAGATTATGATTGTGCCAACAAATTTGCAAATCATCAAGATCCAATAGTGGGATAAAAAAGGTATGCCACCCATATCTAGACCTATTTTTTCTACTAGAAACATTTTTGATCCCCCAGCATCAAGAATATTATTATATTTGAATAATCCAATAATATGCCACTTGTCCAAGTGTCATTTAATATGTTAATTTATGAAAATTTTATTTGAAATTAATGAGAGGTGAGTGTTCTCATGTTGAATTGATATAACCAATTGAATAGGTGTAACAGTTGAAATGACACTCAGTAGCTAAATGAGAGATTGGATGGCCTCTTGCTCTTCAGATTTCTTAGGCTCTATCATCTTTGCCTTCTTTTCTTCCTCTTGTTCATCTACTTGACTATCTACGACATGAGTAAAATGTGGAAACATAATGATTGTCTTGCCTTGATGCTTGACACTTATGTTAGGAACAATTGTAATTGGTGTAACTTGAAAACCATTAATTGGTCCACTATCAATCCGTGGGCAGTCTTGTATCTCTAGAAAAATTAAATTGGTGCATGGGAGGGAGGTGTCTAAGGTGTTTGATTAAAAAAATTTCAAAATCTTCCTAAGTTAATATATTATGATTTGGTAGTGGTAAATCAGGGATATCCTCTATTATGACAACATCCTATTGTCCACACCCCTCTATCAAATTTCTCACTTCTTTTTCTAATTTCCCAAGTTCATCATCATCTTGACCATGCAATTCTACAACATCTCTACCCTCTTCTTTTTTCTTTTCTTCAACCAATGGAATTAGAAATAAAAATACTTTCTTCCATATAATAATGCTTTCCTTCTCAACTTGAAGAGCTTTATTTTTCAAAAAAAAATTATGCCCTCTCTTTAGGTACAAATTTCTTTATAAAATCTTTTAGAGATATAGACATATGTGTCTTTCCTAAATCAGGCATTGTTTGTGCTAAAGTTGTCTCTCTTATTTGTCTCTCAATGGATAATGCCCACTTCTTTTTATCATCTAATTTATTATACAAATCCTTAGGAATACCTTCACCTAATTATATATGTGTATATCTAAATTTTATCATCATATCCATCAGTGTTTTTCAATCTATTCTCAATCATCTTTATTCAAAGAATCATAATTAAATTTCTTAAAACCTACATAACCAAATAAATTCCTAATATCTTCACATACTTGATCAATGGTCATTAGAGGTAGTCTATGTACAATTTGAAGTTGAGTCAGATATTAGACTCTATTTCTTCTTCATCTTCATCCTTCTCGTCAACTATCACAACCAATTTCCTTCTCGACCTCTTAGGTAGGCTCTACTTGGTTTATTTAGTCAGATTTTTCTTTATTGGGGTTCCTTTTTCCTTTATTTCTAGAGACTGAGTTTCCCTAGATATGGTAATTATCCTCCTTTTTGGCCCAGGTTTCAAAGGTGTGATTTCTTTCTTCAAATTTCTCTTCAAATGCTCCTTTACCTTAGGATACACAATGATTACTTTCTTTTTCTTTGTTTCCTTGAGCTCAACAACAACCAACTATTTACATTTTGATTCCTTGTCTTCTACTTCTTCACCACATTAATCATCCTCACCTTTTCCATCTATTATCTATAATTATCTTGTGTCAAGATTTTCCTCGAGATCTTTAATCATCTCCTTTCATTTTCTATCCATCTTGGGCACTTTTTTGTATTAGCATTTTGATCTTGGTTGTCTCATAATTATCGAAAGGCTTGGCATTATTTTCTATCTCCTCATATAATAATGCATTAATTTCTATAATGACTTCATCTATATTAACTTCATATTGTATTGGCCATAGTCATGCAACCCTTGGTAATAATTCCTAGGCATAGGTGAAATCAGTGTCTACCATGAAACATATATCATAAAAATAATGATCTACCACTAATTTTGGTATCCTTTTCATGTTCTTCATCTTGTTCTTAAATTCAAAAAAGTAGTTATCCATAATAGCCTCAAAATTTTCTCCCAATTAGTCTATTAGAACATTTATCTATTCAATGACTAGTCTATTCCTATTCCATACAATTGTGTTGACAGTAGGAAATGAATTATGAATATAGAAAAAAATCAAATAATAAAGATCCAAACTTACAAGAAATGTTATTTTCCTTCCTAATTGCTCCAATATTTTTTGACAATTGTTGTAATTGCAACTCAGCCAAGTCATAACTATGATCTTTCTTTACAACCTTATAACCTAGGTCGACCACAATGTTAGGAACATTGTTTAGTCAGCTTGACTGATATAGTTTGTGTAGAATTACAGATAGTGAAAACTCAATAACCAAATCTTCAATCCCATCAATTGAAATTCCTTTTCCCTTCCACTTCGCCTTTGTCTATTTCTCAATAACATCTTTCATGGTACACCTCATTGTCTTTGGTCTATCCAAGGTGGGATAACTAGTAACTCAATGAATGATTGCCTTATTTATCTTTAATGGTCCACCTTCAAACAAAATTCTCATGTCATGAATTCAATTTAGTACAATCTTGATCCATTGAAATTTGAATACTTTGGGAAATGCTAGGACACAAGTAAGCCCTTTTCGACAATAATCTTATTTTCATCTTTCAGAACTCCATTTTCACACAAATTATCATAAGCTTCTCATAATTAGTAATCTCCAATTTATGCAATCTAGCACATGTGGCAAGATTTAAAATTGTGAACCATCAACACTCTTAAAGGAATTGATGATAGGGTACCAAATGCATCATCAGTCATCGCAATATTAGGGTACATTGTGAACTTAGGTGGAGGAAATTGATCATTCCTCACAATCTGTGCATTAATCTACTTCAATATTTCCTTCCCATATATGGATGTAATGGATGCCATTTTAAAAACTAGGGTGTAAAGTACTTTACCTCAACAATTTAGAAATCAACTTAACTCAGCACTGTAAAACCTTACTTCCTAAATTCTTCAAATCGTGTCAATGATATGTTGTGACTCACTTGTTCTTTCACTAAAATCACCTTGATCACCTTTGAATCACCTATGTGCATTGAAAGTTCTTGGTAAATGAAAATGAATTTGAAAATTCAATCTATCAATTTATGTCTACAATAATGCATTGTACTCTAGTAGCTACATAACAACTATCTCATATTTCACATGTTTCACACTTGTTTCCATTTGAATACTTAGTCACTATTACTTAGCTCAACCAATACTATTTTTTTCGGCCAACATATTATCCTGGTTAATGTAAAATTTTAGTCTATATTGCCATGCTTGACCAATACAGACAATATTGCTGATGTTCAATACTTGATAGTGTAATTGATTTCATTTCCCAATTCTTCTCTTAGATCTATCCTAGCACATCTTTATTAATGTTGATACCCTTATATACCTCATTTTCTTAGTTAGATGTGGTGTGATCACCTGATCCATTGGATTGGGTGATCTCAAATTTTCTTATTCCACTATCTACATCTTCTACTATCTTTTTCCATGTTTTATTTATCTCAAACTTTCCTTTTCCTTTATTGTTTTCATTCTTTGGTGTTGGTGCTTCAGTCCTATATTTCTTACTAACATTTTCAGCCTTATGACAACTAAAACAAACTAAGTGTGCATTCAACCATTTCTTGTAATTGCCTCTAAAATGTGTTCTAATGCTCTTTTTTGGAATGTGTCCATACTCTCCACAATAATGACAATTATACCATGTGTTTTAATCCCAATTGTAAGTGTTATCTTGCTTGGGCATATGCTTACCATTTAGATGTTTTCTTGGATTTTTTATTTGATCTATATTCGAGCTCTATATCCATACTTCTAATAGATGTAGCAATGTCCTTCAAATGTAGGTGTAGTAGTTGTATCATGTTCCTTTAACTTGAACATGTATGGTTGATGTTCTCATTTCTTGCAATTAAACTAATTCCCAATAAACTTACATTTAGAATTTTGCATACCATTCCTACTTCTACAAATGTGTGTTGTGTGTCCTACTTTTCCAGAATAATGACATATATGTTTTCCTTTTGACTTTAAATTTCTTTTCTCTCCACTCTTAGATGATTCTCCTTCTTCAGTAGATGAGTGGTAATTTTCATGTCCTAGTTGAGAAGTGTCACTAGGTGTCCTTGGTAATCTCATCAGTTCTTCAAAGTATCTGATATATTTTCTAGGTTTACTCATTCTTTCTAGAAGTTCCTTCTCAGATCTCAACTCATTCCTTAGTAGGTCACTCTATGATTTAAGATTTTTAATCTCCATGTCCTTCCTACTCAGCTCTTGATTTGTAAGTAGCAGTTGATTCATCATGTCTAACTAATTATTTGTAAGTTTGTGCACATTAAATGACCTTTATTCAAATCTAATAGCCATTTTCCTTTTATTTTCTTAGACCATGATCTTTTCTTCTTTAGCTTTCTTCTTCTACTCAATCACGTCACATAATATTACTAATTTGATTTCATGCTTTCTCTTGAATCCTTTGACATATTCATTTAGAATATTATTCTTCTCTAATAGGTCTACTATAGATACATCACTTTCATTGGACTTCTCACCATTTAGAAATCCTTTGGTATCTACTTCCTTATATAGTGTATTATTTTTATGAATATCCATTTCTTTCCTTTTCTTTAAGGATTTGCTTAACTCTTCTTTTGCTACTTCAAGTTGATGTAGTGTGAGCTAGATGTCAATCATCTAATTTTCAATGAGCTTACCCAATTTATAGGCCTTTTTCTCCAAGATCTAAACTCTCAAGTTGTTAGAAGTCTTTCAAGAGAACTTTTCTCAAATACAAATAATTGGAAGTCTTATTGGGAAACAAGATACTAAGAGAGGGGGGTGAATCAGGATCTATAAAACTTTTAGCTCCTTAGAAAAAATAACAGATTAACTACATTCACTCCTAATCCATCTCATATCTTAGATCTCATACCATGTAATCATAAACTATAATAATGAAATGAAATATATCTAAGCATAACATCCATGAAAATATGAATGCATAACATGAAGGTTTTAGTAACTCAGAAACCCTCTAAGGTGAAGGTAAAGTTGGGGTGGGGTTGACAACCACAAATCTTTATTGATGTAACAATAAAGTTTTCTTTTTAGGGCTACAATGTGATCACTTTTTATGATCTACCCTATAAGGGGTCTTCTTAGTTAAAATAAATACAAGACTATTAAGTCTACCTTGATTACAAGATTAAACTTATAATGAAGTAAGCACTTTGTTAGGAAATTTGAACAAGGTTTGTTAAAACCAATTTGTTAAGAGATTTTCTTGATACAATGGTAAGAATGTCTCAATATCTAATCCTTTGGTTTTATCCCACAAAGATAATTATATATACTCTCTTCAATATCCAAAACTAATCTCCTTATCTGATTTACTTTGTTTTTACCTTCACTGCTAGGTTGCTCTATCTAATCTTCTTATCAAACTTAATCTTCATTTCTCTATCCTTAGCTTGTTTGTATATCTTCTCTCTCCTCTTCCTTATGATTTTAGGGTTTTATCCCTTCTCAAATAGACAATTGTGGAAAGTTTTAGATCTTAATCAATGATCTATAATTCATCCTTTTGTCATTTTACCCTTCTAATTTTCCAATTGGTTATACTACCATTCTTGGAATGACTGCCTTCTACAAAAATGTAATTTTCTCCTTAAGTGTCTCTAAAATCCATAAATGTCACATAGAATTTGGCCAAAATTATTTACGTAAGTTTTTGTCCCATTACAAACACATATGCCAAAATTGGTGTTTGTGCCATTACAGACACATATGCCAAAATTGGTTTACTTGGCAAATGAATGTCTTGACACTCACTCATAACTAACATTCATTTTGTCTCTTAGATTCTATTGACTCAACATGTTATGACTTTATCAAAATAAATTAACCCTAGTCTTCATATGTTTTACTTAATAATCTTTGACTTTTTTGACACACAGTAAAAGATAATCAAGTCCATATTCTCAGCCTTCTTTGGATGACTTGATTTCCATGATGACCAACCAATGCTTCCTAGAGATGAATAAGTGTTAGACACTAGTAGGAAATAAGGCTTAGAGATAAACAATGTCATCATACTCATCTTTTAAACTTTTATCTTTTTCTCTTCTAACATTATCATTTCCTCCATGTACAAGTTTTAGTTTATTCCACATTTTTTTAGAATTAGTGCAGTTCTTAACATCATCAAACTCAACATCAATGAGAGTAGTGCAAACCCAATCATCAGACTATTGTGATTTATTTTATCATTTATTTTCTCCAAAGATATGGTACTACTATGTGTAGTATATTCATGTTCTAACCAATATGTGACATTATCTCTAATGCTAGAAAGATGCAGCTTCATTAGGTCTTGCCATGATGAAAAGTTGTCCTTGTTCAATCTAGATACCTCTCTCTTATATATCTTCAATCTTTATCTCAAGTTCCTTTAAACTTATTTTGAATTACTTAACTTTGATACCAAATTTTTAGATAAATGAAGGGGGGTGAATCATTTATCATACAATCCCTTCAAACTATTTTAGTACCCACAAAACATCACAAAATTTAACAACAATCACTCATTGTAGTTAATTAACTTAACATTGAACCTTTTCATTCACTTTAATCAACACTTTAAACTCTGTATTCTTTTCATTATCAAGTATCAATAAATTTATTTTTTTATCATTGACCATTAACTTAGTTATCACCTAGTTGTAGTCAACTAAAAAAATATGTCAAATAACTTGTAATACAAATAACATTCACACATTTGACACCATGATTTTAATGTAGAGACCCTATGAAGGAAAAAATCAATTGGTAATAGCATCCCAAAATATTTTTACTCTTCTAAAGTGATCTCTTCTAGGAGCCAACCTTGTTAAAGGTTGCATACACATTTTTAATGTGACCCTGTCAAAGTATTTCACCATAAGATCATCTAGACATTATGACTCCTTATACTAGACTAAAGAGTGCTTTGATTTAAAGGACTTAAAAACACCACTAATTAATGTTACTATATAGGATTTCATAGGCTTGTTAGGTCCACTTGGTACTTCTAAGATTTTTTGCTAGAATGGCTAAACGATAACAATATAAATGATCTATTAAGAATAGCAACTACCTTTGCTTGTTTGATTATATCTTTATTCCTTTCTCTTTCTCTATTTGATCTCTTCCTTGGATCTTGTTTCACTATTTACTTTTCACTTGGTTGATTAATACATTTTCTTTCTCCTACCACTACTTGGTTCTCCTCACTCAACAATCTTCTTTCACCTTCTTCAACTCTTCATACACATCAACTTAGAATTCTAGCATAATCAAATTCTATCTAGCAACTTTAAACCATCTTTTTCTCCTCCTTAAATAGATATCTCAATGCTTCTAGATTCTTCCATTTTTTTTCTCTTAATCATAGTCATTGATCTTAGGTTCATACAAAATTTTTAAATCCAAAAACTTCATACAATGAATATAGAAACTCAAAAAATGTAACTTGTATAGAACTCTATACACATCCTTATCCTTCTTCAATTTTCATCATGGGATCGTTCTTGAATTTTATTTGTCATTGATCTTGTAAAAAACTTTTACTCATGCCTTAGAACATCTCAAAATTTCTAATTTTCCATCAAAAGTCAGCTTCAAATTCTAATTTTCCAATCTTGTCCATCTAGTTGTTACTTGGTATACATGACATTTACTTAGGCAACATAGAACTTGGTTAATACTGACTCACTCAAGCAACACTATTTTTCTCATTTGCTTCGCAATTCATTTGGTCAATATTGCAATCACTCAGTGAATATAGTCTCCCTTCACTAACCTTGTCATTTAGTTAAATTTGTGTTCTCTAATACATTACAACAATACATGATTGTAAAATAATCAAACCAATATTACATTATCACTAACCAACGCATTCAAGTACTCATTGAATACCTTATAAATCACTCATGTCTTCATCATATTTTCTTCAAATCCTCTTCATCAATCAAATAATATGGTACTCTAGTGAGTTAGCATAATGTCTAGCCAACTAAGACTTTAACATCAATGACAATATAATAATTGATAGTATTGTTTTACATACATTCATAGTATTACTAGCTAATAATCTCCCACTATCAATTACATTATTAGTTAGGGCTAACAGATGATGCAAATTTGATTTGCACTAGAAAAAGAAGAAGAGGTAATATATTTTACCTAGATCCTATAGCTCTGTGGTTGTGTTATAAGAGACTATGTTATGTTAACTTTGAGAATATGGTCAAATTCAGTAGAAGTAAGTGTTACAAAGTAATGTCCACCACGATAACTGAGAGGTGGGGGGTGGTGAGGTGAATTAGTTATCCAACTATTAAAACATTTATCAACCTTATTAATCCTTAACCATGTGAAAAATATAACTAGAAACTATAAGAAGATACACATTCACAATAACAACATATATGTTAACTAGGGAAACCCTTCATTAGAGGGAAAACTCTGCTGGGTTGGTACCCACAAAATGATGTATTAATATAAAATTTCCTTGTAAGAGGATGGACTCTATTAAGAGCCAATGAAATAGTACATGGAAATCCACATTAGGATACTTTGAATTCCTATTAGTAGATTCCAACCCTATTAGGAGCTATGCCAACCTTGTTAGGAGTTGTAGAAGGTAGATGGGCCAACTATCCAAACAACTTTAGGGGCAAGACCACTAACCTCATTGTCCAATTGATCTTTTTATTATTACATGTAGAATAATAGAATGACATAACTTGAACTCCTTATCTATCCTGTTGACTAGACCAAACCTCTTTAGATCTCAATACCAGATCTTCCAAATTACATCACTTTATCCCTTTGATCATTTACACGTATTTGAAAACTTTGCATGTCTAATACAAATTTTCTTACTATTGAACATATTACACATTATTCACACTTCATCACAAGGAAAATCACCTTCTTTTATATGCTATCCTAAAAATAATTCTTTGAGTTAGCCTTGAGATTTTCCCAACTAGTTATATAAGAACCACATTAACATATTACAAAACATTACATCTTTTCACAATTACAAACTACTATAGGCTTATAATAGATACAACTTCTCACATGTGCAACTTCTAAGCTTGTAAACTCATGAATGTCACCATCAGGTTGTCTACTATCACTATCTAACTTTTCTCATCATAATTCTATCCCTATCAAGAGATACAATTCAAACACCAAAAACTACTTCTCAAGTACTCTATATGCCCACTATCCTTTGTAATTCTTGAAATAATTTAGAACATATCCCTATCTATGCTTGACTTGATCTTTAATACACAATCCAAATGACCTCATTCTCTATCTGCTACTCTACCAATCTTTACAAAAACAATGCTCTATTAACATTAATGAAAAACACAATCATGAATGCAACATATAAATCTCCTCAACTTCTTGAGAAATTCTTAGGATATTCCCCCAAAGGAATACTATCAATATTCATTTTAACAATATCCCTCTTTGACATCAAATTGATGGAAACATAGATGAAAAACATATAGGTTCTAGTAATACTGAATCCAACTTTGTTGCTACTGATCTCTTTCTTTTCAAATCCTCTTCATCAATCAAATATAAAACTTAAAAGAACAACTATTTTTCTATACTTCCTCATTCTTTGTATCAGCATCAGTTGTTCACACTTCTCCCCCATTGATATAACTCAATGTTTCTTTCCATTGACATCAATATGCTCATGAATAATTCTCCCTAATATGAACATCTCTTTCATATTGTTAGAATTTTTTTTCATGTATAATTCTCCCCCATTTACATCAATGACAAAGGATTCATTATGTTAGTGATCTACTCAAAGTCTTCAAACAGATCAAGTGTTAAAAGATACTATTCTATACAAACTACCAAGAGTCCTTGATGACTTTTTTCATCACATATACTCCCTCATACATGAAGAATCAACATTTAGTTCAGATAATCAATAGTTCTATGTACCACTAGATTGATGCACTCTCTAAATAATATACTTAGAAGTAGACAAGGTAATAACCCCATGCATATCTCTTAGATACTCAAATGTATCCTTAGGCAAAGGCTTCATGGAGATATCTGCAATCTTCTCTTTTGTATTCACATACTATAGTCTAGTTTCTTTCTCTACAAATTTCTCTCTCAAAAAAATAATAATGGATATATGCTTAGTCTTAGAATGTAACACAAGATTCTTAGACATACTTATTGTACTTGTGTTATGACAATGGATGATAACAGGTTCTTAAAACTCTATCCTGATGTCCTTCAGAATCTAGTTCATCCACATTATCTAATTGCAATTATTCATTATTACTACATATTTTTCTTCTACTATAATCTATGAGATATATTCTTGTATCTTTCTTAACCAAGAAACCAATCTTCCTCCAAGGAAAATGGCTCCATCACTAGTGCTCTTTTTGTCATCATACTACCTACCCAATCCACATCAGTATATACACATAAATTGAAGTCACTTGATCTATCATACCATAGTCCAAAATCAAATGTATGCTTCAAATATCATAATATCCTTTTTTATGGTTGCATAGTGTGCTTCTCTAGGATATTCTTGAAATATTTCTACTATACCAATTGTATTTGCTATATCTATTTTGGTGTGAGTCAAATATTGCAAACTTTCAATCATTCATTTGCACTTCTTCTTCTCAATTGTACGTGTCTCATCTTTCCTAGATAACTTGTGACTAGTTATCATAGGTGTACCAATGGGCTTGCAACTATCTAATCCAAATCTTTTCAACAAGTCTTTCAAATACTTAGTCTATGAGAGAAAAATACCATCACTATTTTGCACAATATATATACCTAAGAAATATTTTATCTCACCAATCATACTCATCTCAAATTTATTCTTAATTTCATTAGTAAATTTGTCACTTGCTTCATCATTTCCTCAAAATATTATGTCATCCACAAATATCACAATAATAAAAAATCCATTCTCAATTTCTTTCAAATACAAATTACTATATGTCATACCTTTAGCATCTTTTCCAAATACTTGTCCAATCTCACATATCAAACTCTTGGTACTTGATTTAGACTATACAATGCTTTAATCTTTAATCTACATACCATATCTTTTTTTTCTATCAAATGAAATCCTCTAGGATTCTCAACATAGAATTCTTCTTCAAGTTCTCCATTCATAAATGTTGACTTTACATCAATCTAATACTATTTGAACTTCTTACTTGTTGCATAGGCCAAGAATATTCTTACTGCTTCAAATCTAGGAGCAGAGGAAAATGTATATTTATAATATATACCTTTTTATTGTGAGTATCCCTTGCATACCAATCTTTCTTTATTTCTCACAACCTCACCTTTCTCATTCATCTAATTTATGAACACCCACTTAGTTCCTATTACATTCTTATTTGTAGGTCTAGGAACCAATTCTCATTTCTCATTTTTTTCAATCTGATCTTGTTCTTCCATTATTTCTTGAATCTAGTGACCATCCTTGGATGCTTCATCTACATTCTTTAGTTCAACTTGAGAAATCAAAAACAATTCTTCATGTACTATGTTTCTTGGCATAACTCCTTTTTCTTTGCTTCCAATAATCTAATTAATAGAGTGATTCTTTGTATCATTCCTACTAGGTGTAGGTGTTAATGTTTCAATTCTTACTTCTTCTCTAGGTTTAGATCTTGGTTCTTCTTTATGTTCAAAAACTTGAACATCAATTTGCAAATCATCATTAGTCTCAAATAAAACTTCAAAATTTTCTATACTAGGTTTAGGATTAACTTCTACTTCAACAAAATTATAATCCATCATTCTCTCTTTAACTCTAAATGTTTCATCCACTTTACATTTGTGCAATCAAAAATAGAATTAGTTCTTTGATTAAAACATATATAAGATTTTTTTTCAATGAATAATAAAGGAACATACCTTTATCACTTCTTACATTGACTTTACCAATATCATCATCTCTTTTTATGTAACACTTACTTTTCAAAAAATTTAAAATACTTTACTAAGGTACATGTCCAAAGCATAATTCATAGGAAGTCTTGTTTGTACCTTCTAATCTTTACTCTATTCATTGTACAAACTATTATTTTTATTGTTTCTCTCCAAATTGTCTTTGATACATCATTCTCAAACATTATGGCTCTCATTGCTTCTTTTATAGACCTATTTCTCCTTTCAACATTCCTATTTTTCTTAGGGGTCTTAGGTGCTAATAGTTTTCCCTTGATGTCATTCTCTTCACAAAATGTGTTAAACTCATTCAAGTTAAAATTTTCTCCTCTATATGATATTAAACATTTAATCTTTACTCCAAATTTATTCTCAACAAATATTCTTAAACAACCTAAAAAAATTTAATGCCTAAAACTTTTCTTTAAGAAATGATACCCACATCATCTTAGTGAAATCATCAACAAAGATCATGAAGTACTTTTCACCAAAGAATCCTCTTGTTCTAGTAGGACCACTCAGATCTGTATGAACAATCTTTAATTTTTCTATAGTAGAGAGCTTCTTTCTAGGAAACAAAACTTTCTTCTACTTAGCCATAATATTTTCTTTGCACACAACATTAACATGCTCAACAATTTTAGGTAAATCTCTAATAGAAAATGTACTACTAGCCTTCACAATATTATCAAACTTTATATGAAAAAATATTCTATGCCATAACCAACTATTATCCATCTCTGAGACCAAGCATGTCATCTTTGTAGGGTTAAATTAAAAATGATTACATCTATATTTTGTACTAGTGCTAATCAACTTACCATCTATATCCTTGATTGTGCATGTCTTCTCTATGAATTATAATTGATATCCTTTATCAACCAATTATCCAACACTCAATAGGTTATTCTTTAATCCATCAATAAAATATCATTGGTATTAGTCTTTCCATCAAGAGAAATAGATCAAATTCCCTTGATATGAAAAGTTGCATTGTTACCAACTCTAAAAATCCCTCTATCATGATTACTAAACTTAAGAAACTTATTCATGTCACCAGTCATATGATGTGAACAACTACTATCTATGATCCAATCATCTTTCTTTTCAACCTAAAATATTAGGGCTTTCTCCTTATTTTTCAAGATTTTCTTGTTTTATAACTACAAATTCCAACTAATCATCACTTTCATTCTGAACACTTTCATCAGACTCGTCATCTTTATTTGCATATAAACAATCACTAGGACTTCTAGACTTGAAATTATTCTATACCTTTTCTCTCTTTTAGAACACTTAGAAGCATAATCACCAAATTTATTTCAAGTCTATTGCCCCACTTTTTATTTTCTAACCAATTGGAAAATGTGAGTTTTTGGTAGGTGAAGTGAGTCTAGTCCGTAATTTTGTTTGAGTCTTACTATAAGTCCCTAAGCTTAGGTGACCTCTATCGAATTTTCCCATCTCACCTTCTTTTTCCATCTTGTCAGGTGGGTGTTCATTTTACCTTGTAATTGGTTAGGTAAGTTAGTACCTAATCTGGTAAAGATAAAATTTACTCATTTGATGACCAATCATGTTCCATGTTCACTCATGGTGCACCACTCCTTGATAAGTAGGCTTTGGCAAAAATTTGACAGTCATCTTCTCCTTAGCCAATTTTTGACCCATAAAGGTGATTTCCTATAACAATGATTTGAAGATGCAAATGGTGAAGGATTATACCATAAATTAATGTTTGAATCTAAATTGAGATTTCTAAGCATTGTTCAATTTTATTTATTTTAAGCACTGATGGAAAACCTGAAATTGTCTTCTCCTCGACAAGTTTTCAACCCATGAAAACATTTTTTTGCAAAATAGCTTGAGGTGAAAAAAGATGTTTAATTATTCTTGAATAGGTCCAAGCATTACCAGCTTCCAAAAATGTAATTGTTGAAGACTTGATCTAAAAGGAAGTAGTCACGAAAAAATGGAAACTAACTTCTTCTCAACAAGTTTCCAACCCATGAAGACAATTTTTCAATTTCTAAAGAAAATCAAGTTAATGATAAAGTCTCACACCCATACTAGATGGATAGTATGTCAGAGTGATATTGGAATGATCAAATCATTAAAGAAGAAGAAATATAGCAAGAATCTCATTTAGTGGATTTTCCTCAACAGGGTACCCTAATGGCAACTTTCTAAAACTTAAAGGAAAATGAAAAAGTAAGTAGTGGGAATATAGAAAGTTATTGTTGAGCTCAATGGAATATTGAAAAGACCCCTAGATATCTATTGAAATCTTGAATTTACTATCTAATGGCTATTTTCTTCAATTTTCATCTATGTGGGGCAAGTTCTGAAGATCAACAGATGAATTGAGACTCCCATATAAAGATGCACAAATAGTTGAATAAGTTACTACTTTTTCTTTGATTTTTAATTCTATCAATGAACATAGCCTTTATAAAACCTATGAGTATTACATTCTTTGTCTCATTCATTTTCTTGATTCAAAATCTTGTTCATGAACTTATGGTAACCAAATTCATAGGTTTTGATGGGTTAACTAGGATCAACTCCCATTTACAGAACTTTACAATACTTCCCTTCATTTCTTTGACATGGTAGACTTTTAGAAAAGGGTGAGATCTAAATGAATTCATCCTATTATCAAGAAGCTTTGAGGACATAGTTTAGTCAAGGTCACTAGTTTTCTAGTTGCAATCCAAGCTCCTTGAGTTGATTTATGAATGCATTCATCACTACAACCCAAAAACTAGGCAAATTGTGCTACTAGTTGATAAAGTGATAATCTCAATTGATAGGAAAATAGTGGTGAACTGCCTTTGTGTGCTAGAGTGGGGGGAGTTCTTTGATTTAGGCTTTGTGGAGTTGTCTCAAAATTCTCAACAAAGATGATGATCTAGAGTAAATAAATCATAAGGACATGGTTCCAAAAACCATGAAGTGATAAGAGTAAAGTTCCCAAAACCTTGTTTGGGACCAACCTTAAGCTAGAAATCACTGATATTTTTGTTCTTGTACATAGATTAAAAGGTGAGGTAGAAGCTTTAAATTTTGTTGAACAGTATTTATTTTTAGTTCAATTAATTTTCTCAGATACCCAATATGTTGATTGGGTGCAAGAGGTAAGCAAAATTCTATCTAATGCTCTATGGGTAGCCAAATTCTACATGTATTCCTTCTTGATTTACATGTTGGACTTATTGCAATTATGGCTTGGCCTCCAAGGATTAGAGAATTCCCATGATGATGTTAAACCTTATGAGTTTTATCCACATCTATAATTACAGAATAGTTATGCGGATTATGTTAAGGTGAATGGTGTGTTTTCCATGAGGATTTGTAGGGAGATACAGGGTTTCCTAGAAAGGAGATTTAGCCTAGAAGTCATGACCACCATTAGTCAATTTGGATGTTAATTCATTTAGTTCTCATCATTTTCTTATTTGCATCTTGCAACATTCAACAGATTTACCTTAAATCTACCAAGGTATCCAAGCTACGTGATCATGTTGATCAAGATCATAAGGCAAGCCCTAGAAGTGAATATATTGAGCATGAGCCTGAAGAAGAAAGGATGTGAATTCCCTATGAAAGTTGGAACCTCCAGCTATGGCACTCAGTCTAATGCCAAAAACATGATGAAGGTGTTCAAGAAGAAATATAAGTTGGACATATATGAAGTCCCAAGGCCCATGTTCGACTTGAATGGGTATGCTAGAGATGTTTTATAGATAGGGAGTATGATAAAGCACATCACTACCATTAAGGACTATTGGTTCAATCACAAAGATGAGTTCAAGAGCCATGATTGAGCCTTTTCCAGACTGATAGTCGACCAAGTGAAGATCTATACGATTAATATTGATGTAAAAGGAGTTGAAGATGATGGTCAAAACATGGATAGAAACACTTATCTGACCAAGCTAAAGAACACTCCCATTAGTTTAATACCTTATGAAGATGTTGTAGAAGATATGAATTTGATGATGGCCAAGATTTACAAGGGAATAGGAAAATGGGTTGAGTGCACCATGACACAGTGAAGCAAGAGCAAAGGCACACCCACCCAATCATCCCTAAATGTAGTGGTAGCCTCATCTTCTCAAAGTGGTGCCTCTAGTAAAATCTTGTCTATCACTCAAGGGCCTACTCAGCTAGCTAATGGAGGTGACCAACCTCCTAAAAACAATATCCCTATTGATAAAACTTGTCAAGATAGTTTGGTATTGATGATTAGAGCTGAAACAAAGGCCAAGAAGAAGAAAGTAGAAGTATTGAAGGACACTGCAATTATGGTGGCTCTCTCACCCCATAGCAGTCTAATTCCATCTATAAATATTTCCTTACTCCTACCAAGTAGCCCCTAAATACAAGTGGGGGACCTTGGAGATGGTCGAAGTAGTAAGATCAAATGTACTAAGTCTGATGAAGCTACAAAGAAGACTACAAAAATAGAGAAGGGTCCAAAAACTTCAAAACTTATTTCCCAAGCTCCAAATAATCCTTTTTCTTTAGCTACAAAGACATTAACTCCAATCAAGAGGAAATTTTTCTATGTATATATACTCAAGACTTCATCTAAGGTAATTAGCATAGGATCATGGCTGGAAAATACTTTAGATAGAAAGAGGAATAGGAAAGAAGAAGGAGTCCCCAACGAGGAAACTTTATCTCTAGTTATTTGTTTTGGATTAGATTTGAGTAAAGTTAAGAAGCAAAATACCCTACCAATTCTCAAACAAGACCTTGATATAGGACATTTAACTATAGAAATTGCTAAGCCTACCAAGGAGGGGAGAATTGAAGACTTGACTACAAATGATTTCACTTTGTAATATCTGGACCTTGGAGAAGTTAGACACGACACCAAAGTGGGAATGTGGAAATCAATAAATGAAGTGATAGAAGGACCACTCAAAATTCTCAAACTAGCCAAAGTTAGAATGAAGGTGGACATTCGTGAGCTTAATTGCTTCATCAGAAAAATAGTCATCCCACTAGCAAGCATCTCAGGAGTGTCAACCACCAGCGATCCTATAGCCACAAACATTAAGGATACTGTCTCCTAGCTATAAGAAGACAAGAATTTTAGACAAATTGGTAGGGAATGGAGAAAAAAACTCAAGCCTAAGAGGCTTGCAATCATAGAGCGACTTAGGAATATAATATTGAGGCTCAAAATAGAGAAAGATAACATTTTAGCTAACAAGGCTACCCTATCGATAGAAAAGGCCGAGAGTGAAGATTGCATTTCCTTGCTAAAAATGGTCATCCAAATGAAGGCTAAGGAATAAGTAGAGGAAAAGATTCTACCTAAGGGAGATGATCCCTTATTTAAATGGCTAGAGAGTATGCAATTCAAATTTGAAATTATTCTAGTGGTAGAAGAAGGATTAAAGGAAACAGAGATCAAAGTAAAAGAGGAGTAGGATAGAAACTACAAATTGCGAAAGGGTCTACACACTAACTACTAAACTAGTGGACAAGGGAAGGGAATAATTGGAGTTGCTATCATGTAGAATACTTTCTCAATTTATTTGGACAAGCTAACAAATAAATCTTCTAATCATTAGAATAGAGTGTCTGATCTCCAATGGCTCAATGGGTGTGTACACATGGTTATGGAGAAAATACAAGAAAGGTTGAATTCTATCAAAGATCTCACCCAAGAATACTCTAATTGGCCCCTGAGATACACTAATGTTCATGTTCACCAACACAAAGATCTTATCCCTACCGTTGTCATCATCAAGGCCTATAGGATGAACTCAAAAAAGAAAAAGAAGGCAAAGTGACATATCTCCCACCCTTTCATATTTTGATGAGATTTGTAACTGATAATTGGCCCTCCTTGCAATTTGTCCATTTTTAAGAGATGAACTATATAAGTTCCTTTTTGTAATAGTCATCTCAAGATCCTATATGTATCTAATTGAAAAATTAACAAAAGGTCCACTAAATTTTTATGTGAAATAATTCATGTTGCAGAGCCAAGTTGAATGTGTTTTATATCAATTATTTACTATTCCATTGTTTATGATAGTTTAAGATATCTCTTTCTATTGAGTCGAGTTAAGGAATAAATAGAGTTTTGTTCCCCTATTCAATGTACCAATCTAAAGATTACAATAATGTTATTGAAAGTTAAAGGAGATTTTGTCTTGCATAATTCTTTAATTTAATACCTTGCATGATATATTCAGAAGCATTTTGTTGAGTAGATAATTCATAGATGGAGTTTATTATTGTATCATCAAATTCTATGGGTTTGTAAGATGTATGAGTCCATAGATTTAATTAGCATTAACACCTAAATATTTTCCTAAGTTAGTTCTTGTTTAGGCCTAGCTTGGTTTACCTCTTTTGTTCTTTGATCAAGAAAAAACCACCTTTTTTAGCATTAGGAACAAATAGATTCATTGTAAATCATAACCATAAGGGATATGTACCTATAAAATTTAGAGGGAAATTAGTTGTTTAACTATGATTTCCCAACTATTTTAATCAGTCATTGTTCAAAAATTTTGGGCATTCAAAGAGTTAATAAAAGTGAACAATCTATTTACCAAAAAGTTCCAATATTTAAAGATTCTCTTACTATCTGGTTCTCTCCTTATAAGTAATGTGATTCCTTCTTTAATTCTTGTATCCTTAGATCCAAATTCACTATTGTTGAGTTAATCTTCACTAGTGCTTGCACCTATTGATAAGGAAGGGTGAACACTTAATGCACTAAATATTGTTTCCACTTTTGATAATTCTCTAGATTGCTTCAAGTTTACTTCAGTTCTATTCGTGTGAATGGTGGAGTCAAATTTTTCAAGATCTTCCATATAATCTCATATTTATCTATAGATCCATTGCAAGGCTTAGGTTAGCCTCATATTATAATTTTCCAATCTTGTCTATCTAGTTGTTACTTGGTATACATGACATATACTTGGGCAACATAGAATTCAGTTAATACTGACTCACTCAGGAAACACTGTGTTTCTCATTTGCTTTGCAATTTGATTGGGAAATACTATAGCCACTTAGTGAATATAGTTCACTAACCTTGTCACTTAGTTAAACTAGTGTTCTCCAATACATTACAATAATAAATGATTTTAAAATAATAAAAACCAATATTACATTATCATTGACCAACTCATTCAAGTACTCATTGAATACCTTATAGATCACTCATGTCTTTGTGACACTTTCTTAAAATCCTCTTCATCAATAAAATAATATGGTAAAATATTATGAAAGGCTAAGTTATTGAGAGGGGAGGGGTGAATTATTAATAGATAAAAATTTGACTTCAATTACCAATTAATCCTTCATATGTATTATGATCTAGTTGCATGCATGAGAAACTAAAAACATGAAAGCATACACAACACTTTAACACACAAGATTTGGTGACCCAGAAACCTTCCAAATAGAAAGTTAAACTAGAGCAAGAATAATACACACAAGCTTTAGTACTATAGTATAAAGTTGGTTAATTAAGGCTTACATTGATCACTTCTAATGATCTATGTTGTTAGGAGCAAAAAGGACTACTTGGTCCACCTTGTTGAAGGATTTAAAAACATATGATGAAGTATGTACTCAATAAAGAGATTTACACAAGACTGCTAGGTCTACCTTGTTAAAGGATTTGACTGATCCACCTGTTAGGATGAAGTGGTAGCTGATCTCTATTTTGCAACTAGGTTACCTGAATGAGATTCCTCCAAGTGTACAAATCACATTGTTGTGATAGATAAGTCTTTGTTGCTCCCTATACTATTGTAGCCTTTGTAATTTTCTCTTCTACTCTTCTTTGATTACATTCCTTCCATTCGAACAATTACACACTTTGGATGTGATAACAAACATTACATATATACCAATCCAATTACAAAATTACAAAGTTGGCCACAATACAAGTTTACACAAATATTACAAAGTTAGCCCATACTGCAGGAACTCATGTTCTAAAGACTGACTTGGTGAGGTTCTGATACTCAACATCCACTATCAATGCTTGGCATCATCATGCACTCTATAGATGTAGAAGCTCAACCCATATTGATGACTTCCAAGTAGTCTTGAACTCAATCTACACTAGTGACTTAGTGAATATTATGAAACTCGGCATATAAACTGAATCACTTGATTCACACTACATATCTCAATCAATGCTATCACTATGAGCTTGGTATAAACTAAATGACATGGTTAACATTAAGTAGCTTAGTTAACACTAGACTCGCATCACATCAACTATGAACTCGGTAAGCACTACACAACTTGGTTTACACTAGTAAACTCAGCATTCACTAAGATACTAGGTTTACATTGCTGATCATTATCATACTAGTAACTACTAGGTGCAAACTAAAATTTCTCCAAAGGACTCAGTAGCAACTATAGAACTTGGTAGCAACTAAAATGCTTGGTTAACACTGTTAACTATACAATAAGCTCAATAGATACTTACAATCTGAATAAGTGTATGTCACTAATAACAAACTTGACTATAATGTCAACAATCTTCCCCTTTGGCATTAGTGACAAAAACACTTATAAATCATAAATAAATTCAAAAATAGCTCATTAACACCTTTATCCATCACCTTATGATTCCAACTCGGTAGAGTATACTATTTTGAGATTTTCCAAATTTGGTTTTGTAAGAGATATATTTATGTACATGGTAATGCTTCCCCATACATAATATACAATATACTAAACATCTGATATGTGCATCTAAATACATCTTCTCCCCTTTATATAATATACATTTTCTTTACAATCTTTCAATATTCTTTTAGTTTTCTCCCCCTTTCTCTTTACAACTTCTAACATCTTCTCCCCATTTTTGACATTAATGCCCAAGATTTATGCTATATATTGCACATTAATGCCAAAATGTGAAAAGAAATGTGAATTTACCTTTAATATAAGTGCCAAAGTCATTTTCCAATTCTCTTGCAAGACCTTGCATGTGTGCAATGCAACTTGCACTTATGTTGACAATTCAATCATGTGGTCTGCAATGGAGAAGTTATTGTCATGGATGAGCATTTTTGAATGTGCAATGTGCTTCTCTAGTGCATCCATGTTTGGGAGAATCATGTTCTAAATATCTATCAATGTAGATCCGATTCTTGTCTCTTCTTTGAGTAAGTCTACCTGCATATTTGTCAGAAGCTTGATCTTATTGAAGTGGGAAAAGCTTGGACTCGAGTCAAGCTACAATTGTTGTGCACTTACCTTCAGATCCTTATCAATTTTAGAAAAAAATTCTTTTATTTCCTTTGTGAAAATTGAAATATTACATAATTTATTAAAAATTAAAGATACACTAACGCATTAGGTCTCTAGAGAGCCTAAAATAGTAGATAGTTCTACTTGATGAATGGCAATTTGTTCAGAAATAAGTTCTAAAACTCTATTCTCAAAAATTTTCTCAACTTTTTGCAATAATTTGTCCTATCCATCTAAATCTTCATAATATTTATTAACTACCTCTACCAACTAATACAAAATTGGCTGAGAAGTATCAACCTCTATGCCTAGAAACTCCGCTAGAATATTCTTAGCATCCTCAATGATCTTAAATTCCTTGTTTCTTTCCTCTCTAAGACTTTGCTACTTGGCTTTCTATTTGATTAGTTCTCCAAAGGTTTGCATCTAATTAGGCATTAGATTAGAGATTTCTCATTTAAGGATGACTATCTCCTCATCAAGGTCTATATCCTCTTCCTTTTCTTTGCCTTTACCCAAAAAAATTGTGCTTTCTTGAAACTTGGTCTCAACTATCTTCGCACTTATTGCTTGCATACTAGGAATGGAAACAATTGTTGAAATGCTAAGACTTGCTGCAAACTAGATATTGCAATCATTGAAGTACTAGTAGTATAAATACCTAATATATCCAAAAATGATGTAGAGGAAAGGGTTTTGGACTTAGTAGATGAAGTGTTTGATACTTCAATCAATGTGGTGTTGAGCTGGATAGGTGCAAAGATTGATTGACTGCTTGTGCTTTCAATGCAGTTCACAATCAATCCTATTGAGGCTATCTCTAGGCTTGGTGTTAACAATATTTTTTTGGGAGAATAAGGAAGTGAGGCTATGACCACTACAAAAATCTTTACTAGGTCAGTCTCCTCTATATCTTGTGCATCTTCCTTGGTAGCTTCCTACCCCTATTCCTCTTCATCATCTACATTATCAAAATGAGTCACCTCTTCATCATCTGTCTCCTCCTAATCATCATCATCATCTACACAAAAAAAAAAATTACATGGCTTGTGAAGAAGATAAACATTCTTCCATGTGTTTGTAGCATTCTTCATAACATGCTCAATTTCTTTCAATAACACAAGACAAGTGTTGAATCTCAAGGTTAACTTTTCTTCATTTTTCTTCAAAGATTCCTTCACCAACTTATTAGTTAAGCTTGGCATATGTTTCCTCAGGGTTTTCTCATATGTATCTTTTTCATTTTGCATGGGAAATTCCCATCTTTTCTTTATCTTGTCTATTAAAACACTAGGAATTTAAAGTGCAAGCTAATCAGGTGAGTATTTCCACTTACACATCTTGGTTATGACCAAGTCTTCAATTTTCTTTTACTCTTCTTCAATATTGATTTCATATTTTAGTGCCTTGAAATTGTAATTCTAGAGCCTAATTCCAAATCTTTCAATCTATCTTGGAAGGTGGGTGGAGGTTTTCTAAAAATTATATCTCCTCCTTCCTTGTCTCATTTCTTCCTTGATGCCCTTCTTGTCAATATAGTAGTGGATGTCTTGGTAGATTTGGTAATAATTACCTTACCCTTCTTCTTTAGTGGCTCTTCCTCCTCTAACTTTTCTTCATCCTTTGCTTCTTCATCTTCATCTTTACCCTCAGTCAATAGGAGAGGGGTGTTGGTTTTTAACTTGACAATTCTCCTTTTGCCTTTGTTGACTGCCTAAGGTAGCTTAATCTCCAATTCAATCTTGTCCTTTGCCTCATCATATGTGCCAAAATAGGCTACTTTGGGATCAACTGGCTCATTAATCAATGCCTCAATTATATCTTTTGTTTCATCAATGTTGACCTCATATCCTAGAGGTTTTACCCATGAAATTCTTGGCCTAACTACCTGAATGTACACTTTTTCACTATCAACCATGAAACAAATATCATCTTTGTAATCCTCAACTAATTTCCTTGGAATAATAAATCTATTATTCATTTTATCCTTAAATGCATCAAAATAGTTGTCCATAATACTTGTATAATTCTCTCCTATTTTAGAATGTACTCATTAATTTGATAAAGGATTGGTACATCTTTTCTCCAAACAATAGTACCTTCTATTGGGAAGAATTTCTGAACATAGGAAAATAAACATGTCAAGAGGGAGCCAAAATTACATGGATTTTTCTTTGAGGTCTTGATGATCTCCATGTTTTTTTTGAATTGGTTCAATAGTAACTTGGCAAGGTCAAGAGAAAGGTTCTTCTTGATCACCTTGTAAGCCAAGTCCATAGCTTCACATGACACATTATTCAACCTACTAAAACTATATATCTTGTGTGTTATGATGTGAATGTTGAACTTCAGTTCCATGTCAATCACACTACTTATTTTCATACCTCTTCCATCCCACTCAACAAGGGTTTTTGTCATCTTGGCTTTTGCTAACATGGGGAGACTGGTGATCTTGTGGATCATCTTCTTTGTAATCAAAATCAGTTGCTCCAACCATAGTTGATCTGTACGCACATGACTAAGTATGTATCTTATCCATTTAATTTGGAAGTCTTGTGGCTTGTGAGAAATATGTGTTAAACCTTTCTCTTCCAAATGTTGTTGTTCTGACTTCAACACACCATTAACACATAGCTTTTCTAGGGTTTCATCCATTTCCAGAGTAGCAATATCTTAATTTGTACATTTAAAATAAGAATGGATATGATTGATCAAGAGTACCATTGGTGGAATTTGAGACTGCACTCTGCTCAGATCTAGGGTTTTCAATTTGGTAGGAGTTAGCTTGAAATCCAACACCTTCCATTCCACACCTCGAATCAAAAATTTTAAACCTTTCTTTGCCTCGCTACTAGTGGCTTCCATCTTCACTTGGCAAGGTTTGAAAATATTTCAAAAATTTGTAGAAATTTCTTGAATGCTTGAAAATCACTCTGCACAATAGCTCTTAGATATTTGTGGTGAGAAATAACTTTGATTTCTCTCTTTTTATCAAAAAATTTCATAAATGCTTGGTAAAAATGTTTGTTCAAGTTGACAGACTATCATCCACTTCTCTTGCATTAAATGCTCAGTGAAGTCTTTCGTGGCTTAGTAACCACACACACTTTAGTTACTCCCAACCTTGCTTAGTAGAGTCTGTGACTCGACCTTTCTTGATAAGACAGTAACCTGATCTTATTTGGTAGTAACTTCCATCTTTTACTTGGTGATCCCTTTTACATCCTAAATGCTAATTTGGATCTTGCACCTAAATCAGTAACTAATTCACCCCCTTCTTAGTTACTCCTTTATATTTCCAACAAATGGTATTAGAGCATTTGGTGCTTGCAGATAAGGTTTCAAGGACCTAAGCTAAAGATTAGGATGTCTTACAAAAGACAGATTCCAAAGTTGAACTGAGACAATTTTGTAGCATGGCAAGGTCTTATAAGGTTACATCTAGCTACTATCAATGATTTAGGTTGCAAATATCTTGACATTGAATACAAAACTCCCATTGGAACATTATCAATTGAAGATATTGCTGAGAAGAAGAATCATAACATCATGACGATTGATATTGCATCTGCTCTCAATTATGCTGAATTTGATGAGGTAAAGGACTATCAAACTGCTCATAAAATATGGACCAAATTGAAAGATATCTATGGAGGTGATGATAATGTAAGAAGAGCCAAAGTAGAAAGTCTCAAAGGTTAATTTGATCAAATGGAAATGAGAGAAGATGAGAATATTGAGAAATATGTGGAAAGAATCAAGGCCAGTGTGAGTGTAATCAAAGAATCTAGAGGAGACATTTAGGAAACAACTGTTGTAAGCAAGGTACTTAGAACTCTTCTTCCTATCTATATAATTAGAGTGCCTAATATTCAAGAAATAATATTTGATCCAAATAACAAATTAATCTTGGATGCTCTAGTTGGAAGATCGACAGTTTTGAACTAGACAACTATGATAACTATGTTCCTGTCTCCAAAAATATTTAGTCTACATTTGAATCCAAACTCTCACTTAAGGAAAAGAGCAAGAAATCAAAAGATAATCAATGAAGAAGTGAGAGAGAAAGTAAAGAAAGTTTTGACAGTGATCTTGGAATTGTTGAAGCCCTACTTCTAAAGAAATATTCTAAAGGAAAAGGAAAGTATAAAGGTAAAATCCCTCTAATTCAATTTTCTTGTAAAGAAATTGGTCACATTGCTGCTAGGTGTCCAAATAGGGATGAGAAGAAAAGCCACAGGCACAAAGGCAAGAAGGAATTTAAAATTCACAAGAATTACAAGGACAAAGGTAAGAAAACTTGTTTTATGGCTAAAGATTCTAATAATAGTGAAGATGAAATGGTGTATATTATTGTAAAAGATGAATCTAATGATGAAGAAGATAAGATGGCACTCACCTCTCATGTAAGAAAAAATGATACATGGATTATAGACTATGGATGTTCAAACCATATGACTGGAGCTAAAACAAAGTTTGAAAATTTTTGACATTATGATGGAGGAAGTGTAAGATTTGGTAGCAACGAACCTTGTTGCATAAAGTGAAAAGGTCATATCTCATTAACCAATGAACTTATATGTGATAATGCCTATTGGGTTGAAGGACTAAAGCATAATCTACTAAGTGTGATACAATTGAATAACATTGGATTCAAGGAAGAATTCATGAATGGCAAGGCAAAAATACTGGATGATAAAGGAAATATGGTTGGATCAGGCAAGTGAACAAAAGGTAATCTATTTTATCTTGACCTAGATGAATACTCATGTTTTATTGCTTGAGTAGAAGAAAGTTCATTATGACATAAGAGACTATGTCATGTAAACTTTGATAATCTAGTCAAGATAAGAAAATGTGGAAGAGTAAGAGGTATTCCTAATTTGAAGAAACCTAATATGGGCTTATGCAAGAATTTCCAAATTGGTTAAATAGGAGAGACTAGTTTTAAGAGAAAAACCTATCAGTCAGAAGAAATCTTACAAATTGTATATACTACCTTATGTGGATCCATTGGAATGGAGAGTTATAGCGGAGAAAAGTTTTCACTCTTTTTGTTGATGATTATTCTAGAATGATGACTGTAATGTATCTAAAAGAAAAATCAAAAGCTTTTGAGAAATTCAAATGGTACCTAGCAAGAGTAGAAAAAGAAGCTGGAAGGAAATTGAAATATTTAAGATTAGACAGAGGTGGTGAATTCATCTCCAATGAATTCAATAATTTTTGCATTGAAAAAGGAATCAAAAGACAAGTATCAGCCCCTGTTACACCTCAACAAAATGGTATAGGTGAAAGAAGAAATAGATCCACCATGGATTGTGCAAGGACACTGATAATAGAAAAGAATGTTGCTATCAAAAACTGGAAGGAATCTATGAGCACTGTAATTCATACTTTGAACTGATTTCAATTAAAGAAAGACTCAAACCAAACTCCCTATGAACTATGCTATAGTTACAAACCTAATGTAAGTTATTTGAAAGTATTTAGCAACAAATGTTATATCTTGAAATAGTCTAGAAAAGGAAAATTTGATGTAAAAGGTGATGAAGGAATATTTCTAGAATACTCTTGTAGAAGTAAAGCATACAAAATTTTGAATTTGTCTACTAATAAAATTATAGAAAGTGCACATGTGAAAATTGATGAGTTTGCAGAAAAGAGTGAAGAAGAAAGCAAAAAAGAGCTAGAGGATTATAGAATATTTGTTTACTATGAACCTAATACCCTACCAAATCTATCTAAAATAAAAGAGACTTCAGCTCCTGAGCCCCCAAAATTTCCAACAGTTATAGAGTTGCAAGAAGTTGAGTCACATTCTGAAGGACATGTGTCATAGTCAAAAGCTACTGAGCTAGTTCAAACCAAGTCTAGAGGACTCAAGTCATAGAAAGTGAAACCCAAGCTTAATACTAAAGTTCATGATGAAAATAGTGGAACTCACACCAAATCAAAAGACCTATTTTAGCAATCAAAAGACAAGTATCAGCCCATTGTCAGAAGGCATCATGCACCTAATCAGATCATTGGAGACAAATCTAATGGAACAATGATAAGAAGAAAATTGAAAGGTACATGTTTACTTTTTGAATTTCAACCAAGAAATATTAAATATGCATTAGATAATGAAATTTGGGTTGAATCAATGAATGAAGAGATAGAATGGATAGAGAAGAACAAAACTTAGACTCTTGTTCCTAGACCCAAACATGAAAATGTAATTGGTATTAAGTGGGTATTTAGAAACAAGCTAAATAAAGATGGAGAAGTGTCTAGAAACAAAGAAAGATTAGTATGTAAAGGTTTTTCTCAAGAAGAAGGTATTGATTATGGTGAAACTTTTTCCCCCCTTGCAAGATTAGAAGGTGTTAGAACTCTACTTGCATATGTAGCTCACGAAGGATTTAAAGTGTATCAAATGGATGTTAAATCTGAATTCTTGAATGGAATTCTTGATGAGGAAGTCTACATTGAACAACCAGAGTGTTTTGTATATCCTAACAAAAGGGACATGGTTTGCAAATTACACAAAGCACTATATGGTCTCAAGCCAACTCCTAAAGCCTAGTATGAAAGACTACATAACTATTTGATACATATTGGTTTTCAAAGAACAAATGATAATAGTAGCATGTATATCAAAGAAGGACAAGAAAAAAAGATTGTGTTGGAAAAAATGTTCATTGATGACACTTTATTCACAAGAAATGAAGACTTGTGCAAAAGATTTTTAGAAGAAATGAGAAAGGAATTTGAAATGTCTATGTTTGGAGAGATAAAATTCTTTGTTGGATTACAAATTCAATAGAAGAAAGATGGTATCTAAATCACTCAATCCAAATGCATCAAAGAGATACTAAAGAATTTGGAATGGAAGATTCAAGACCAGATAGAACCCCTATGTCTACTAGACATAAGCTTTCCAAAAATGATGATTCCAAAGAAGTAGATCAGACCACATATAGATCAATGATTGGAAAATTATAGTATGTATTACATACAAGGCCTAACATTGCATTAGCAGTTGGAATGGTGGCAAGATTCTCAGCAAATCCTAGAGAAAATAATATGATGGCAATCAAAAGAATAATGAGATATCTTGAAGGTATTGAACACTATGGATTATGGTATAAACTCAGAGGCAATATGGACTTATAGGTGTTTATTGATATTGATTGTGTAGGAAAACTTGATGACAAAAAAAGCACTAGTGGTGGAGCATTCTTTCTTGGAAAAAGACTAGAGTCTTGGACAAGTAAGAAACAAAATTGTATCTCTTAATCCATAGTAGAGGCAGAATATGTGGTAGCAATAGTCAATTGTTTTAACATTATTTGGCTCAAATAACTGTTGGAAGGAATAAAGGTAGAGATCAAAGATCCAATAGTCATATATTGTGATAACACCAATGTAATTAATATATCAAAGAACCTAGTGATGCATACCAAAACAAAGCACATTTCTATAAAATATCACTTCTTAAGAGAATTGGTGTAGGATAAACAAGTCAGATTGGAATATGTAAATATAAAAGAGAAAATTGTAGACATATTCACCAAGTTTTTACCTAAGGATGCATTTTTGTATCTAAGAGGTAAACTAGGGGTCATTCCCCTATCTGAAGCCCACTAATGAAGTTTAGTGATGCATCAACAAGAGAAAATTGAAGATCATTCAGTTGATGCAGTATTAACAAGGGCATATTGTAAATGAATCAGTACATATTGTTGTTTTTGGCATGTGTTTTCAAAGAGGGAGAATTTTACTTTCATATCTCACATAATTTTTTGTTATTACAAAGAGGGAGAAGTTCTATGGAGAGATGTCAAAGAGGGAGAATGAACTTGACAAATTGTTGTAGATAAAAGTTTTCTAATATAGGGAGAAGATGAATAGTTGATACTAATAGAGGGAGTTCTTTGAATGAAACTAAGGATATATTCCTTATTTTATTCTTGTTCAAAAATATCATTGTGTTATGACATGTTGTTTTGCCATCAATGCCAAAGAGAGAGATTGTTGAATACAATTAATTAATTATCTATTGTCTTTGATTTTACACAAATGTCATATCATTATTAGTCAGTACATGAAAAGCTCACTCAAATAGTGAAGACAATTTTCAGTGTCTACCAAGCATTCTTATTCTAAAGATAGTGTTTACTGAGTTCTCTTAGGCACTAAAGGAAAGTATGTAGAAGATGAGTGTTAGCCAAGCTACTTGGTTAATGAAGAAAAGGTTTGATGGAATTGATATTAACCAAGTTCACTCAGTTACCAAAGGATCATTGTGAGTTTGAAGTGTTAAATAAGCTTTTGTCGGTTAACACAAGAAAATCATTTCTAAGTTAGTGACTATTGAGCTGGGTCGGCTAATAAAGAAATTTCTTATTTTGGCATATTAAGCATAATTAATTTATCTATTGATTCCAACTGACTAAGATGATGAATGTTAATTATTCTAAGATGTATTCTAGCCAACTTAACAATAGGAAGGATATAAGTATAAGGTCAAGTTGTGAGATATTAAGTGTGTGAAAAAAATCATTATTGAAGATTTGAGGATTTCTCTAAGGAAGCAAATCTAGAAATGAGAAGGATGTCTTTGAGGATCTAAAATGATATGTTTGATCAAGAAGGATCAAGTACAAGTTAGAATAGAGATCTGTAATCAGTAATTCAGTTGTATCTAAATCAGTTACTTCTTTATATTTCTAGAAATATTATGAGAGGCTAAGTTACTAAGAGGGGAGGGGGAATCAATAATAGATAAAAATTTGAACTTCAATTACCAATTAATCCTTCATATGTATTATGATCTAGTTGCATGCATGAGAAACTAAAAACATGAAAGCATACAACACTTTAACACAAAAAAATTGGTGACCCAAAATCCTTCTAAATAGAAAGTAAAATTGGGGTGGGAATGATACCCACAAGCTTTAGTAATACAATATAAAGTTGGCCAATTAAGACTTACATTCATCACTTCTGATGATCTGCCTTATTAAGAGCAAAAAGGACTACTAGGTCAACCTTGTTGAAGGATTTACAAACATACAATGAAGTATGCACTTGATAAAGAGATTTACACAAGACTGTTAGGTCTACCTTGTTAAAGGATTTGACTGATGAAGTAGTAGGTAATCTCTAACCTGCAACTGGGTTTTCTAAATGAAATTCCCGTGAGTGTATAAATCACCTTTCTATGATAAATAAGTCTTTTCTACTCCTTATACTATTGTAGCCTTTATAATCTTCTCTTCTACTCTTCTTTGATTACATTCCTTCTATTTGATTAAAATTGCACATTTTGGATGTGATTCAAAACATTACATATATACCAATCCAATTACAAAATTACAAAGTTGACCACAATGCAAGTTTACACAAATATTACAAAGTCAGCTCATACAATAGGAACTCAGATTCTGAAGACTAACTTGGTGAGGTTTTGATACTTGGTATCCACTATCAATGCTTGACATTGTCATGCACTCTGTAGATGTAGATGCTCGATCCATACTAATCACTTCCAAGTAGTCTTGAACTTAGTCTATATTGGTGACTTAGCAAATATTGTAAAACTTGACATATAAATTAAATCACTTGATTCACACTGTATAGCTCAATCAATTCTATCACTACAAGCTCAGTATAAACTAAATCACTTGGTTAACACTAGAGTCGCATCACATCAACTACGAACTTGGTAAGCACTGTACAACATGGTTTACACTAGTAAACTCAACATGCACTTAGATGCTCAATTTACATTGTTGATCAATATCATAGTAGTAATGTAATGCCCCACCAAGGGATCCAAAAGAACTAACCTAAACTTTTACTAAGTTTGCCAACATTTTTTTTTTTGAAGTAAGAAAGTATAACATGCACATCAACCACATAGTAGCGGAAGCAATAACATACAATCAACTAAAAACATACATAATAAGTTACATTTCTTAAGGATCCCATGATGTTGAATCACATTTAAATTTAATCTAATGCTAAGTCTATCAACTACCACATCTATACGAAAGAATAATTAGAAAATCAAAAGTCCATAATTTACATTTGTTCTGAATACCTCTTGGCAAATTAATTTGGAATGATCAATCATCCACTGTACATGTCACAAGGTATGAAAGGCTAAAAGAATATGCATATGTAGAAATAAAGATACATCGTCCTCCTCGAATCCATGATACAAAGTATGGTAAAATAAATGAAACCATCTACCATACATGATACGTACATCCACCATAAAAGATACAACATCCAACATGAAATACAATTATCCATCATAAAACACAATTAACTAAGTACATAGTTCCTCCCAACTATCAATAGCATCATTAGACAATCATAGGCCCTAGCAATCCCCCACACGTAACATCCCAAACCACCAAACAATTCGTCAATACTATAGTAATTAGGGACATCACTCCTAACATACTACAACATAAGCATAAAGAAATCTAACATGCTAATCATCAATATAAGTAAATGCATCAGTAAATAAAATCACCTAAACATGATAAACAAGCATCCCAAGAAGCTCTAGCCATGGTGACTACAGATGGATCTCAATGGTTAGAGTGAAAAATCACTACCACCTGACCGTGTGGGACCTAAATGGCCCACTCCCACCGCACTGAGAAGATAGTTTCAAGTCCCAAACAAGATATCAAACCACATAACACAAATACTCTCTAAGTTCAGGAAATCCTAAAAGTAATCTAACTCAAAGGATCTAAGACAGATTGACATCTAATTCTCAGAGCCACACAAGACACATAGGAAACCTACTATGTAAGCGAGCAAGTGTCATCGCATGAATCACATAGAAGTTACCCTGATAGTTAGCTTAGGACTCCAAGGTCCCTAGTGATTGCTATGCAATCACTAGTATCCTCTCGTACTGACAAGGCATACTACAAAATGCAAGGTCACAACCAAGTGTTCTCTCTACTCCCATCCTAGTCTGTACAAGCACTCGAGGCATGGGTGAGAACATACAATTATCTTATTAGGTTCATTTTAATCCCCATTTAGTATAATATTTTCACTTATTAAAACAACTTACAATGAGTTGCCCTGGTAGTCACTTAGGGCCTCGACCCCCATTGCAAGCCACTTCCCAACACTACATATAGATCACCTACCCTAATCACAAATCAATAATCATATAAAAACCACCTCAATCCTATACAAGCGACTGAAAAGCATCAAAAGATAATCCACAATGATCACATCGGTTCTCAATGAGCAACTAGACAGCATCCAAAAGATAATCATCATAACCACAATAGTTCTCCATGAGTAACTGAAGGGCATCAAATGATAAATCACGATATCCATCAGTTCTCAATGAGCAACCGAAAAGTATCCCAAAATAATACTGATTAAAGACTCTAAAATGGTCAAGTCAAACATGTCACCACATGACATCATCAAGAACAAATCATCTAAAACATCTCAATCCTCTCAAAGTGAATGGAAAGAAAATCAAATATAACTAATCAATGACTCAAAAATGGTTAGTCAAGTATCTCATAAACATACACCTCAACTTCACACAAGGAAACTAGAAAGAAATAACAATTAATAATCCACACACATCATAGAGCATGCCATCACATTACCATGGTTAAGTAAAAGTAATCACGATCGAGATCAAAACATCATAATATCACAATCACATAACCCCCAAGCCTCTAGTAACAACCTGGGTCTAGTCAGTACTAATCAACCCCAAAACCCCCAAAACATAGAGAACACATAGAAAACAAGATCATCTCATAGTTGGGTTTGAATGATAATATATTGTTGAATTAATGTAAGGTTCTTTCAATTTTCATTTTCAAAGTACGTTACAAGTAAAAGATTCTCAGTTAACCCTTATACGTTAACCCATTTATCTCTTCGAATAAAATATAAAAATTACCCTCCCATTATATTAAATCAATTTTCCAAAAATAATTAGAGGGATAATTATATTGATTTAAACTAAAATGATTCACAATTTATTAAGATCAATATTGTCAATAATTTAAATAAATTAAAATTCACTGAGTAACTTCAATTATCAATTAACTTAATTAAATTATAATTTAATTAATTAATTAATAATTACATAAATACCTATATTAATCTCTTAGTAATTACCAATCATAAATAAAATAAATTCATTAATTAATAACCATATTTTAAATGCATTATGATTTAAATTAATAAATATATTAAAATCTATTAATAACTATTATTAAATAATACTAAAATCTTAATAATAAATATCGTTAATTAGCAATAATATTAGAACTTTTAATTAAATAATAATAATAATAATAATAAAATTAATATTTAAAAACTATAAACAAATTTAATAATTAAAACTTTGTATAAATTATTTAACACATCTTTTAAATAGCCGCCGACCTTAATGAATAAGTTGTGCGGCCTTTTTTAAATAAGTTGTCGGCTCTTAATCTCAATTGTGTGACAACCTTGATATTCCCCCATCATAGGTACTATGTGTACTACAGAATCTTGGGAGCCACAAACGTTATCCATATATATATTTAAAATATTTTCTTTTAAGTCGATTTTAATTAAATTTGTTTTATTAATTTTTTTAATCAATTATAAGACTTAAATAAAGAAAATTTCCAATTAATATAATAATTTATATATACATTTTTTAAAAAAAAAAAACCTATACAATTTAAGTCTTATAGGAAAAATATAATTAACCAATTGAATTTCTAATTTCAAATTTTCTTTTTATTTCAAACCCTTCCTGAATCAAATTATAATTTCTTTAATCTACAAAACGGGATATTTTTTCTAATTACTTTTCTAATCACCATGTCTGCAAAAGATATTGTCATGTTTTTAGTAATTTACAACATTGAAATATTCATAGTTCATAATAGAGAAATTCAGATTTGCAATCCACAGTCATGAAGAAGACAGAATTATTTAAATAACATAATTCTAACTAGGTGAACAAAGCTTGAGAACCTACTAGTTTTGATGCTAAAATTGTCGCGCCCAGAAGATTTGCAAGAGAATTTGCTTTTTTCCAAGATCTTCTCTGTATCAATTTCTCAAAATTTCCCTTCCAGAAATTCACTTCCAAATTTGCTTCCCAAAATTTTCATCCAAATTCCTCTCTCCCAAAAATGAACCCTTCAATTGCGATAAAGAGTTCTCTCCTTAAATCGGGCCACTAATTGTGCGTTCACCTGAGAGAACTCCTTGCTCACAACCTTTAACTCATAATTAACTTTTATTAAATTAATTTCTTTTCACTGCTTAATTTTATTTTTGAAACTTAATTGATAAAATATTTATTAACTTAAATAATAATATTTAACATTTATTTAAAAATAAACTCTAAATATATTATTATTAAATTAAATAAATATTATCACGTTCTAAATTTATCCTTATAACTTTTATCTCCAGATTTAATTCTTTTTACATAATTAATTTCTTAATTAATTAAATATTAAAATCTCATAATGATTTTCCATTAAATTAAATCATTAATTTTAATCTTTTAATTAGACTTAACTAATAGAAAATTCACCAAAGAATCATAAAACAATGTACGAAAACCCATCAAAGAAAAACACATACAAAATCAAACTAAAGGGTTATAATCACGAATTAACATCATTTGATGCATTTAGAGGGTACTCAACTTAGATACTTATCCTAATTTTCAATTAGGACAAATGGTTTAAAGGCTTAGGATTTGGACTCAAGAGTTTATCTCCCCTCTCTTAACATTGAGATAATGCGATAGGGTACGCTCATCTTGGCAATTCAGGGAAGTTAATACTCGGTACCTACAACCTGCATAAAATCCACACATGTACAAACGCAATATTCCAAGCTAAATAGGCAATGGCAAGAAGTGGTGCATCATGTAGATCCTGACTAGCAGGTGACTATGACTCCCTTCCTTAACTACATCAAAAATACCATACATAAAGAAAACAAACACACACACCATACACATGCAGTATGGGGTAAGTATCCATAAGAAAATACATAGGATAAATAAACCATCTAACTAATCATCACCAATAACTGAAAATATTGTAGTAATCATCATACATAAATGAAGTAAGGAGTATCAAGTAATCTCATTATATATCATTTGAATATGAAACAATATCTAATAATCTCAAAACAATGCTACTAATCATAAGCATAAAACTAGCCTAAAAGAGTTTAGCATAGATAACAAAAATGTGAGCTAGGGACAAGCACTACAAGTAATCGCTCAGTACAAACTAAAATCCATCTAAAGGACTCAGTGGCAATTGCAGAACTCGGTAGCAACTAAAATACTTGGTTAACACTGTTAATTGTATGATAAACTTGGTAGATACTTACAATCTGAATAAGTCAATGTCACTAATAACAAACTTGACTATAATGTCAACAATCTCCCCCTTTGGCATTAGTGACAAAAACACTTTATCAATCAAAACTAAATTCAAAAAGAGTTCATTAACACCTTTATCCATCACCTTATGATTCCAACTCAGTAGAGTATACTATTTTGAGATTTTTCAAAATTGGTTTTGTAAGAGATATATTTCTATACATGGTAATACTTACCCATACACAATATATAGTATACTAATCATCTGACATGTGCATCTAAATACATCTTCTCCCCTTTATACCATATACATTTTCTTTACAATCTTTCAATTTTCTCACCCTTTCTCTTTACAACTTATTAGATCTTCTCCCCTTTTTTGACATTAATGCTAAATATTTATGCTATATATTTACATATTAATGCCAAAATGTGACAAGAAATGTGAATGTACCTTTAGGATAAGTGCCAAAGTCTTGTCCCAATTCTCTTGCAAGAGCTTGCATGTGTGCAATGCAACCTGCACTTCTACTGACAATTCAATCACGTGGTCTACAATGGAGAAGTTATTGTCATGGATGAGCATTTTTTAATGTGCAATGTTCTTTTGTAGTGCATCAATGTTTGGGAGAATCATGTTCTGAATATCTATCAATGTAGATCTTATTCTTGCCTCTTCTTTGAACAATTCTACCTACATATCTATTAGAAGTTTGATCTTATTGAAGTGGGTAGAGCTTCAACTTGGGTCAAGCTATAATTGTTGTGCACTTTCCTTTAGATCCTCATCAATTTTAGATAATTTGTCTTTTATTTCCTTTGTGAAAATTGAAATATCACATAATTTACCAAAAATTAAAGATACACTAATGCATGTGGTCTCTAAAGAACCTTAAACTATAGATAGTTCTACTTGATGAATGGCAATTTGTTGAGAAATAAGTTCTAAAACTTTATTCTCAAACTTTTTTTCGGCTTTCTGCAATAATTTGTCCTATCCATCTAAATCTTTATTATATTTATGGTGTAATGACCCATCTCCAGACATTCTCCATTTTTTCCTTCCATATATATTTTAGATTTTATAATATCTATTCCTATCCCCCATACTGACATAATACTTCATTTTTATATCATAATAAGAGAAGAGACATGTCTTTTCATTTAATTTTTATATTATATTATTAATATTATTATTTATTAATACAATATTATTAATATTAATTCATTTTATATACTTTAATTAAATAACTCATAACCTATATGCTTTATATATTAATATTTATAATGGTATAAAATATAATAATATTTAATATATTATGTTATTATTATTTCTTTATATATATAATGATATGTTATTATATATTTCATATATATATATATATATATATATATATATATATATATATATATATATATATATATATATATATATATATATATATATATATATATATATATGAAATATATATATATATATATATTATAATTTATATTTAACCTTAATATTATTATATATTGTAGATTTAAAAATATCCAATAGTATATATCAAAGATATTTAATATTATTTATCTTATTTATTATAAATAAATTTTTTATTTTAAAATAGATAAAAATTATTATTATATGATTTTAATAGTCTAATATTGGTAATTAATACTTATTTCCTATTAAAACCTATTCTAAAATTGGGGACATCACATATGGACTGCCTCTGCCAATTGATACAAAGTTGGTTGAGAAGTATCAACCTCTATTCCTAGAGCCTAATATTCTTAGCATCTTCAATGATCTCAAATTCCTTTTTTCTTTACTCTCTAAGCTTTTGCTACTTGGCTTTCTTTTGGAGTAGTTCTCCAAAGGTTTGCATCTAATCAAGTGTTAGATTTGAGATGTCCCATTTAGGAATGACATTCTTCTCATCAAGATCTATATCATATTCCTTTTCTTTGCCTTTCCCCAAAAAGTTTGTGCTTAGTTGAGGCTTGATCTCAACTGTCTTTGCACTTATTACTTGCATACTAGGAATGTAAACAATTGTTGAAATGGTGGGACTCACTACAAAAATGGATACTGCACTCAATAAAACACTAGCAATAGAAATACCTAATGTATCAAAAAATAATGTAGAGGGAAGAGTTTTCAGCTTGGTAGATGAAGTGTTTGACACTTCAATCAATGTGGTGTTGATTTGGATAGGTGCAAAGATTGATTGAGTGCTTGTTCTTTTAGTGCTGGTCATAATCAATCCTACTGAGGCTATCTCTAGGCTTGGTGTTATCAATATTTCGCTAGGAGAATGATGAAGTGAAGCTATGACCATTGCAGCAATCTTTACTAGGTTTGTCTCCTCTATATCTTGTACATCTTCCTTGATAGCTTCCTGCCCTTGTTCCTCTTCATCATCTACATTATTAAAATGAGTCGCCTCTTCATCATCTTTTTCTTCATCTTTCTCCTCTTGATCATCATTATCATCATTTACACTAACAAAAAAATCACTTGCCTTATGAAGAAGATAAACATTCTTGCATGTGTTTGTAGGGTTCTTCACAACATGCTCAATTTCTTTCAATAACACAAGACAAGTGTTGAATCCCAAGGTTAACTTTTCTTCATTTTTCTTCAAAGAGATTCCTTCACCTCCTTATTGGTTAAGCTTGGCATAAGTTGCCTCAAGGTTTTCTCATATATATATTTTGCAGTTTGCATGGAAATTTCCCATCTTGGCTTTATCTTGTCTATCAAAACACTAGGATTCTAAAGTGCAAGCTGATCAGGTGAGTATTTCCACTTACCAATCTTAGTTATGACCAAGTCTTCAATTTTATTTTGCTCTTCTTCAGTCCTAATTTCATATTTTAGTGCCTTGAAATTTGTAATGCCAGAGCCTAATTCCAAATCTTTCAATCTATCTTTGAAGGTGGGTGGATGTTTTCTAAAAATTATGTCTCCTCCTTACTTGCCTCATGTCTTCCTTGATGCCCTTCTTGTGAATATAGCAGTGGATATCTTGGCAAGTTTGATAATAATTATTTTACCCTTCTTCTTCAGTGGCTCTTCTTCCTCTAACTTTTCTTCATCCTCTGCTAGTTTTTAACTTGGCAATTTTCCTTTTGCCTTTGCTGATCACCTAAGGTGGCTTGATCTCCAATTCTATCCTGGACTTTGCCTCATCATATGTGCCCAAATATGCTACTTTGGGATCAAATATCTCATTAATAAATTCCTCAATTATATCTTTTGTTTCATCAATGTTGACCTCATATCCTAGAGGTTTTACCCATGCAATTCTTGGCCTAACTATGTGAATGTACACTTTATTACTATCAACCATGAAAGAAATATCATCTTTGTAATCCTCAACTAATTTCCTTGGAATCCTATATCTATTATTTATTTTCTCCTTAAATGCATCAAAATAGTCATCCATAATACTTGTATAATTTTCTCTCATTTCAACAATGTACTCATTAATCTAATAAAGGACAGGTACATCTTTTCTCCAAAAAAGAATACCTTTTGATGGGAAGAATTTATGAACATAGAAAAATAAACATGTCAAGAAGGAGCCAAACTTACATGGATTGTTCTTTGAGGTCCTTATGCTCTCCATTTTTTTCATGAATTGGTTCAACAATAACTCGACAAGGTCAAAAGAAAGTTTGTTCTTGATTACCTTGTAAGCTAAGTCCATAGCTTCACATGACACATTGTTCAACCTGCTAGAGTTGTATATCTTTTGTGCTATTATGTGAATGTTGAACTTTAGTTCCATGTTAGTCACACTACTTATTTTCATACCCCTTCCATCCCACCTGGTAAGGGTTTTCTTCTCCAATTCATCCTCACTTAGGGTTTTGGTCATCAGTATGCAAAGAACATTAAAAAATAAAGTAAACATTCACAAACCAAAAACTAAATTCACATATATGCTTAGACTAAGAAAGAAAATAAGAAGTGCAAACCTCACGAGAGAAAACACTCCATGCTTTCTTGATTCTGTAGATGTGTCCTTTTGCAGTGGATGTATGCTCAAGATGCTCAAAAGCTGCTTCAATGGAGATGGGTAATGGCAAATTGGTAGCTTTGTGAGCTCTCAATTTGGCATTATAAGGGTATGGTTGATGGCTTTGGTTCTCAAAATAGCATGGTAACTTTAGCTCAAAGATTGTTGATGAAATGGCTTGGGATGGGATTCAATTTATAGGCTAAGGGGTAGAGGGATGGAGGGCTTAGATGCAAGGATGGATGAAGGCTTAAGGAGGGCTAAGATGCACTCAAAGGGGAGCACATGGATTGTGCTTGTTTAGCACCAATGGGAAGGTGACACTTGTCACAAGGAGGATGAGTGTGAGAGGGTAGGGTTAAGGGTTGGTTAAGGGCATGATGAGTTGGGTTGAGTATGTAAGAGGGATGTAAGAGGAATGAGTGTGGAAGAGGGAAGAGTGTGGAAGATGGGTGTAAGAGTCATGAGTGGGCTTGTAAGAGTCTTTATGTTTTGTAAGAGCACTCATGTCTTAGTGGTTGGGTTTTTTTGAGGGGAGACTTTGGTTTGGATTAGGAAAGTCTTAAACTTGTTTAAGGAATGTGACAACATTAGGGGGTGGATTAGGCTTGGGTTTAGGATTAGATTAGGGATGTTAGAGATGTGCAAGTGGATGGCATTAATGAGGGTGGGTGAGTTAGTGGCTAAGCTTGGTTAGTATGGGTGGATGGGGTGGATTAGGCTAAATGGAGGATTAGAGATAGGTTAGGGTTTTTTTGAATTTGAGGATTTCATTTATCAAATAGATTTATTTAATAAATGGGGATTTTTGGAATTAGATAGGAGAAAAGGATTTAATTGATAAATAATAGATTATTTGATTTATCAATTAGGACTATAGATGATTAATTAAATTAATCAACTAGGGGATGACAAAGGATTAATTAAATAAGAATTTAATTAATGATGCCTTTAGAGATGGCTAAATTAGATTACCAAAGTAGTGTAATCAAATTTAGGTGTCTACATTTTGCCCCTCTTTGACATAGTGTCGAGACAACACTATTTCAAAGAAGTTTGAATGAAGACAACATGAGGAAGATGTTTTAGCAACAATGTTGCCCCAGTCTCGGATAAGAAGAGGAGAGACTAGACTTAGATGAAGAGCCAAAGTAGAAAGTCTCAAAGGTCAATTTGATCAAATAAAAATGAGACAAGATGAGAATATTGCAAAATATATGGAAAGAATCAAGGCTAGTGTGAGTGCAAACAAAGCATCTGGAGGAAACATTTAGGAAAAAAATATTATAAGAAAGGTACTCAAAACTCTTCTTCCTATCTATGCAATTAGAGTGTCTACTATTCAAGAAATGTGATGTGATCTAGATAACAAATTAACCTTGGATGCTCTAGTTGGAAGATTGACAGTTTTTGAACTAGATAACTATGGTAACTATGTTCTTGTCTCCAAAAATATTGAGTCTACATTTCAAGTTAAACTCTCACTCAAGGAAAAGAGCAAGAAATCAAAAGCCAATCAACCAAAAAGTGAGGAAGAAACTAAAGAAACTTCTGACAATGATCTTGAAATTGTTGAAGCCCTACTTGTAAAGAAATATTCCAAAGGCAGAGGAAAGTACAAATGTAAAATCCCTCTAATCTACTTTTCTTGTGAAGAAATTTGTCACACTATTGCTAGGTGTCCAAATAGGGATGAGAAGAAAAGCCACAAGCACAAAGACAAGAAGGAATTTAAAAGTCACAAGAATTATAAGGACAAAGGTAAGAAAACTTGTTTTATGGCTAAAGATTGTGATAACAGTGAAGATGAAATGGTGTATATTGCTATATAAGATAAATTTGATAATGAAGAAGATAAGATGGTACTCATCTCTCATGTTAGCAAAAATTATACATGGATTATAGATAGTGGATGTTCATACCATATGACTAGAGATAAAATAAAGTTTGAACATTTTGAACATTATGATGAAGTGTAAGATTTGGTAAAAATGAACCTTGTTGCATAAAGGGAAAAGGTTGTATCTCATTAACCAATAAACTTATATGTGATAATACCTATTGGGTTGAAGGACTAAAGCATAATCTACTGAGTGTGGCATAGTTGAACAACATTGGATTCACGGTAGAATTTATGAATGGCAAAGCAAAATTTCTAGATGATAAAAGAAATCTGGTTAGATCAGACAAGCAAACAAAAGATAATTTATTTCATCTTGAGTTCAGTGAATTCTCATGTTTTATTGCTCAACTAAAGCTAGTTATGGAATAGGAGACCATGTCATGTAAACTTTGATAATCTGGTCAAGATAAGCAAACATAGAAGAGTAAGAGGTATTCCTAGTTTGAAGAAACCTTATATGGGCTTATGCAATAATTGCCAAATTGGTAAAATAGGAAAGATTAGTTTTAAGAGCAAAAACTACTAGTTAGAATAAATCTTAGAAATTGTACATGCTAACTTATGTGGACCCACTAGAATAGAGGGTTACAATGGAGAAAAGTATATTTGAAAGAAGAAATAGATCCACCATGGATTATGCAAGGACACTTATGATAGAAAAGAATGTTGCTATCAAATATTGGAAAGTAGCTATCAGCACTACAATTCATACTTTGAACCGAGTTTAGTTGAAGAAAGACCCAAACTGAACTCCCTATGAACTATGGTATAGCTACAAACGTAATGTAAGTTATTTGAAAGTATTTGGCAAAAAATGTTATATCTTGAAAGAGTCTAGAAAAGGAAAATTTGATGTAAAAGGTGATGAAAGCATATTTCTAGGATACTCCTGTAGAAGTAAAGCATACAAATTTTTGAATCTTTCTACTCATAAGATCACAGAAAGTGTACATCTGAGAATTGATGAGTTTGCAGAAAAGAGTGAAGAAGAAAGCAACAAAGAACCAAAGGATTATAGAAGATTTGTTTACTATGAACCTAATACTTTGCCAAATCTATCTAAAAGAAAGGAGACTTCAACTCCCAAATCTAAAAAAAAATCATCAATTACCGTGTTGTAGGAAGTGTAAATTGAGTTACATTCTAAAGGACCTGAGTCATAGTTAGAAGCTACTGAGCTAGTTCAAACCTAGTCTAGAGGACCCAACTCATAAACAGTGGAACTTGAGCTTAATATTAAAGCTCATGATGAAAATAATGGAACTCACACCAAATCCAAAGAACCTATTTTAGCAAGATATGTTAGAAGGCATCATGCACTTGATCAAATCATTGGAGACAAATCTGATGGAACAATGATAAGAAGAAAATTGAAAGGTACATGTTTACTTGTTGAATTTGAACCAAGAAATATTAAAAACATATTAGATAATAAAATTTGGGTTAAAGAAATGAAGGAAGAGATAGAATAGATAGAAAAGAACAAAACTTGGACTCTTGTTCCTAGACCCAAAGACAAAAATGTAATTAGTATTAAGTGGGTACCTAGAAACAAGTTGAATGAAGATGGAAGAGTGTCTAGAAACAAAGAAAGAGTAGTATGTGAAGAATATTCTCAAGAAGAAGGCATTGGTTATGGAAAAAATTTTCCCCTGTTGCAAGATTAGAAGGTGCTAGAACTCTACTTGCATGTGTAGCTCATAGAGGATTTAAAGTGTATCAAATGGATGTTAAATATGCATTTTTAAATGGAATTATTGATGAGGAAGTCTACATTGAACAACCAGAAGGTTTCATATATCTTAACAAAAGGGACATGGTTTACAAATTAAACAAAGCACTATATGGTCTAAATCAAGCTCCTAGAGCCTGGTATGAAAGACTACATAACTATTTGATATAGATTGGTTTTCAAAGAATAAATGATAATAGTAGCCTACATATCAAAAAAGGACTAGACAAAAACAAAAAGATTGTGTTGGAAGAAATATTAATTGATGACACTTTATTCATAGGAAATGAAGATTTGTGCAAAAGATTTTTAGAAGAAATGAGCAAGGAATTTGAAATGTCTAAGTTTGGAGAGAAAAAATTCTTTGTTGGATTACAAATTCAATAGAAGAAAGATGGTATCTATTGGCTCATGATTTAATAGTTTTACAAACAACCAAGAAACCAGAAAAATGCATCTAAGGTTAGAAAATTCCTATGATGAATGTACCTAACTATAGTCTTGGGCCAACTATAAGGATAAATCCTTCTTCTTCTTCAGGCTCTGTTAGACCTAGGCGGGTGGACCTTAGATTCTTTATATGGTACCAGTGTAAAGGCATACACCTAAATCTAGAAAAATAGATAAAATCCCTTAATCTTATATGTTTATGCAAGCATTCATGGATGAAATAGCTAATAACAGAGCACATGAACTTGATAAACCAAGTGAGCGAAAACTCTTTTAATTCTTAAACACAAAAGGAACATATTCGATTAAGATTTGTATCTTAGCACAACTCGGGTATGCAACAACAAAGAACATGCATCCATCAAGCTAACCAATCCCTTATTCATTGGGCATCAACTAAACCTTAATGTGCAAATGGATACCTAAATTATACTCATATATTTAGGAATGTGATCTATCTATTTGACTTGCAAATAGACATCAGTCTTCGTAACAACTCTCGTACTTATTGTAAAATCCTTCTGGTGTAACCTACAACCCTATTAGTATAAACAAGCATTTACTTGGCTTCTTTGTTCCAACAAAAAATTCATCCTGATATACAACCTTAAGGGGTTGCAACTGAATTCAAGACCTTAGTTCTTAAGCATAGAAAATTGCAAGTAATAGAAGTAGGAGATGAGAATCAGAATGAAACTAAGAAGGTTAAACTCTTTGCATTAATTTCCTTGAAAATAATACATCATCTATATATCAAAATTCAGAAGAGAACACCAAGAATGATTGCATAATATGAAATGCTTCAAAAGAGATATACTATGCTGTTCATAATAGGAGAATACTAAGAAAAATTGGTATCGCAACTATGAGAAAACTTAGGAAATTGGAACCAAACTAGTCTCACAATCCACCTAAAATCTTCAAAGAATTGGAAACCTTACAATAAGAAGAAAAGGAAGATATATAGAAGAGAAAATCTTTCTAGGTCTCTAATCTAAATTTGACATGTGTCCTACTAAAAGAGTCTTCAATATGGAGTTGTTGAAACTAAACTTCCTCATCTACCTACACTTTGAAAACCATAAATGATGCCAAAATATCTGATATATCCCTACTTAAAATATGCAAATATCTCATGAAGGAATATCAAGAAATCATCACAATCTATACTGAGGCTCCAAAAATCTGATCTCAACATGCCACATTTGCTTTTCCTTGAAATTCAACATTGTGTTGTTGCGAGAAAAAAATAATTGCTTCAACCAGCTCCAAAAACATTCAATTCATCCTTACAATTGCTGGAGAAGTCAAATCAGATGAAAATATATCTAAATCTGATTGCAATTTCATCTGCAACATTAAATTTTCACCTCTTCTCTATATAATTCCCACTACAACTCTCCAGATCACTAAATAAAATTTATGTGCCCTAGCTCTAAAACTTCTTTAAGCTTTGTTAATTTCTTGCAATTCTATAGTTCAAATAATGGCGAGATTGTAGAGCATTGAAATCACACGAATGAGCTTTGTGCCATATTTAACTCTTAGTAACTATTACCTCCAAATTGTAATCAGCTTTAAATTTTATCCGTAAATTTTCACCACATTGGGTGGTTCTAATTCAAAAAGAAATGAATTTTATGGCAAAAAAAAATGGTAACGTGCATTACCGCTTACCCGCATTCCTTAAATTTCTTGCACTTTGAAATTGCAGGTAAGTGGCATTCATTGATCAAAAAAAAATCAACAATCATACAAAATTTGAAATGAATAATGCCCAGTCAACTGCACTGACCAATGGCAAAGCTCTATGGGAGTTTGTGCCTTTTGACAACCTCCATGCAAGTGGGTCCCATATCACCTCCTGAGCGAATGAATACTTGATGTCATCACTAACATGTGTCTGCATGGCACATACCCGCATTCCTTAAACTTCATTCAAGTTCCCAATACAGGCAAGCACCCTCCGTTGATCAAGACAAGATCAATGGTGTAAGAAAAAATTTGTACTTTATGGTTGCTTCATCTACTTGGGCCAATGAAATGATTGCTTTCAATTCTCATGCTCTAACCAATCTGACTACTTCTAGCTAAGCATATGTGACATATAGCATGGCATGACTCAGTTTCCTATCCTAATCTCGGCCCCACTATGACACGCGGCACAAAGGTGCATTCTCGCATTCCTTATTGAATGAGAAATTCTTTATTGCGGGCTTGTGACAACCCTTGATCTTTGAAGGATCTATGGCTGACAAAACTTTGATCACATCTAGCAAGAAAACCTCCTTAACGACACAACTGGTAGTACATGTCAGCAATCACTTTTGAATTTGGTACACCACAACATATACTAAGAACTCCCGACCCCACCTTGCTACATGTCCAAAAACTGCTTGCCCACTTTATTCAAAAGCCTTGCATCTCAAAATTGCAGGAATGTGATATCCATTGACTTGAACAAGATCAACGATCACATAGAATTAATAATACTTTGGGCATTTCTCAATAAAATAATATGGTCAATAATTATTATTTTTAAAATGAGATTTTAATAAAACCATGATCACATAGGCCCAACCTTAGGGTAAAATTATTTTAAAATCATTTTTATGAAAAACTATTTTGAGGGTTTTTCAAAACTAGGGTAAAATAATACAGGGCACTAGGGTTTCTGAGAAATTCTCTAAAGACAAAGCTTGAGAATTTAATAGAATTTCAAAGACATAAAAACCAAGCTATGAACTAGGGACATCTAAGGATTCTCAAAATATAAGGAACAAAACCCTATTTTGCAAGATTTTAAGATTCAAATAAGTTTTCACTAAATTTTTCCATAATTTCTGCATTTTGAAAAATTAGATCAATAGTGGCTCTGTCTGGGGATGATAGATTACCTGAGTCTATGCAAGAATTTAGAATCTTTGGGAGAGAAAACCACATACTTGGTACAAGGAAATGACAACATCTTTAGATAGCATAGAGCAACACATAGAAACAAGAAAATAGACTTCACAGGGATATTTACAAAGATTTACAAAATATACAAAATGTACAGGAAAACCAAGAACCCTAAAACTACTGTTCATGGAAAATAGATACTTTTAAGAAAAGTACCTCTTTAAGAATTGTCCATGAACTAGAAATTCAAGAATACCTCCAGTTAAATCCTTCAAAAAATATGAATCTTCTCCATTTTTATCACAAATGTTATATGGGCCAAGCCATATTGGGTCAAATTTACCGTCTTTTCCTTTATCTTCCACTCTAGCATTACACATCAATACCATGTCACCTATTTCAAATTTCTTTTCATTGGCTCTTTTGTCATATAAATGCTTCATTTGTGATTGTAACTTGGCATTTTTAACAGAAGACTCTCTCCTTGCTTCTTCTAATTTCAAGATATCAACTATTCTGAGTTTTACTTCATCAATGATGTAATCTTCATATAGTTGAACAAATTTATACATCTCATTTAGGTTATTTTGTGGAAGTCTGGCCTGTATACCATAAACCAAATCAAATGGGGCACATCCAATGGCCTTTTTCATAGTAACCCTATCAGCCCATAGAGCTAATGCCAACTTTGAATCCCATGCCTTCTTTTTTTCCCCTAGAATTCTTTTGATAACCTTTAGTATACTCTTATTGCTTGATTTTGCATGACCATTCCCTTGAGGATGATAGGGTGATGATGTGTACTCTATAATGCCATATTTCTTGCAAAAAAAATTATATTCCTCTGATCCGAAACACATAGCATTATCTGTTACAATCTTTTGTGGGCATCCAAATCTAGTCACAATATTATTTAAAATAAAATTAATCACCACCTTACTTGTTGCATTCTTAGTAGGGACTGCCTCAACCCACTTGATGAAATAACCAGTGGGTACTAAGATCCAAGAATGACCACCACTAGATTTACTTGTGATCTCACCTATAAAATCAATTCCCCATTGTTGAAAAGGTGCCTACACTTCAACTAGTCTTAATGGAAAATTCCCAGAGAATTTTAAATTTCCACTAAACCTTTGAAAAGCATCACAAACTTTTACAAACTCATGAGTATCTTTGAAGAGTGTAGGCCACCAAAAACCAACTCTCAAAATTTTATGGGTAGTAGTTTTTGCCATATAGTGACCACCACATACACCTTCATGCATTTCTTTTAGAATCCTTTTAGATTCATTTTCATCTACACACTTCAAAAGTACCCCTTCCATATTCATCCACCATAATTGACCATGCACTATAACATACCTTATAGCTGGCAACTTGAGGGATCTTTTCTGGTTTTCTATTAGCTCTGATGGAGATTTCATGTTTTGCAAATAATAAATTATGTCTTTGTACCAATCAGAGATAGCCATATCACAAAGATTATCCCTACAACTATCATCAAGTTGATTAATTTGGTTTGCCTCTAGATTAGCTTCTATCATCAATTTAGCCAAACCTTGACCCCTAACCAATTTAGTAATCTGAATATCAATGTTAAACTCTTGTATCCTATTAATCCATCTACATCTCTTGCTAGATACCTCTTGTTGTGAAAAGATGTCCTTCACAATAGTAGTAGGAACAAAAGTAATGATAATAGCTCCCATCAAGTAACATCTAAAAGCTTTCACCCCTTTTACTAGTGCACATGCCTATTTTTCATTGATGTCATACTTGAGCTCTACTACTTGCAAAGACTTGCTAAAGAATGTAATAGGTTGCTCATAACCTTCTTCATTTTTCTGTAACAGTACTACAACAACAATGTGAAATGAGGCAAAAGAAAATATATGTATTGGTTTGTCATAATATGGACCTCTAAGAATAGGGGCATCTTTAATAGTTTTCTTAATCTTTTGAAATGTAATACTAGGTTCACCATCCCATTTTATCTCAGATCCCTTCTTTAGCATTCTTGATATAGGCCTACTAATCTATGCAAAATTTGTCACAAATCTCCTAAGAAAATTGATCTATCCAAAGAATGATGGAATGCCTTTAACACTCTTGGGTTTTTTAATCTTATCTATTGCTTCTACCCTTTCAGGGTCAATCCTTACTCCATGCTTTCCAACTAGATGTCCTAACAATTTTCCTTCAGTAACACCAAAGTTACATTTCCTTGGATTTAAAGATGTTCCATATTTAAGAGCTCTAATAAATACCTTTTCTAGGTGAATGCAATGATCATTTTCATCCTTGGAGTAAGCAGTAAGGTCATCCTGATACACAGCCAAAAATTTGTCAATAATATCAGCAAAAGCCACATCCATTGCGCTTTGAAAAGTAGCTCCAACATTAGTAAGCCCAAAAGGCATCCTGACACATACATAAGTACCCCATGGAGTAGTGAAAGTAGTTTTAAACTGTTTTGATTCTTTAACAAGTACTTGATTATAACCTGAAAACCCATCCATCATTGACATAAGCTTTGAACCAGTCACCCTTTGCAACATGGCTTCCATATTTGTCAATCCATAATTATCTTTTAAGGAAGATATATTGATATTTCTAAAATCAACACATAACCTTATATCTCCATTTTTCTTTCTTATTGGTACTAGATTGGATGCCCAAGAAGATGTTTGATAGGCTTTATGATCCCAACAACTCTTAACTTGATCAATTCTTCTCTCATTTTGGGAGCCAAGGTTGGGTTTATTAGCCTTTGTTTTTGTCTAAAAGGCTTAGCATCTAGTTTCAAAGGGACATCATGTTCAAAAAGATCTTCCCTATAGGCCTTTAAATCATCATATGACCATGCAAACACATGTCTATATTTCCTTAGCAGATTTATTAAATCTTTCCTAATTTTAGGAGGCAATTTCTTACCAATATATACCTTTTTAGGTGTTTCCTGAGTTCCCAAGCTCACCTCCTCTAAATCCTCAGCACTATATCCATTAGTGTCCATTTGTGACCTATCTTGGTTGTTAAAAACAATTTCTAAAACAACTAGACCCTTTGAAATTTTATTTGTCTTCAATTGCACAACTTCCTACCCAAAAACAATATCTTTTCCAAATACATTTTCCACATAGGCTGCACAATCAATTTCTTGTCCTAACAACATATGCTCACAATTCAAAAATCTTAGAATATCCTTATCATCTTCAAACACTTTCCAATTCTGAACATTATCAAGGACAGAAGGTCTAGTTTGAATCTCAATTTTAGACACACCAGCAAATGTGATATCATCGAGTTCTATTGCTATATTTGCTAGTAAATCTGCCATTTTAATATTTGTCCTATCTTTCCAAATTATTCCAAATGCATCAAAACATTCAACCATGTCCCACACTGCATTTCTATACTATTTTAATCTTTTATTCTTTGACACATAAGCATTTCTTACTTGGGATACCACCAATTTAGAATCTCCTACAACATGTAAACACTTTATCCCATGCTTATGAGCTAATTTAAGGCCTAACAACAAAACCTCATATTTTGCTATATTGTTAGTACAAGGGAAACTTAAAGTAAAGGAAAATTTGTATGTTACTCCTTCTAGAGATATCAACAAAATACCTACACCAGATCCATCTTTGCAACATGCACCATCAAAAAACATAGTCCATAGATGACCCTTGTTTGTTTTTGTGTCAACTTCCACTTCTAACTGAGACTTATGCTTAGATTTCCTCAAAGTCAAAACCTCAGCTCTTAATGCATTAATATCTGTATCCGCAAAATTTATCATGTTGTCATCTTCCTCTATCATGTATATACTCTTAGGTTCCCTATTGACTTTTATCAAACTTCCCTCAATATTGAAAGTAGCAAATGACAAATCACACTATAAACTCCCACCCATAGCAGCACTCCACTTTCTTGATAATAGCATACCATATTGAGGTGGAATATTAATCACCAATACACTCATAGTAAGCTCTTTGTCAGGGTAGGCTGTTAATCTATATGGCAAAGAGTTTATAGTGCCTATGACTGTCACTTCTCTTTTATCCATAGCACAACATCTTCCTTGAGTTGTATCCACCTTTAAACCTAATTCCTTCATTATTTCAAAAGGCATCACAGTGTTGGAAGCACCAAAATCAATCATGCAATTTTTTAATGTTTTACCATTTACTAAAATGCTTAAGAAAAATGGTTCAACATTTCCCAAATACTGATTTACAAAATTATCTAAAAACATTTGAGGAATTTGAGAGACAACTCCTTTAGCTTCATTGTTCTTTACTTCTTCTTTACTACTTTCTTTGGGACTATGATTTTCATTACAATTCTGACTTACCTTTACATCAGTATTTCCCAACCATGCTATAGCTCTATTTTGGTGTTCAAGGATTCTTAGCAATTTAGACAATGGAACCTTAACAGTAATCTAAGACAAAAAATCAAGCATATCTATGGAAGAACCAAGAGGATCATTGTTAGTCACATTCCTTTTCTCATCTTGTTTATCCAAAATGTTCAGAGCATTTTGATGATTCTTATCATGTTTTGTGATGATCTTTGATACCTTCTCATTTGTTTTTCTGCGGACATTATTTGAAAACTCCATATCTTTAGGATTTCCTCCTTTCTTTTGTTCCCATCTTCTATTAGTAATTTTAACCTTCATAGCAGGAGCCTCTTTACGTTTCACAATTTCCCCCTTCTTAGGATCACCCCCTTTTGTGAAGATACTAGATACCTTATTACTTTCATCTTTTTGAGCCATGTTTCTAGTCTAAACTTGAGCTATCATATTGGTAGTAATTTGGTCAATTTCTTCCCTAGAAGGTTTTCTTAGTATTACTTCTTTTTTTGCATTTACCATGTTACACACATTGTCTTCCAGATCACTCTCATCAGAAAATACTTGTTGTATAAAATTCTGAAATTGTCTTTGGTCATACACATCTCTGTCATAATCTTCACGGTCAGAATAATATGATTCAAACATATTGCATCCTACATCATCATTATTTTCTTCCTACTCATGACAGTTTTCCACTATAGCTTGATTTCCTGGGAATGACAATGCTACTGCACAAGATTTAGGAGAATGGGCTAATTGACATGCAAAGCACCATGTAGGTTCAACAAAAAACTCAGGATCATCTATGAAATTTATAGAATTTTTTGACAAAGGATCAGGGGTCACTTTATTGTTGTTGTTCTTGGGAATAGGGATACTAGGCTGACCATCCTTCCAAGTAGTGTTATATGGGAAATTTTGTAGCATATTTTGTCTATTGAAATTTTATTGATAAGGGACCCTATTATCAGTGGGGTTCCTATCATTCTTCATCTGATGAAGATTCAAACCTTTTATAGCATTTAGAATCTAACTCATTTCACTAGGCTCTTGCTTTTTTCCTCCTATGGCTTTATTTTCTTCCTTTCTATTTCCCTTATTCCCAAATAACCTAGGATCATCTCTTTTTGCTTTCTAATCTCCCTAAAATCCTCAAATTATTTTCTATATTAATGGCAATCCTGAAAGAATCTCTTAAGGTCATAGGCTCTTTATCCCTAAGTTGGTATGCCATTTTACCATCAAAAGAATTTAGATAAGTGATCAGACATACCTTGTCATCAATTTGCATGGCTTGCATTATCTTGTACATCCTTTTCTGAAATCTAGTATTAAATTTAGTAACAAATTCATTAGGCAACCTCTTAATATTATTGAATTCACTCAAAATATAGCTCTGATTTTTCTTGTCACCATACTGCTCTTTGAAACAATACTCAATATCTTTCCAATCAACAATAGACAATTTAGGAAGTCTCTTGAACCACTCTCTAGCATCTTCAATTAATGACTACACAAACAACTTCATAATGACATCTTCAGCTTCAACCTCATAATCACTCATCATATCAAGAAAACTCCTTAAATGGTCTTCACAAGAGAAAGCATTATTTCCATCAAATTTAGGCAATCTTTTCCTCATTTATTGTGGGATGGGATTTGGAAAACTAGGGATTCCATCAAAAAATATTTGCCTATAGCTTTCTAATTGAATAGGTCTTCCTTGTAAATCAGTCTTGGGGTGACTAGCACTATCTTTCTTAGTATTATTCATAGTATTACTAGTGATAGCATCACCAACAGATTTTTTAAGATCTACTTTTAGTGAAGATGAAGACAAGAAAGAAATAGGTACCTTAGTAGTATTTTTATTTGCATCATTAGATCAATCATCATCTTTAGGCATAGTTGATGATTGCTTCTTGGTAATTTCCAGGAATTTGATCTTATTATTCATCTCAACTATAGCAACCTCACTTTCTACAATCTCCAATCTCTTGGCTAAAGCATCCCTTTCTTTCCTTATCTTTTCCAATTCAATATCAGAGAGTGACATAGAATCATGGATCTAAACTGTCTTCACTGGCTCATTGATCTTAATACCAATCTCCTTTTATTTTCCTTTGTCCCTAGCCCCTACAATGGGTTCCACATTTTTTACTCTATTGCTATCAACTTCTAGAGTATTATAGTTACTAATTTTCTATATTATAGGTCCCTCTAGATTCATTCTCTAAGTTTCCAAAAAAATCTACTATTACCTCTTAAGCTGTTCAACGTATCCCACAATCTAAGGTTGCCAGGCACTAGCTGCTATCTCATTTTTCTTCTTCATAGTAGCTATTCGCCTAAGTAATTCTTGCTTTTCTTCATAAGCCTTTGTGATCTTTTCTTCCCTTTCCTTTCGAAATCTCCTATTAATAGCTTCTTGCTCAGCAAGCTATGCTTTCAAATTTTCAATCTCATCAGGATTAGGGATAGTGAATTCAGACCCAAATGTTTTTTCATCATTAAAACTTTTAGGTTCTAAGTGTCTAGGTCTAACCCTCTCAGGAGAATAATTTGACATGAAAGGATTTGTGCTACGCTGGAAAAGATTGTTACTAGTCCTATCCTCTAGACTAAATACATGTGGTTACACAACCTTTTCTTGACATATCATTTTAGGGGTATTATAGAAATCATCATCAAACAAAATTGGGTGAGATCTCAGACCTTCAAAGAAAGGAACCCTTTCAATAGCACAATGGTGAATCTTATCTTTCCCTACTAGTTGCTCCTGTGAATAGCTTCCTTTCTGCATTTGGTTTCCCTTCATAACCCAATTCTGTCTTCCTCTAGGAGGGAGATCAGTTTGTAATTTGATTCCTGGGTTTTTGCTAACATTTACTTGTGTATTTCTTTTATTTTCCATGGTTTTAAGACAAAAAATTTCTTAATCTTGACACTAGTTAAAAACTTTTTAGTCGCCACCCACTCTATCAGAATGGGAAAAAGACCTAAACAAATGATAAATCCTTTAGTGAAAGTCTCGAGAAAAATATATACAAATTCCAAATCCACAGGAAACTTCAGCAGGAAATGCTTACTTCAAACTCTACCCAAGGTGACACATATCTCTAATAATTCACTATTCATGACAACACTAAGTGTGAATCCCCAACAGAGTCACTATTCTATTGGCTCCTGATTTAACAGTTTTACAAACAACTAAGAAACCAGACAAATGCATCTAAGGCTAGCAAATTCCTATAATGAATGCACCTGACTATAGTCTTGGGCCAACTATGAGGATAGATCCTTCTTCTTCTTCAGGCTCTGTTAGACCTAGGCGGTGGACCTCAGATTCTTTATATGGTACCAATGTAAAGGCATACAACTGAATATGGAAAAATAGATAAAATCCCTTAATCTTCTATGTTTACGCAAGCATTCATGGATGAAATAGCTAATAACAAAGCACATGAACTTGATAAACCAAGTGAGGGAAAAATCTTTTAATTCATAAAGACAAAGGAAACATATTTGATTAAGATTTGTATCTCAGCACAACCCAGGTATGCAACAACAAAGAACACGCATCCATCAAGCTCACCAGTCCCTTATTCATCAGGCATCAACTAAACCTTAACATGCAGATGGATACCTAAATTATACTCATATATTTAGGCATGATCTATCTATTTGACTTGCAAATAGACATCAGTCTTCATAACAACTCTCGTACTTATTGTAAAATCCTTCTAGTGTAACCTGCAACCCTATCCGTATAAACAAGCATTTACTTGGCTTCTTTGTTCCAATAGAAAATTTGTCCTAATATACAACCTTAAGGGGTTGCAATTGATTTCAAGACCTTAGTTCTTAAGCATAGAACATTGCAATTAACAAAAGTAGGAGCTGAGAATTAGAATGAAACTAAGAAGGTTAAACTCTTTGCATTAATTTCCTTGAAAATAATACATCATCTGTATATCAAAATTTAGAAGAGAAAACCAAGAATGATTGTATAATATGGAATGCTTCAAAAGAGATATACTATGTTGTTCATAATAGGACAATACTGAGAAAAATTGGTATCACAACTGTGAGAAAACTTAGGAAATTGGAACCAAACTAGTCTCACAATCCACCTAAAATCTTCAAAGAACTGGAACCCTTAAAATAAGCAAAAAAGGAAGATATATAGGAGTAAAAAAAAATTTGGGTCTCTAATCTGAATTTGACATGTGTTCCACTAAAAGAATCTTTAATCTATAGTTGTTGAAACTGAACTTCCTCATCTACCTGGAATTTGAAAATCATAAATGATGCCGAAATATCTGATATATCCCCACTTAAAAATATGCAAATATCTCATGAAGGAATATCAAGAAATCATCACAATCTGTATTGAGGCTCCAAAAACCTGATCTCAACATGCCACATTTGCTTTGCTGTGAAATTCAACATTGTGTAGTTGCTAGAAAAAATAATTGCTTCAACCACCTCCAAAAACATTCAATTCATCCTTACAATTGCTGGAGAAGTCAAATCAAATGAAAATATATCTAAATTTGATTGCAATTTCATTTGCAACATTAAATTTGCACCTCTTCTCTATATAATTCTTGCTATATTTCTCTGGATTGCTGGATAAAAATTTTGTGCCTTGGCTCTGAAACTTCTTTATGCTCTATTAATTTCTTGCAATTCTATAGTTCAAATAATGGCGAGATCGTAGATTATATTTGAGCACTGAAATCACATGAATGGGCTCTATGCCATATTTAACTCTCAGTAATCATTACCTCCAAATTGCAATTAGCTTTAAATTGTATCTTTAGATTTTCACCACATCTGGTGGTTCTAATTCAAAAAGCAATGAATTTTATTGAAAAAAAAAAGGTCACGTGCATTACCACTTACCCACATTCCTTAAATTTCTTGCACTTTGAAATTGCAGGTAACTGATATTCGTTGATCAAAACAAAATCAACAATCATACCAAATTTGAAATGAATAATGCCCAGTCAACTGAACTGACCAATGGGAAAGCTCTATGGGAGTTTGTGCCTTCTAACAACATCCATGCAAGCGAGTCCCATATCACCTCCTGAGCGAATGAATACTTGACATCATCACAGACACGTGTCTACATGGTGCATACCCGCATTCCTTAAATTTCATTCAAGTGCCCAATGCGGGCAAGCACCCGTTGTTGATCAAGAAAAGATCAACAGTGTAAGAAAAAATTTGCACTTTATGGTTGCTTCATCTACTTGGGCCAATGAAATGACTGCTTTCAATTCTCGTGCTCTAACCAATCTGACTACTTCCAGCTAAACATATGTGGCATATAGCATGGCATGACTCAGTTTCCTATCCTAATCCTAGCCCCACTATGACACATAGCACAAAGGTGCATTCTCACATTCCCTATTGAACAAGTAGTTCTTTATTGCGGGCTTGTGCCAACCCTTGATCTTTGAAGGATCTATGGCTAACCAAACTTCGATCACATCTAGCAAGTAAGCCTCCTTAATGGCACAACTGGAAGTACATGTCAGCAATCACTTTTCAATTTGGTACAGCATAGCATATACTAAGAACTCCCGACCCCACCTTGCTACGTGTCCAAAAATTGCTTGCTTGCTTTATTTAAAATCCGTGTATCTTAACATTGCAGGAATGGGATATCCGTTGATCTGAACAAGATCAATGATCACATAGAATTAATAATACTTTTGGCATTTCTCAATAAAATAATATGGTCAATAAGTTTTTTTAAAAAAATGAGCTTTTAATAAAACCATGCTCATGTAGGCCCAACCTTAGGGTAAAATGATGTATTTTAAAATCATTTTTATGAAAAACTATTTCGACAATTTTTCAAAACTAGGGTAAAATAAGACAGGGCACTAGGGTTTCTAAGAAATTCTCTAAAGACAAACCTTGAGAATTTAATAGAATTTCAAAGACACAAAAACTAGACTATGAACTAGGGACATCTAAGGATTCTCAAAATATAAGGAACAAAACCCTATTTTGCAAGATTTTAAGATTCAAATGATTTTTCACTAAATTTTTCCATAATTTCTACATTGTGTAAAATCAGAGCAGCAGTATCTACATCACTCAATCCAAATACATCAAAGAGATACTAAAGAAATTTGGAATAGAGGATTCAAGACTAGTTGGAACCCCTGTGTTTACCAGACATAAGCTTTTCAAAAATGATGATTCCAAAGATGTAGATTAGACCACATATAGATCAATGATTGTTAAATTATAGTTATTAGTACATACATGGCCTAACATTGCATTAGCAGTTGGTATGGTGGCAAGATTTTTAGAAAATCTCAGAGAAAGTCATATGATGGCAATCAAAAGAATCATGAGATATCTGAAAGATATTGAAGACTATGGATTATGGTACAAAATCGGAGGCAATCTTGACTTAAAGGTGTTTACTAATGTTTGTTGGGTAGGAAGTCTTGATGACAGAAAAAACATTAGTGGTGGAGCATTCTTTCTTGGAAAAAGACTAGTGTCTTGGACAAGTAAGAAACAAAATTGTATCTCTCAATCCATAGTAGAGGCAGAATGTGTGGTAGGAATAATAAAATTTTTTAATATTCTTTGATTCAAATAACTATTGGAAGGAATAAAGGTAAAGATCAAAGATCTAGTAGTCATATATTGTGATAACACCAATGCAATCGATATTGTTGGATACAATTGTCCAATTGTGTGTTGTCTTTGATGTTATACAAATGTCATATCAGTTGGTAAATAGTACTTACTGAGCTCAATTGGTTAGCAAGGCAACTTTCAGAGTCTACTGAGCATTCCTAGAAATTACTCTATGGAAACAATGTCTATCGAGATCACTTGGGCATCAAAGGATTTTGTGATAGAAGCTAGTGTTAACCAAGCTTGCATGGTTAACAAAGCAAAGTTAGTGCTTATCGAGTTCACTTGGTCTCCAAAGGATTTTTGCAAGAATACTATGTTAACTGAGCTTTTGTTGGTTAACACAGGAAATCATTTCAAGATCACTATTTACTGAGCAAGGTCGGCTAATGAAGAATTTTGTTAATTTGAGTAATAAAGATTAATTGTTTCAAGTAATGAGTGTAGCTAACTAATGTAATGATTATTGGTAATTGTAAATTGTAATTGGGTCGACTTGACAATTTGTAAGGTATAAATAAAAGGTCAAGATGAGAATTCTTAAGTGTAATGAGTGAGCATGCAATTGTATTGATTGTTTGAAGAGGAAAGTGTGAGTGAATTTGAAGGATAATCAGATATCCTCAAGGAGCAGCAAAGTTTCATTTGATCAAGAAGGATCTAGTGGAGCAGAATAGAGATCTATATTAATAATTTAGTTGCAACTCATTCAAGTCATCTAATTGTTACTTTCTCACCATTGTAGTAGTGATTCTGAAATCACTTAATAGAGTTGGTCTAACGGCCATTTATAAATCCTCTAACAAGGTGATAGTTCCATTGAATTGTTCTAAAGACCTTTTGCAAGGACACTCCTAACATGCTGATTAAATCCTCTAACAAGGTCACACCTAACAGTGTTTTTTGTAACCTTTAACCAAGTCGGCTCCTAATAGTGCTCACTTCAGAAGAGTGAAAATTAGTAGCTAGTTACTTGGTGGTTTTTCTCATATTGGGTTTCCACATTAAATCTAGTGTTTCATGTGTACATGTTATTTCTTTATGCTTGAATTTTAATCACTATGAATGTTTAAGATCAGTTAAAGTTAACATACACTACATCTACTGAGTTACAACATTTTTCTATATGTTTATCGAGTGACAGTAGTAACTAGTTTTATCAGACATCTAAGGGATCTATGGATTTGTTTTTGCGGTAACTAATTCACCCCTCCTCTCAATTACTCTATCTATATTTGCAAAAATTAGTATCAGAGCTTTTTTTTCTTGAAAGAATAGTTTTAAGGACCTAAGCTAAAGATTATGATGTCTTACAAGAGAGAAATTCCAAGGCTTAACAGGGATAACTTTTCAACATGGCAAGGTCTCATGAGACTTCATCTAGCTCCCATTAGAGATATAGGATTGAAATATCTTGATGAAGAATATACAACTCCTTTTGGTACATTATCTATTAATGGCATTGCTAAGAAGAAGACTCGTAACACCATGATGATAGACATTACATTTTCTCTAAGTTATGAAGAATTTGATGATATCAAGGACTATAAAACTGCCTTTGAAATGTGGAACAAGCTAAAAGATATCTGCGATGGAGATGACAATGTGAAAAGAGCCAAAGAAAAAAGTCTAGGAGGAAAATTTGATCAAATGATAATGAGAGAGGATGAAAATATTACCAAATATATTGAGAGGATCAAAGCAAGTGTCAGTGCAATCAAAGCTTCTGGAGGAGACTTCAAGGAAGAAATAGTTATAAGTAAAGTTCTTAGAACATTGCTTCTCATTTTTGTAATTAGACTATCTATAATTCAAGAAAGAAGTTGTGAAGCAAATCATGAGATAAATTTGGATGCCATAATAGGAAGCTTGATAGCCTTTGAGCTAGATAGCTATGACAATTATGTTCCAACTTCCAAGAACATTGAATCAGAATTTGAAGCCAAAATTTCACTCAAAGAAAAGGGAAAGAAAATAAAGGACACTCAGTTAGAAAGTGATGAAGAATTAGAGGAAATCTCTTACAGTGATCCTAAAGTTGTTGAAGTTCTACTTCCAAGGAAATATTCTAGAGGCAAAGGAAAATACAAGGGTAAAGTTCCCCTAATCTATTTTTCATATGAGGAAATTGGTCATATTGTAGCCAGGTGCCCAAACAAGAAAAGCAAGGATGAGAAGAAAGGTCATAATTGCAATGGCAAGAAAGACTTCAAATCATTCAAGGAAAAAGGAAAGAAAACATATTTTATGGCTAAGGACTCCAAGGATTTAGATAATAGTGAAGATGAAATTGTTTACATTTTTGTGAAAGATGAATCTAATAATGATGAAGAAGATAAGATGACACTTATCTCTCATGTGAGAAAAAATGATACATGGATCATAGACACTGGTTGTTTACATCATATGATTGGTGACAAAACTAAGTTTGAACATTTTGAAGACTATGATGGTGGTAGTGTAAGGTTTGGAAATAAGGATCCTTATTGCATAAAAGGAAGAGGTTGAATCTCATTAACCAAAGAACTTGTATGTGATAATGCCTATTGGGTTGAAGGACTAAAACATAATCTGTTGAGTGTGGCACAACTAATCAATATTGGATTCAAGATGGAATACATGCATGGAAAGGGAAGACAGTTGGATGACAAAGGAAAGCTGATTGGATTAGGCAAAAAAGCAAAAGGTAACTTGTTTTATCTTCATCTTGGTGAGTGCTCATGTTCTATTGCTCAAGTTGAAGAAATTCGGTTATGGCACAGAAGGTTATCTCATGTGAATTTTGATAACATGGTAATGATAAGAAAATTTAGGAAAGTAAGAGGCATTCCTAGTATAAAGAAACATAATGTTGGTCTATACAAGAATTATTAGATTGGTAAGATGGGAAAAACTAGCTTTAAATGTAAAAACTATCAGTCTAAAGATATTTTGGAAATTGTGTATACAGATTTGTGTGAACCTATTGGAATTGAGAGCTATACTGGAGAAAAATTCTTCATTCTTTTTCTTGATTACTACTCTAGAATGATGACTATTATGTATCTAAGAGAGAAGTCAGAAGCATTTGAGAAGTTCAAATGGTATTTGGCTAGAGTAGAAAAGGAAATAGGGAAAAGACTAAAATGCTTGAGATTGAATAGAGGTGGTGAATTTATTTCCAATGAATTCAAGAACTTTTACATTGAAAGAGGAATCAAAAGACAAGTATCAGCCCCCAAAACTCCTAAGTAGAATGGAATAGCTAAAAGGAGGAATAGATCTATCATGTATTGTGTAAGGGCTCTAATGATTGAAAAAAAAATTGCTATCAAATACTAGAAGGAAGCTATCAACACTGTAGTTCATACCTTGAACCGAGTGTAGTTGAAGAATGATTCATTCAAATCCCCCTATGAGTTATGGTATGGCTATAAACCCAATGTAAGTTACCTAAAAGTATTTTGAAGTAAATGTTATATCTTGAAAGAATCTAGAAAAGGAAAATTTGATGTGAAAGGTGATGAAGGTTTTTTTTTGGATATTCTTGCAAGAGTAAGGCATATAGATGTTTGAATTTGTCTACTCACAAAATTGTAGAAAGTAAACATGTGAAAGTTGATGAGTTTGCAGAAAAGACTGAAGAAGAAAGCAAAAAGGAACTAGAAGATTACAGGAGATTTGTTTTCATTGAACCTAATATAGTACCAAATACATCTGTCAATCAGGAGACTTCTACTCCCAATTCTTCATCAGTCACCAAGTTGTAAGAAGTTCAAATTGAGTCACAAGGACCTGAGTCACATTCTAAAGCTATTGAGCAAATACTTACCAAGTCAAAGTAGCCAGAACCTAAAGTTGAAATGTAAGAAGATGACAATGCAATTCATTCAAGAGGCAAGGAACCTATATTGGCCAAGTATGTAAGGAGACACCATGCCCCAGATCATATTATTGGAGACAAATTAGAAGATACTATGACAAGAAGTAAGCTAAAAGGTACTTGTTTACTTGCTAATTTTGAACCTAGAAATGTAAAAGATGCATTGGAAAATGAAAGTTGGATTGAAGCTATGAATGAAGAGATAGAGAAAATAGAGAAGAACAAAACCTGGACTCTTGTACCTAGGCCTAAAGATAAAAATGCAATTGGAACTAAATGGGTATTCAGGAATAAGTTGAATGAAGATGGTAAGGTATCAAGAAACAAAGCTAGATTGGTATGTAAAGGCTACTCTCAAGAAGAATGAATTGATTATGGAGAGACTTTTTCTCCTATTGCAAGATTGGAAGGTGTCAAGACCTTACTAGCATATGTTGCATATAAAGGATTTAAGGTATATCAAATGGATGTCAAATTAGCATTTCTCAATGGTATTCTGGATGAAGAAGTCTACATTGAACAACCTAGAGGTTTTGTTGATCCAGACAAAAAGGACATGGCCTACAAATTACACAAAGCATTGTATGGTCTGAAAAAAGGCCCTAGAGCATGGTATGAGAGATTGCATAACTACCTTATTTAGATTGGTTTTCAAAGAACTAATGATAATAGTAGCATGTAAATTAAGGAACAACTAGAAAATAAGATTGTTTTGGCAGAAATATTTGTGGATGATACTTTGTTTACAAGGAATGATGATCTATGCAAAGAATTTTCAGAGAAAATGAACAAGGAATTTGAAATGTCTATGTTTGGTGAGATTAAGTTCTTTGTTGGTCTTTAGATTCAGCAGAACAAGAATGGTATCTACATCACTCAATCTAAGTATATCAAGGAGATACTTAAGAAGTTTGGTATGGAAGATTCAAAACTAGTAAGAACCCCCATGTGTACTAGACTATAGCTTACAAAGGATGATGATACAAAAGAGGTAGATTAGATATTATATAGATCAATGATTGGAAAATTATAGTATGTAGTTCATAAAGGCTTGATATTGCTCTTTTAGTTGGTATAGTGGAAATATTTTTGACAAAACCCAGAGAAAATCACATTATGCCAATCAAAAGGATCTTGAGATACATGAAAGGCACTGAAGATTATGGATTGTTGTATCAATTTGGAGAAAATTTGGACTTGAAAGTGTTTACTAATGCTGATTGGGCAAGAAACATTGATGACAGAAAGAGTACAATTGGTGAAGCATTCTTTCTTGAAAAAAGATTGGTATCATGGAAAAGAAAAAAGAAAAATTGCACATCCCAATCTACAATAGAAGCAGAGTATGTTGCAGTAGCAGTGAACTATTCTACTATTGTTTGGTTTAAATAGTTGTTGGAAGGCATGAAGGTTGAGATCAAAGAACCAGTTGTTATGTTTTGTGATAATACAAGTGCAATTAAAATATCAAAGAATCCAATGATGCATTCCAAAACCAAGCACATTGTAATAAAATATCACTTTGTCAAAGAATTGGTGTAGGATAAGGAAATTAGATTGGAATATGTTCACACAAAATGACAGATTGCAGACATATTCACTAAACCATTACCTAAGGATGCATTCTTGTATCTAAGAGGTAAGTTAGTGGTCATTTCCCTATTTGAAGCTCACTAAAATAAAAGTTTTAGCAATGCATCAATAAGAACCAAGTTGAATATCTATCAGTTGATGTAGCATAGTCATGCGAACACTGCATATGAATTAGTACTCAAGGTACATTATTACTCATTTGGTATATGTTGTCTTTGGCATGTGTTGTCAAAGAGGGAGAGTTTACTATCATATCTTTCTTGAAATTTGAATTTAAGGGAGAGTTTACTGTTTGAAGAAGAAGTTATGTAATTCCTTAACAGAGGGAGATTACTGTAGTTTGTGGCATAAAATCTAAGAGGGAGAAAATTTCTGTCAGAGAAAGTCTTGTTTTCAAATTTCATTGTGCTATGACATGTTGTGTTGCAATTAATGCCAAAGAGGGAGATTTTTGGATACAATTGTCCAATTGTGTGTTGTCTTTGATGTTACACAAATGTCATATCAATTGGTAGGTGGTGCTTATTGAGCTTAGTTGGTTAGCAAGGAAACTTTTAGAGTCCACCAAGCATTCTTCAAAATTACTCTATGGAAACAATGTCTACTGAGCTCACTCAGGCATCAAAGGATTTTGTGGAAAAAGTGTTAATTGAGTTCACATGGTTAACAAAGGAAAGTTAGCACTTATCGAGTTCACTTAATCTCTAAAGGATTTTTGTAGGATTGTTGTGTTAACCAAGCTTTTTTTAACATCATAGGAAATCAGTTCAGGATTAATGTTTACCAAGCAAGGTTGGTCAATGAAGGATTTTGTTAATTTGAGTAACAAAGATTAATAGTTTCAAGTAATGATTGTAACTGACTCAGGTAATGATTATTGGTAATTGTAAATTGTAGTTGGGCTAACTTGAAAATTTGTAAGGTATAAATAAAAGGTCAAGATGAGAATTCTAAAGTGTAATGAGCCAGCATGTAAGTGTATTAATTGTTTGAAGAGGAAAGTGTCAGCGAATTTGTAGGATAATCAAATATCCTCGAGGAGAAGCAAAGTTTCATTTGATCAAGAAAGATCTAGTGGAGCAGAATAGAGATCTATATTAGCAATTCAGTTGCATCTCATTTAGGTCATCTCATTGTTACTTTCTCACCATTGTAGCAATGATTCCAAAATCTCTTAACAAAGTTGGTCTAACATCCATTTGTAAATCCTCTAACAAAGTGACAGTTCCATTAAATTGTTCTAAATACCTTCTGTAAGTCCACTCCTAATAGGTTGATTAAATCCTCTAACAAGGTCACACCTAACAGTGTGTTTTGTAACCTTTAACTAGGTTGGCTCCTAACAAGGCTCACTTCAGAAGAGTGAAAATCAGTAGCTAGTTACTTGGTGGTTTTTCCCATATTGGGTTTCCATGTTAAATCTAGTGTCTCATGTGTTCATGTTATTTCTTTATGCTTGAATGTTAATCATTATGAATTTTTAAGATTAGTTAAAGTTAATATACACTACATCTATGGAGTCACAACATTTTCTATATGTTTACCGAGTGATAGCAGTAACTAATTTTATCAAACATCTAAGGGATCTATGGATTTGTTTTTGTGGTAACTGATTCACTTCCCCCCCCTCAGTTTCTCCATCTATATTTCCAATAAATATATCAAAGAACCCAGTGATACATACCAAAACAAAGAATATTGCTATAAAATATCACTTCTTAAGAGAATTGGTATAGGATAAAGAATTCATATTAGAATATGTAAATATAAAAGAGAAAATTATAGACATATTCACCAAGCCATTACCTAAGGATGCATTTTTATATCTAAGAGGTAAGCTAGGGGTCATTTCCCTATTTGAAGCCCACTAAGTAAAGTTCAGTGGTGCATCAACCAGAGCAAATTGAAGATCATTTAGTTGATGTAGTATTAACAAGGGCATATTGCAAATGAATTAGTACTTAAGGTACATTGATATTATTGTCTTTGGCATGTGCTTCCAAAGAGGGAGAAGTTTACTTTCATATCTCACAATTTTTTTTGTTATTAGAAAGAGGGAGAAGTTCTATGGAGAGATGTCAAAGAGGAAGAATGAAATTGGCAAATTGGTGTAGACAAAATTTTTATGAAAGAGGGGGAAGCTGAATAGTTCACACTAACAGAGAGAGTTCTTTGAATGAAAATAAGGATATGTTCCTTATTTTATTCTTGTTCCAAAATTTCATTGTGTTATGACATGTTATGTTTCCATCAATGCCAAAGAGGGAGATTGTTGGATACAACTGATTAATTGTTTGTTGTCTTTGATGTTACACAAATTTCATATCATTATCAATTAGTGCATGCAAAGCTCATTTAGATAGTGAAGATAGTTTTCCATGTCTACCAAGTGTTCCTATTTTAAAGACAAAGTTTACTAAGTTCACTCAGGCATCACAAGAAAGTCTACAAAAGATGAGTGTTAACAGAGCTCTTGGTTAATGAAGGAAAGGTTTGATAGAATTAGTATTAATTGATTTTACTCAGTTACAAAGGATCATTGCAAGTTTGTAGTGTTAACTGAGCTTCTATTGGTTAACATTAGAAAATAGTTTCTAAGTTAGTGACTACCAAGCTGGGTCAACTAACAAAGAAATTTTCTATTTTGGCATATTGAGCTTAATTAATTTATCTATTGATTCTAGCTAATTAAGATGATGAATGTTAATTATTCTAAGATGTATTTAAGCTGATTTGACAATAGGAAGGATATAAGTATAAGGTCAAGTTGTGATATAATAAGTGTGTGAAAAAGATCATTATTGAAGATTTGAGGATTGCTCTAAGGAAGTGAATCTGGAAATGAGAAGGATGTGTTTGAGGAGTTGAAAGGATACATTCAATTAGGAAGGATCAAGTACAAGCCAAAACATAGATCTATAATTAGCAATTTAGTTGCATCTAAATCAAGTCATCTCATTGTTACTCTTTAACTATTGTAGCAGTGATCTAAATCTCTTAATAAAGTTGGCTTAACAACTATTTGCAAATCCTCTAACAAGGTGGTAGTTCTATTGAATTTTCTAAAGACCTCTAACAAGGTCACTCCTAATAGGGTGATTAAATCCTTTAATAGAGTCACACCTAACAGTGTGTTTTGTAACCTTTAATAGGGTTGGCTACTAAGGCTTACTTCAGAAGAGTGAAAAATAGTAACTAGTTACAATTGGTGGTTTTCCAAAATTGGGTGTCCACATTAAATCTTGGTGTCATATGTGTTCATGCTATTTCTTTTATGCTTGCAATTAAGGTAAAGTAATGATAATCACTGATAACATCTTAAGATCTGCAAATTTAGTTCATTACCAAGTACATTAAGTATTTACTGAGTTACAGTATTAATTGTATATATGTTGAGCATCAGTATTTCAATTTTTAGAGTTTGTTTTGTACTGACATCTAAAGGGATCTTGGATTTATTTTTGTAGTAACTAACTCACCCCTTCCCTCTTAGTGACTCCTTTATATTTCCAACAATTGGTATCAGAGCATTCAGTGCTTGCAAAGAAGGTTTCAAGGACCTAACCTAAAGATTAGGATGTCTTACAAAATAGAGATTCTAAAGTTGAACCGAGACAATTTTGCAACATGGAAAGGGCTTATGAGGTTACATCTAGCTACTATCAGTAATTTAGGTTGCAAAAATCTTGAAACTGAATACAAAAATCCTTTATATTTCCAACAAGCATAATGTCTGGCCAACTAAAACTTTAACATAAATGATAATACAATAGTTGATATAAATCTTTTACATACACCCATAGTATTACTAGCTAATAATCTCCCACAATAAATTACATTATTAGTTGGGGCTAATGTATTTTACCTAGATTGTATAGCTCTATGGTTGTGTTATAAGAGACTATATTATGTTAAATTTGAGAATATGGTCAAAGTTAGTAGAAGTAAGTGTTAGAATGTAATGTCCATCAAGACAACTAAGAGGGGGTTGAATCAATTTTCCAACTATTAAAACATTTATCAACCTTATTAATCCTTAACCATGTGAATAATATAACCAATAACTATAAGAAGATAAACATACATGATAACACCATATATGTTAACTAGGGAAAACCTTAGTGGGGATGGTATCCAAAAAATGATGCACTAATATAAAATTTCCATGTAAGAGTATGGGATTTTTTAGGAGCCAATAAAATAGATTTAGTACATGTTAGTCCTCATTAGGATACTTTGAATCCCTCTTAGGAGGTTGTAACCCTGTTAGGAGTCGTAGAAGGTGGATGGACCCACTATCCAAATAGCTTTAGGGGAAAGACCACCAAACTCACTATCAAACTAATTTTTTCTTATTCCTTGTAGAATAATAGAATGAAATAACTTAAACTTCTTCTCTTCCATCTTGACTAGACCAAACCTCTTTAGATCTTAATACCAGATCTTAAAACTCACATCATTATGATCCTTTTGATTTCTGACATACATTTACTAACTTTACATGTCTAATACAAGTATGGTTGCTCTTTCACATATTACACATAATTCACACTTCATCACAAGGAAAATAACCTTCCTTTATACCATATCCTCAAAATATTTTTTTGATTCAATATTGAGGCTTTCTGAATTAATTATAATAGGACTACATTAAGTTATTACAAAAAATTACATCTTTTCACAATTACAAACTAATATCGGCTCACAATAGATACAACTTCTCACATGTGCAACTTTTGACCTTGTACACTCACTAACATTGTCATCATGATGTCTAATTTCACTAACTTTTCTCATCATTATTATATCCCTATTAAGAAAAATAATTCAAATATCAAAAAGTACTTCTTAGGTACTCTGTCTACGCATGTCCTCTATAATTCTTGAGTAACTCTTGCATTTCTTTGAATCTCTATATGCACATTTGTCCACTTCATTAGCACACAATGTAGAAAATATCCCTACCTAAACTTGACCTAATCTTCAATACATAATCTAAACAACCTCATTCTTTGTTAGCTATTTTGCCAATCTTTATAGAAGTAATAATATGTTGACATCAATGACTAATATAGTCATGAATGCAACATGCCAATCTCCTCAACTTCTCTAGATATTATTAACATACTCCCCCAAAGGAATACTATTTTAAAAAATGCTAATACTAAGAGAGTGAGAGGCTTACCAAATTTTCATAAAGCTTAGAATGCTATGTGAAAACTATGTCAACTCGATAAGATGACTAAGTCTAGTTTTTAGAGTAAGACACATAATTCTAATGATACTTTAGAATTAGTTCATATTGATTTGTTTTGACCAATGAGATTTGAAAGCTATTATAGAAAAATATGTTTTATACTATTTGTCAATAATTATTCTAGGATAATGATAATCATTTCTATGAAGCTAAAGTTACATTCTTTTGATATATTCAAGTGGTATAAATCTAGAGTTGAGAAATAAAGTGGTAAATAGTTAAAATGTTTGAGATCTTATGGAGCTAGCAAGTTTATGTTTGTTGAGTTCACTAAATTTTGTGTTGAGCATGGAATTAAGAGACAATTGTTTGCATTGAGGATACCACAGAAAAATGAGATTAATGAGAGAAGGAATAGATCAATTGTTGATTGTGCTATAAAACTACTAATCTAAAAGGAAATTGCAAAAAAAAATTGGAGATAAGCCATAAGTACTAGAGTATTTAGTCTCAATTGAGTTTAGTTGAAGAAAGTAACAAATAAGACACCATATAAAATCTAGTATGGGCATACACCTAATATAAGTTATTACAAGATATTTGGGAGTATATGTTGTATATGTAAAGACGTAAGGACCTTGGTTATTCCACTAAGAGCAAGGCTTAAAAAAATTCGAAAAGAGAAACTAAAAAATATGATTCAAAGTGAAAATGTTGGAATTGATGAGTTTGAAGATAATAACAATAAGGAAATAAAAAAGGAATATGTTGATTACAACAAGTTTTTTATGGATATGAAGATGCACCTTGTATAATGCTAGAGCAAAAAGAAAATTATAACAAGCAACAACTTACATTGCCCAAGCCATAGACATAACAACATGAGAAAGATGCTTGTAATCATGAAGTAAATGATATTCCTATGAGGGGTGTATTAGAATGGACACATAATTTAGAGCTTATGTGTTGCATTCATGAGAATGTTTTTCATTGATGTCAATATGTTGGTTATTCTATGAAGACTAGCAGAGTTACAAAGATAGAAGAATTTAGTACAATTTATAGATTGAAGATCATATTATATGCAATTGAGGCTATTTTCTATGATGTATCTAGATGCTAGAGCTAAGAGGGCATCCATAAATATGAAGACTAGATAGACTTATGAAGATTTTAGTGAAGACAACTTTTAGACAACATTTCTAGAATGCCAATACTATTTTTTTGATTTTATCTCCTCACAAATATGTGATTGGCTTAAGAAAATTGAGGAAAATGTTGAATACATGTTAGAAATACCTTGTTTTAGAGGGCATAATCATAAAATCATCGAGTGGAAAGTTATGAAGAATGTGAGTTGACAAATTATTTGTAATTTTGGATAAAGTGTAAAAATTATAATGTAATGTATATTGCAAAATCTTAAGATGGTCCTATATTATTATTGTAAATTGGGAAAGCCTCAAGGCCAATCCAATAACTTGTTTTAAGAATTGTTGAAAAAAAAATCTATTTTCCTTTAATGTAATGTAATGATATGTGGCCATATCTTTGAAATATGTATCATGCAAGCTTGGTGTGCAAAATTGTGAAGATCGGAGTAGATTTTTGTGGAGTTGAGTCATGGTGAGCTTACAAGGAACTCTATTTAGCAAGACAAGTTGCAAGTTGGACAGTTTTTGTTTCACATTGTATTGTTTGAGAGGAATAGTACTGAGGCTATGTGAATAGTGGGTTCAGTTGTCCTCCCTTGAACCCCTAATAGGATTAAAATCTCCCAATAGAGATTCAAAGTCAAATATCCTAACTAATACTCATATGTACTTATTATATTTTATTGAATCCTAATAGGGTCTATCCTCTAACAAGGAACATTGATATTAGTACACAATTTTGTGGGTACCATCACCACTTGGGTTTTCTCTAGTTAACATATCTAGTGCTATTGTGCATGATCATCTTTGTATGGTTGTTGTATCTATTGTTTACATATTATAGAACTAATAAAGAGATTAAAAGTTATTTCAAGTGTATAAAAAATTCATCCCCCCTACCCCCTACAAAGAATTATCAAGGTGAACTTTACTTTCTAAAACTTGGTACCAAAGCATCATATCCTTAAAGGAAAACTTAACAACTTAAGGAGATCTAAGTCACATTTTAGAAAATATGGTCTGAATTTTGATAGAATTAAATATGATAGATATAAAGAATAGATAAAGACACACTTGTTATGCATGCATCCAAAATTTTGGTTGGTTACTATAAATCCTAAAGCTTTGATTGAAGAAGACAATCTTGACGAATGCGAGGAAGCACAAAAATATCTAATCATACATAATATACTTTCTAGAGAAGAATTTTTATTAGCTCTTCCTTAAATTGAATATGGAGAGACTTTCTAATGACATTAGGATTACTTTACAAATTAATTTTGAAGGTGATAAACATGGTAAGAAGGCTGGATTATAGAGTTGGATATGTCTATTTCAAGATGCTAATATGTCGGAAGATGAAATTGTAAGAGGATAATATTATAGAATATTAGATATTATCATAGGAATAAAAAATTGTGGAGGCAAAAACTCAAAAAATGAACTTTATGGAAAATAGTGAAGAGCTTGAAACTTCATTATAAAATAATAGCATAGAGGATTAAACATGTTATTCCTTGCACACCTAAATTTACAAGAGAGACTCTTCTTGAAGTATTGAAAACATTTGAGATTTGGATGAAAAAAAGTGAAGAATTTCATAGATTGGAGACTTCTTTCAGGGTACAGAGAGACAAACCTATGTTTACAAGAAGTGTTGGTACAAGTAGAGACTATGTCAGTAGCAGCCAAACAAGAGATGTAGAAGACAAGAATTTTGAAGGACTATCCTTGATTATGAAGATAGAACCTAAAAGTAACTAAATTCTTGTTTTTGGACATGTAGAGAATTTGTTCATTATTCCTTTAAATGTCCTAAAAGAGAAAAATAAGTTAATTCTAAAAAGACCTATGAGTCAAGAGTACCTAAAGATTTTTTTTATGTTAATGAGGATGGTGAATTTTATTTCAAAATGGTAGACTTCTTGAATGATAGTGATAATGAGGATGATGATGAAATTGGATGTGTTTCTACTAAAGAAGAAAGCCTTGAAAAAAGATGAAAGATCATTAGAATCATAAGTTGAAAATAAAAATTCTGATTGGATTGTAAATAATGTTTGTTCCCATCACATGACAAGAGATATGAACAACTTTTTGAATTCAATAGCTATGATGGTGGCATAGTTACAGTTGGAAATAATGTAGCATGTCACATAAAATTAAAATGATCTATTACACTTTATGGAAAGACTAACTCTAAAGATGTTTACTTTGTGGATGGTTTGAAACATAATCTTTTGAGTGTTGAATACCTTGTTGATAAGTGATATTAGCTACAGTTCACATACAAGAATTGTATAATCAAGGATAAGAATGACACATTGATTGGTACTAGAACAAGAACAAGAGGTAATTTATTTCAATTGAATCCTACTAAATAACATGTTTAGTTACTAGGGTGTATGACAGTTGGTTATGGCATAATAGATTCTATCAAATAAACTTTGATAAAATTGTGAATGTTAGTGCTAAATTTGTAGTTAGAGACATGCCTAATATTTTGAAACTTACTAAAATTATGTGTAAATTATGTGTGATAGAAAAATAGGCAAAAAAAATTACTACTTCAGTGAAGCTGGAGATTGTGCACATAGATTTGAGTGGTCCTACAAAGACTAGAGAATTCTAGGGTCAAATTTATTTTATGATTCTTGTTGATGATTTCACTAGAATGAAGTGGGTTTCATTTCTTAAAGAAAAATCCAAAGCTTTTTATAAATTTAAGAGTAGCTTTGAGAATGAATCTAGTTTAAAGATTAAATTCTTGAGAGCTGGTAGAGTAGGAGAATTATTTCAAATGATTTTTAAAATTGTTGCGAAGAAAATGGTATAAAGAGATAATTGTATACCCCTAAGACACCTAAGCAGAAGGGGATAATAGAAAGGAGAAATATATTTGTGACTAAAGCAACAAGAGTGATAATGTTTGAAAATAATGTGTCACATTTCTTTTGGAGAGAATCCATAAATACAACAATATATACTATGAATAGAGTGTAGATTAGGCAAGGCACTATAAAGACACCCTGTGAACTTATGTTTGTACATGCATCTAATGCGAAGCAATTTAGAATCTTTGGAATTAAATTATATATAAAGAGACATGATGATATTGGAAAGCTTGGTTCTTGAAGTGGTGAATGAATGTTTCTTGAATATTCATTAAAAATCAAAACATGTAGAGGTTTTAATTAGAGATCAAAGACTATTGTTGAGAGTTCTAATATGAGATTTGATGAAAATTTTAGAATTCAAGAAAGGATTCTTGACTATAATTATAATGAGGAACTAATCAAAGAACTAACATGAAGAATGTTAGAGGGAATTTTATAATCAATAGAAAATTTGGTCCTTGAGGGAAAAGTTTGGAGATGAGTGGGAGAGTGGTAGGAGGATCTTTTTTAGGAAAGAATCTAGTAAGCAAGAATTTAACTATGTTGATTGCATCTAGTTTTCTAGGGAATCTAGATGTTGGGAGTTCAGCGGGTGTTGCAGGGAATGCGATAGCAGAATTTGGTAATGGATTATAGGGGAATTTGGAGAAGGAAGAAGACAAATTTATGTTGAGCTTTTTTTCTAAATTTATGTTGAGCTTTTTTTCTAGAAGATTTGGGGATTCTTATGTTGGATACAATTGATAATTGCATGATTGTCTTTGATGTTACACAAATGTCATATCAGTCATCAGACAGAGTCTACCGAGCTCAGAAGGTAAATACAGCTGTTGACAGAGTTTACCGAGCTTGCAAGGTAAACAAAGGAAGTTCAGTGTTTACCGAGCTCACTCGGTAATCAAAGGATTTGTTGCCGAAAGACAGTGTCTACCGAACTCACTTGGTAAACAAAGGATATGAGATAGGTTGTCAGTATTTACCGAGTTGACTCGGTCATCGAAGAAAAGATGCAGACAGTGTTAACCGAGCTCACTCGGTCATCAAATGAAAGTTGGAGAAATCGGTGTTTACCGAGTTCACTCGGCGACTGAAGGATTTCACGTAATTCTCTGTATTAACCGAGCTCAGTCGGTTAACATAGGAATTATTTTCTGTGCAGTATTTACCGAGTTAAGTCGGTCAGCGAAGGATTTCTCGAAGGTTAAGTAATTAAAATTAATTACTTTATGTAATGTATGAAGCCGACTTATAGCACAATTATTTATAATTGTAACTTGTATTTGAGCCGACTTGATAATCTGAAAGGTATATATGAAGGATCAAGTTGCGAATTCAAGTATGAAGTATGAATGTGAAAAAGCGAGCAGATATGATTGAATATCTAATATGCGAATTATAAGGAAGGTCAGAGCAAGTTTTTGAAGGATCAGAGATGCAGAGTTGCATTTGATCAGAGAGGAACAGAACAGAGATCTGTATCAGCAAAGATAAGTTGTATTTATTTCAGATCGCTCATTGTTACTTTCTAACAATTGTAACATTCTTTTCAAATCTCTTAATAGAGTGGGTTTAACAGCCTCTTGTAAAATCCTCTAACAAGGTGGCAATTCAGTTGAATTGATCTAAAGACCTCTAGCAAGGCCACTCCTAGCAGGGTGATTAAATCCTCTAACAAGGTCGCACCTAATAGTGTGTTTTGTAACCTTTAACAAGGTTGGCTCCTAACAGGGCTCACTTCAGAAGAGTGAAAAACAGTAACTAGTTACATTGGTGGTTTTTCCCATATTGGGTTTCCACGTTAAATCTGGTGTCTCTTGTTTCTTGTGTTTTCAGTTTGATTATATAAGTATCAGCAATGAGTATTTCCTTTGACATCTTAAGGGACTTGTGGGAAAAGTTTTTGTAGTAACTGATTCACCCCTCCCCTCTCAGTTACTCCATTCTCATTTCCAACATCTTACTGATATCAATTTGATCCTTTGATCAAGATCCCTACCTTTCAATTGGACTCATTGAAGTATATCTCAATAAGGGAACCTTCTTTGGGTGTATGTAAGAGTTTTGAAGAATCAAATGTAGGGGAGTAGAAGAAGGAGGATAGTGAAGTAGGTCAAAGAAACTAGTCTTTTTTGTTTGGAAAAGGACTAGGAGGTAAATCTTCTTTTCCTTATGTTAGTTCAAAATTCTGTGGGTAAAAAGGTGGGTTTAAATTTATTTTTTTTGGACTTGATAGTAGATCTATTTCTACTATCGATTTAACCCTAGTTAGGAAATTTCTAGGGGCCTGACTAGATATTGAAACCCTTAGAATAATAATTAAAAGGAAATGGATTATCTGAGGCCAAGTGGACATTTATTTAATGATGAAAGGTTTCTCTCCTTTTTATTTACTTGCAAGGAGGTTCTGAATATGATTTTATGCAGTGGACTTTGGTTATTTGGTAATAGTACCATAATGATTAAAAAATGGGAACCAAATATGGATCTATTAGATGTGTTCTTTGTTACTACTCTAGTAGGTAAGATTCCAGGGTCTCCCTCTTGACTTTTGGCACAAAAATATTTTTAATGGGATAGTTGTTTCCATTGAAGAACTCATGACCATTGATAATATGACTACATCTAGATCTGAACTTCTATATGCTAGAATCTATGTGAAAGTTGTGCATCTAAAGGACCTCCTTTGAAGGTAGATATTAATTCAAAATTAGGAAAATGGACTTAAGAAGTTTTTTTTTAAGATCTTCCTAATGCATGTTTTGTTTGCAAAAAATTAGGTCACTAGGCAAAAAAATTGTCCATTGAAAATTAAAAACAAAAAAAAACTAGTGAATGTGGAAAAGAAGGTTCAAAAAAGGGTCTGGAAACCTAAAATCTTATCTAGAGATGTTATTTTACAAGGCCAAGAAACTAAAGATAGCCTTACATCTCAGGTTGATAAAAAGAAGGAAATGTTGGAGGATGAAAGGAAGAAGATCCAAAATAATGAACAAATTCTTCTGCTTACTATAAAGGGAAATGTGGCATCTGAATGATTTCCAAACCAATTGATTATTTATCAGAATAATGTTGAGGACCTAGAAGAGGTTGAGGATTTAAAGGAGTTTAAGGAAGGAGAAATCATAGATGAAAGGAGTAGCCAGCTAGATGAGCTTAATTTTATGGATGATTTATTGGATGAAGGAAATATCTTACTATTCAAACTAGTAAGTGAGGAAATACCTCTTAATGGATGTGAAATAGATCCTAAATTTTTGGATCAGATTATTGAGAAGGAAGAAACAAAACAAAAATAGGGACAAAGAAAAAAAGTTGATAAGAAAGCTAATCCTTTTCCTATAGAAGTAGCTACTTGAAGTAAATGTGAAGTACAACCTCTAAAAATGAAACTAGATGTTGGAACCCTAGCGAAATATGGTAGAAAAACTACTTAAAAGAGGAGAGAAATTGAAACTTTGTAGAATGTTGTTGATGGTAAGCAAGCAACTATTCTAGGTTTTACCCCTAAAAATTTATAATGAAAATTATTACATTGAATATAAGGGGAATGAATAGTATCCATAAATTATATGTAGTTCAAAACTTTGTAAGAGAGCATAAATCTGATATGATGGTGATCCAGGAAACAAAAATGGATAAATGTGAAGCAGAAAGTTTGAAATTGTTTAATAACTATTGTATTATGGCAAGTAATTTTGAAGGAGCTTCAAGTGGTATTCTAATAATGTGGAAGAACTCAATATTTTTTGGTACCCTAATGGATGCTAATAAGGACTTCATTGCAGTCAAAGTTCAAATTTTATTTTAGCGTAACTATTGGTATGTAGTTAATGTTTATGCTCATAATAACAAAAGCTCTAGAAAAAAGTTTTGGGATTCTCTTTCTAAGCTCAAGAGTTTAGATTATAATGGAAAATATTTATTTCTAGGGGATTTTAATGTTCCTCTCTATGAACATGAAAAAAAAGGGGAAATTCTAGTCAACTAGAAGGAAGGTTGGATCTAATGAATTTTATTAATAAAGAAGGATTAATGGATTTGGAACTTCAAGATATTGACTTTACTTGGAGTAATAAAAGAGTTGGAAATGATTTTATTCAAGCTCTCTTGGGAAAAGTTATAATCTCTCTAGATTGGACCAAAGATTTTGTCTATTCTCTTAATGCAATATAGAAGATTTCTTTTGACCATTTTTTGCTCATTTTTAAGGCTGAAGCTATTCAAGCTAGGAAGAATTTCTCATTCAAGTTTGAGAAAATATGGATGCAACACCAAAATTTTGATACATTGTTGGAAGAATGGTGGAATATTAATATTGAAGGAACAACTCTATTTTGAGTGGCATCCAAATTTAAGAATGTTAAAAAAAGAGTTAGAGTATGGAATAAGAAGTCTTTTGGAGATATCTTTGAGTGTAAATTGAATCTGAAAAATGAACTAAAAGTTATCAAAGATAGAATTTAGTAGGAAGGTTACTCAGAGGAGCTGGTTAAAGATAAAAATGAAAAGCTAGTTAAATACCATGACATCATTTCTAAAGAGGAATGGAGATAGGGGTTAGATCTATCTGGCTTGAAGAAGGAGATAGAAATAGTAAAAAATTTCATCTAACTACAATGAAACATAGAGCTAAAAATCAAATCTCAAGCCTTTTTAAGGGAAGAGAGAAAATTACTAATGAATTTAATATTTCTAAAGAAATGGTTTCTTACTTTCCTTCTCTTCTTACTTTAGACCCTAATGTGCATGGTACTAGATAGTTTGAGCTTCTTGAAGCTATTCCTCATGTGGTTTCTAATGAGAAAAAAAAAATTTTGATAGCTATTCCTAATGGAGAGGAAAATTATAAAGTAGTTTATTCCTTTAAAGGAGATAAATCTCCAATTCCAGATAGTTTTCCCACTTTTTTCTTCTAGAATGAGTGGAAAGTGGTAGGGAAAGATGTTTGTGATGTTAATTTTACTTTTCTTTGTCTCATACCAAAGAAGCATGGAGTTGATTCTCCTAAATAGTTTAGACCCATTAGCCTTTGTAATTTGATTTACAAAATCATCTCTAAAGTTCTTACTTTGAGGTTATTGGGTATCCTGCCTAATCTTATCTCTAAGCAATAGAATGGGTTCATTCCTGGAAGGAAAATTTTGAACTCAATTATTTTTCTCCATGAAAACATCCATTATTTATCTCTGTCCAATAATCAGGGTTTCATTATGAAAGTGGGAATTGCTAAAGCTTATGATAGAGTAGAATGGAGTTTTCTTCAAAATGTTTTACTTTCTTTTGGTATTAATGATTCTATTACTAAGCTAATTCTTTAGCTTGTCTCTATCTCTTCTCTGGTTGTTTTAGTCAATGGGAGTTCTTTAGATTTTTTTATACCTTCTAGGGGCTGAGACAATGTGATCCTTTTTCACCTATTCTTTTTATTATTATGGCTGATAAACTTGTCAAGTATATTGGTAAGATAGTTATAAGAGGGGAAATTCAAGGTGTAAGACCTACTTCACATCCTCTTATTTTCTCTCATGAATAATTTGTGGATGATACCATTTTGTTAAGAAAAGATGATGTTAGGGAAGCTAGAAGTCTAAAAGAGCCTTTGAATCTTTATTCAACTGTCACTGGGTAGTTGATAAGTTGGGATAAGAGCTCTCTATTTTTATTAATACTCCTAGTCTTAGACAAAGGAAAATTCCTAATTTTCTTGGGTGTTCTATAGGTTCATTGTCAAGCACCTATCTAGACCTTCCTTTGGGGCTTAGTCCTTCTAAAACTTTTTGGGAGGATCTAGTTAAGAAATTCAATAAGAAATTATTTGGATGGAAAGGTAATATGCTGACTCAAGTAGGTAAAGTTACTCTTCTTAAAGCTTGTCTTCAAAGCCTCCCATCTTATGTTCTAAGTCTTCTTAGAATTCCAGCTAAATTTGTGAATGCAATTGATAAAATTCAAAGGAACTTCTTATGGTCTAGAACTAAGGAAAAAAAGAGAATGACTCTAATAGCTTGGGAAAAGGTTTGTAAATCTAAGATGGAAAGAGGTTTGGTTATAAGCTCTATTATAATTATGAATAAATATTTGTTGGACAAACAAGGTTGGAGAATGTACCATGATGATAAGGAATGGAGCTCAATTTGTAAACATAAGTACCTATATAATGCACATGTTATTTTTTATTTCTTATCCTATCCAATTATCCCTAATTCTTTTTCTATTTGGGGTGATGTCCAAGGTGCTAAACATATTTTGAATACGGGTTGTAAGTAGAAAGTTGAAAATGGTTGTAAAGTCAGATAATTTACAAAAAAGAGGTATTTACTTAGTGAATAGATGTCTTTGTAAGATAAATTTGAAAGATAGGAAGCACCTTTTTATGAATTGCAGATATAGATAGAATGTTTAGGGTTCCCTCCTCTAATATTGGAATATTTGGTGCGTTCAGCCTAATAATATTGATGATTGCTTTCAGAATTGGATTTTTCTTGTTAAAGGAGCTGAAATCAATTTTCTTTGGAAGATTTCTCTTCCCCATCTTTTTTGGAGTATTTGGAAAGAAAGGAACAATAGAATTTTCAAAAATAAAGAAACAACTATGTAGTTTATGGGCCAAAATATTATGAAAGCCATTAAAGAGAATTTTAGGTCCCATAATGAAAATAGTGATGAAGTTCAAGAAATTCTATGAATGATAAAGGAACTAATACTAAATAAGATGACTAGAGACATGTGAAATGGGAATCTCCTCCTTTGGATTGGTTGAACACTAATTTTGATGGATCTAGTAAAGGGAATCCTCGAAGAGTAGGGTGTGGTGGAGTTCTAAGAGACCATTATAGTATAGTGGTGGATGTAGTTGTTATTCCAATTGGTCACTCAACTAGTCATAAAGTTGAGGTTATAATGTCTTTGTCTATATACTATCAGGCTAGCAATCAAATCTAGATATAGGAATTTATGGATGGAAGGGAATTCTTTAAATGTTGTGAATATTTTGAATAACAAGAGCATGACTACATGGAGTATTGATGGTAGCATTATGGAAATCAAAGATCTTATTTAAAAATTGACAAAGTAATTATAACCCCATATATTATGTGAAGACAATAAAGTGGCTAACTAGATAGCAAATAAAGTGGTCAATAGGGATGCTAAGATGACTTGGTGTGATTGCCTCAACAAGTGATTACCTCAACAAGGAGAGGGAGCTGATGGTGATTATTAATAATTATATGACTAATGCTATTGAAGGAAAGATTACATAATATTGAGTGATTTATTATGAAAAGTGATAGTTTTATTGTGAATTGTCTATGTATCTCTAGGAGGTACCATTATGTCATCATTAAAATTACTTGGCACATTTTAAAGTTGAAAAGTTTTCTTGAGATTAAACATACCTTGTTCTTAATTGAAGTTACCATTTTTTAGAAAAGTGCAAAGCAGGTTGTGCAATGGATGGAGAGCCAAGGAAGCAAAAGTTGTCTACCTACAAGAAATGAAAGGAAAAATCTATGGTGTAGGAGATACTTTAGAAGGGCAAAGTGATGACATACATTGAGAAGTTACATGGCTACAAGCTCCATATCACTGATTATTTCTTCAAGAATTGGATAGAGGAAACCGTTACTCTTCATGGGGTAAGAGTGAATTTGACTGAGGAATTTATTGTGGAGATTACTGGTCTTCCAATGGGGGGCTAGAATTCAAAAAGGAAACAAACATATCAAATGCAACATTTGAGAAATTTTTAAAACATATATGACAAGACATCTTATCCTACATTTGTGAATACTTCATTCTGGATGAAATATCTAAAAGGGTACATAACTCTATTTTTTTGTTTTTAAACTATTTTTTCTACAAAGATAGGTTGTCATTTCCTTTTTATTTAAAATTCTCTTTGCTTCATAGTCTTCCAGTCCATAGGAAAAAGGTATCTAGACCTATGCTCCATGAAGGTCTTATTTTATTAATTGAGAATTATAGTAGAAATAATGCAGTAAAACCTTCACCTATAGTGGAGAAGAAAATAAAATTGGTTAATAGCAAGACTCATCTTAAGATAAGTGCTAAGAAAATAAAAAATAATAAGGTTAAAATCAAGAAGGGTTTTAGTGATAACAAGGGAACAAAGAAGGAGAAAAAGAGGGAGAAAAAGAAGAAAAATTATGAGGAAGCTATGGAGTCTATGAAAAGTGCAGATGATGAGGATAACACGGAAATGGGAGATTTTATCTCTAACCTGGACAAGTACTCTAGAAGTAGGGGTATTTCAACAGCTAAGAATGAGAGGGAAAGTAGCAAAGAAAGGAACTTGGAGTCAAAAATTATTTCAGAATCCTTAGGGTAGAAAGATGGGAACCAAAGTAAATAGCCTACACCCACCAAAATGGATCTTACTGACATTAAGAGCCTAATGGACATTAAAATAGAGAAGAACAATTTAGGAAAATTCCTAATCATCAAAGATTAGTGCCTAAATAAGGAGAATCAGAAGGAGATAATGGGAAAAAAGCATTTAAATACTGACAATAAGCTCCACATCAAGGAAACCTAGGAAATCACTAATGATTCTAGGAAAAAGTTTGATGAAGAGGTTAGAGATGAAAATAATTTGGTGAAGTTGTCTTTCCTTCACAAAGCCAACTTAAAAGTGTATACTTCCCTCCAAGTCAACTCCTAGCTCTATAATGAAATAATTGTCTCAAAGAAAAAAATGAGGAAAATCTAGAGAGATATGGATCAATAAAATTAAGAGAACCCAACTAGAAAATCAAGTTGGAAATATCTTTGAGAAATTAAAAGAGTACGAAATGGAACTTTAGAAACTAGTTAAAGATAGTGGGAAAAAAATGGAGATGGTGACATACAGTTTATGTGTCAAAGTTATCAATTTAGGGAAAAGGAGTAATGAGGAGATCATGTCGCTTGATGTTGGTGTGGCCAAGATTTTAGGTGGTCTGAGAAAAAGAATAATATAGAGCATGAAGAAAGTTGTTGCTAAGGAACCTAGTTCTACTATCAAAGACATCCTTAAGAGTACTATGGAGGTTGGAAAGGAATTAGCTAAGGTCATTAAAGATCTAATTTAGTTTCTTATCCAATTTGTAGGTGTCTAGTCCCTACTTGGGTTGTTGGTTCTAGTCTTCTATCTTTCTGTCATTTCTAGCTTTTTTATTAACTCAATTTCCAAGTCCTTGTAAAATATAGGTTTGAACTATGTTCAATAATTTTTATGGTTTTAGATCCTTGTAAAACTAGGCTTTTTATTAGTTGTAAACTTCATGTTTCAAGTCCTTGTAAAACTCGGTGATCCTTTTTAGTTTTCTAGTTTTATTTTTGTAAGGGGTTTTGGGTCCCCTCAAAACCTATTTTTTCCTTAATCTAAAACATGTAGAATGTTAAACACAAATTATTTTATTAAACTTACACTACTTTCAATTCTAAATTAAGAGAATAATAGAGAGAAGAACATAAATCATAACATAGATTAAAAGTTAGAATTGAAAAAGTGACACCTAACAAAAATGTGGCAAAGAATCATCCAACTAAACTTATCATTTTAAGTAAAGACAAAGAAGTTATGAAAATGAATAAGGTACATGAAGAATTATGGTCAATTTTTGAAGTTGAACCTAAGAATGTTGATGAAGATAGTAAAGATGATTATTGGATAAAAGCTATGAAAGAATAATTAGATTAGATTGGAAAGAACGAGACTTGGGAATTGGTTCCAAGACCTAAAGATAAACTTTTTATTGGAAGTAAATGGGTATTTAGAAACAAGATGAATGAACATGATGAATTTGTGAGAAATAAAGAAAGATTCGTATGTAAAATTTATTCATAACAACAAGGAATTGATTTTGAAGAAATTTTTGCACCTTTTGTTAGACTAGAGGAAGTAAGAATATTTTTGGCATATGCAGCTAACAATAACTTTAAAGTTTATCAAATGAATATCAAATCAACTTTTATAAGTGGAGAAATAGAAGAAGAGGTATACCTTGATGGTTTTCCTTTAACAAATAAAGAAAATATGGGTTGTAAATTGAAAAATGCATTGTATGGATTGAAACAAGCACCTTGAGCCTAGTATGCAAGATTTGATAAACACTTGAAAATTTTTGAATTTGTGAAATGCAATGGTAATACTAAATAGTATCTAGAAAATAATGATAAAGAATTACTAATTATTGTAGTATTTTAGATGACATTATTTTTTAAGGCAATGATGAAGAAAGTGAGACATTTTCAATGAAATGAAGAAATAATTTGAGATGAGTATGATTAAAGAAATGGAATACTTATTGGGATTACATATTGTACAGAATAAAGCTGGAATTTTTAAATCACAAATGAAATATCTTAAAGATTTTCTAAAAATATTTGGATTAGAAATTCATAAGCCTATTGGAACACTTATGGTAACTAGATGTAAATTGTCTAACAAAGATGAGTCCCCTACTATTGAACTAGAAAATGTATAGAATAAGGAACATTTATATTAGTACATCATTTTGTGGGTGCCATCTACACTAGGGTTTTCCCTCTAATCAAAAATTTCCCTAGTTAACATATCAAGTTTTATTATGTGTTCTTATCTTTCTAAGGCTATTGCATCTACTATTTACATAATTTAGAATAAATAAAGATATTGAGAGTTTTTTTAAGAGCATAACCAATTCACCACCTCCCCCTCCTCTTCTTAGTTATCTTAGTGGACTTTAATATATAAAAATGTGTTGGAATTCTTTAGAATACCTGATAGGGAGGAGAATTAGTTATCCATGGTCCAAATGTACAATTATATCTTTTCATAGCTTAGTGAACCCATATCCATAAAATATTTTCATTGTGCATGCATCCATTAGATTATGCAATCACTTAAACTTATAGGTTATTATCAAATCAATTTGTAGAAATGTAAACATGAAACTTAATAGATTCAATAACTCATTTGGCACAATGATTCAACATGGAAATCGAATTTGGGAAAAACTACCTTGTTAAGAGTGAACCTTGTTAGAAGACTTTAGATCATTCACTTGAAATGTCACCTGATTAACGAATTTAAAAATGACTATTAGGTCAACCTTGATCCAAAGGATTAATCCTAGATTGATACAATGAATAGAGAGTAATAGTAAGGCTTGATTTGATAACAACTTAAAGCACACTTGCAGATTACATATCTTTATTTTAGTCCTCCATTCTACTTGGCTTTCATACTCTTCATCTCTGATAGCTTGTTCACCCTTCAATCATCCATACCCTTAAGCCTTCTTACTTTTCTTTCCAATTTAGTCTCTTCTCTTAGGTCAATGAATGAAGCAATACTCTAGACTCCTTGTCTTCTTTAGGTTCTTGCACATGAAAACCCTTGCTTCTAACTAGCCATCTCAATAAGTAGAGAATTAAAATATTTTGTCCTTCATCCTTCATCATCTATTTTAGGGTTAGGTTAGATTAGGTAGGATTCAATGAATCTACCCATCATTTCATTTCATTCCCTTCTAGTAACTTCTCCTTCAATTCTCTTTCAATTCACCTCAAAAAAGTTAATCTTGAATTTTGTGTCAGCAACTCATCAATCTTATCTTCCACATGGTTCACACAATCCAAGAAATCAAACTTGTTAGATCAAATTTATCTAATTATTGATCTTTCTCATAATGTTGACACTCAGCATTGGCTTCTGATGCTTGGAACATACTACATTGCTCGACATCTACTATCAAAACACTCAACATGAACTAAAGTTTACTGGTGCTCGACATCAACTAAACTTAACTTACATTATTTTACTCAGTTTACATTGAAATTGACTTTTCTCAACTTCAACTAATTTTCTGCTTAGCTTGTACTAACTCTTCTTGGCACCTACTATCCACTCGATCAAGTTTGGTAGACAAACTCTATTTAACTTGTTCTTCTAAACTTAATTAGTTTATCCAACCTTTGCAACCTTAAGTAGATTATCAATGCATTATAATATCATTATCTTAACTAATTCTTGTACTCCTTTTTATATCATAACTCAACCTTTCCTCAAAGTGCTATTGTTACCTCATTTGATCAAATCCTCTTCATTAATCAAATAAATGCTAGTACTTAAGTCATATAAGAAATTGTCTTACTAGAAAGTAGTAGGTTTGACATCAGTGACAAAAAAATGATTGAAACACATTTATTATACTTGTATCAATTTGTTTTCAACAATCTCTCTCTCTTTGGCATTGATGGAAAACCAAACTGACCATACTTGATCAGTATGACCAATCATAATACCAAAAAGAAAATAATTCCTTGTATTGAAATCTCTCCCTCTGTCAGTAACTTACATCTTTTGAATGGGTTACAAAATTTTTTTCTAATCAACAAACAATCAACTCATCTGTATGACTCCCTCTTGATCACTTTATATATCTCCCTCAACATTATCTCCCTCTTACTAGGTAGATGTAATCAATAGGTACACTTGTACACTTTCTCCTTCTGAGTAGATATTCCATAGTTTTGTATATTCTAATGCATGGATTTCTCCCTCTGTGATTTCCTGAACTCAGTACACTTTTCTTGACAAAAATTTCTCCCTCTTTGATAATAATGCTAAAGATATGTCATCTTCATATGCAGATATGAATATTTTTAGCTTCTCCCTAATTCACCTTGCTTATGATTGATTTGAAGTTCTGGTTCTTTGATTACTTTAGGAAGCTCCTAAAGTAAGATCAGTTGCATCAATGTGTAACATATGTCAATTAGCTTGTTTGATGTAGGGCACTTCTCATGCTTCTTAGATATCCTTTGATAGGGGTATCACCCCTAGTTTACCTTTTAAATACTCATGAGCATCCCTAAGTAATTCTCTTGTGAAGATATCAGCTATTTGCTCTTTTGTGTTGATATATTCTATCTTCACCACTTTATCTTGAACTAATTCTCATAAGTAATGATACTTGATTGCAATGTGCTTAGTCTTTGTATGCATCACATGATTCTTTGATATATTTATAGTAGTTGCATCATCACAATAAAGTATCATAGGTTCATTGATTTCCTAATTCATACCTTTGAGTAGCTATTTGATTTATACAATGTTTGTACAATTTACTGTAGCAGTAACATATTTAGCTTCAGCAGTAGATTGAGAAATTCAATTTTATTTCTTGATAGTCCATATAACTAACCTTTTTCCTAAGAAAAATATTCCTCCACTAGTGCTCTTTCTATCATCAATATTTCTAGCCCAATCAGCATCAGTATAGGCTCTCAATTCAAATTTCTCATTTCTCTTGTAGTATAGACCATACTCCTCCATTCCTTTTAGATATCTCATTATTCTCTTTATTTCCATTAAGTGATTCTCCCTGGGATTAGCAAAGAATCTTGCAACTATCCCTATAGATAATAAAATATCAGGTATCCTATGTACTAAATATTGGAATTTACCAATTATAGACCTCTACAATATGTGATTCACCTCAGCTGAATCATCATTCTTTGAAAATTTATGTCCTATCACCATAGGTGTACTTACTGGCTCAGAATCTTCTAATCCAAAAATTTTTAGTATCTCCTTAACATACTTTGACTGAGTGATGTATATACCATATTTTATTAGATCTACTTGAAAACCCACAAAAAACTTGATCTCTACAAACATAGACATCTAAAATTCTTTCTTCATTTCATTTGCAAAAACATTACATAAAGTATCTTGACCTCCAAATATGATATCATCAACAAAAAATTTAGATAACAAAATATCTTTTCCTTTCTCTATCTTCAAGTATAGATTGTTATTATCATCAGTCTCTCAAATCCTATCTTCACAAGATAATTATGAAGTCTCTCATACCATGATCTTGGTGCTTGCTTCAAACCATAAAGAGCTTTGTGTGGTCTACATACCATGTTTTTATTGTTAGTATCACTTCTATTTGTTCTATATAAACCTCTTCCTCCAATATACCTTTCAAAAATATAGACTTAACATCCATTTGATAAACTTTGAAACCTTTGTATACAAAGTAAGCAAGCAAAGTTCTTACTCCTAGTCTTGCAACAGGAGTGAATATCTCTCCGTAATCTATGCCTTCTTATTGTGCATATCCTTTACAAACTAATCTTGCCTTGTTCCTTGTGACTTCACCATTTTTATCTAACTTTTTTCTGTATACCCACTTGGTACCAATCACATTTTTGTCTTATGGTCTAGGAACTAGAGTCCATGTCTTATTTTTCTCAATTTGTTCAATCTCTTCTTCCATGGCTTTACTCTAGTCCGCATCTTCTAAGGCATCTTTTATTGTTTTAGGTTCTTGCATACTCAACAAATATGTATTATTTCTTAACTTGTTCCTTTTCATTGGTCTACCATCTTCATCTCCAATGATTTCTATAGTAGGGTGATGTCTCTTGACATACTTAGACAATCTTGGTTTAGCTCTAGCTTCTACATTTGGTTTCTTAACTTCTACATTTAGCTTCTACAACCTAAGTTGGACTAGTGGTGGAGAACTTGTACTCTTGAAAAAGAGGTCAAAAGTTCAAATCCCATTAAGGGGTAGGGTATGTATGCCTCATTTTTAGCGCCAAGCGCCTCTCAAAAAAGAGTATGAGGTAGTCCCATATCACTGTCACCATATGTAAACCCAAAAACTATGGCATAGTGTCATGGACTATAAAACCCACTTACTTTTTTTTTTCTATGTACCTCTTTGTGAGATAGTTTAGCATCTCTTTCATGTAAACTAATCTTAGAATCAGAATGTACCTCAACTTCATTCTGTAACTCGGCACCTGAATGTAGCTTCACTCCTAAATGCAACTTGGCATTCATTGTATGTGACTCAAGAGTCATTGAAACTTTTTGCAATGGACCTAAGCTAAAAGAACAAAATATTATGTTTTGATGAAATATCACATAATAATAAAATTATTTATTTATTTATGAAAGTTTTTTCTTATCACATAGCAAAAAAATTAATTATGGGTTGAGTTATTCAATTATTAAATCAAATAAATAAGGATATTCGTTTATTATTAATAAAAAATATTTATTTAATTTTAATAACAATACTCAATTGTTAAAAGATAGAAAAAAGTGATTTAGTCATTAATTAAATCCTTGTTAAAAATGGGCAAACCCACCGACGTGGCCCACAACCCCTCTGCCATGGCTTTTCACACCTTATAAATGGGTGTACATCGATGACAAGGAGGGGCCAAATGGATAGTCACGGAAAAGGATTGTTGACCAGTCTTACCACAAAGTGATGCCATTTCAACAAAGTAGCCACATTCTCTAGCGAGTGAAATAAGATCAGGTTTTCAGTAGTTTATATTACGTTGACCCTGAGCATAAGTTAGTATGGATTATAATATTTATAATTCATGAATTATGTTTAGTTAAGGAATTTTTTTTTCTTAAGTTTAAAGATATAGATACTTGTTCAAAGTCTTTAATACATAAGCCATGAATTGTTTTGCCGATAAATATGAAAATCAACTAAATTATTAATTGAAAAAAATTATGAGAAATAAAAAGGTTTGGGTGTTAATCTATGAACACCATATGATACTCATAGCATGGAGCATGCGAGATATTTAAGATCTCCATAGTTGCCATGACCAATAATTGACATCTAGAATATTTTGAAGTTGTTAACATATGCATATGTGAGTAGCCTTGGATAGAGGATGCTCATCCAATAAGAATCTTAAGGGGTGTGCTCCCAGGATGATGGTGAAGTGGGTATCAACTATGAAGCCCAATATGGAGACGTCCTTAAGATTGGTAATTAACTTAGAGGGTAGAATAATATAGTTAGTATTATTGTTTTATGATTCTAACATTTATTCTTGTAGCTATTACTTGTCCTTAACTAACCGTATTTAGTGGGGACATTACACTTGTTGTTGGTTGGCAACTTGATTTATAGCATCTTCTTTAGTAGGCACACCTTTGTAAAAGTATATAAATGATTTGTATTCTTTTGGTTCCTTCATAGGGTTAGCCTCATATACTTCTATATATTCATCAAATTTCACATTTGCACTTTCCACAACTTTGTTATTATTAGTATTTAAACACTTATAAGCTTTACTTCTTATGGAATAACCAAGAAATATACGTTCACTTTTTGCATCTAGTTTACCATTCCTAAAATCTTTGAGAATGTAACACTTGCTTACAAATACCTTAAAATATTTTACATTGGGTGAGTAGCCATACCATAGTTCAAAAGGTGTTGAATGAGTACCTTTCTTGACTTGTACATGGTTCAAGGTATAAACAATTGTACTTATAGATTCTCTCCAATATTTCAAAGCAACCTTTTTTTGTTAAGGTTATTCCCAACAAGAAGGAATTGATTATGGTGAGACCTTAGCATGTGTAACCAAATTAAGATTAAAAAATTTGTTGATATATACAACTTGCAATAAATTCAAGGTATACCAAATGAATGTTAAGCTTACATTTTTTGATGGAATCCTTGCAGAAGAGGTTTATATAGAACAACCAGAAGGATTTGTTGAGTTAGATCAGAAGTACTTAGTTTGAAAGTTGAACAAAGCATTATATGGACTGAAACAAGCACTAGTAGCATGGTATAAAATGATGTATTTATACTTGATCAAGATTGGATTTGTGAGAAAAAATGAAAATAGTAATTTTTACTTGAAGAGTGAAGTTAAAAACAAGGTATTCATTGCTGAAATATTTGTGGATGATATCATATTTGGTGGGAATGATGTGTTGTGTAAGTCATTCATAAATCAAATGAACCAGTAGTTTGAGATGTTTATGTTTGGTGAGATCAAATTTTTCATGTAAGGAAACTTGCAACAAGAAGTCTAATTATTTCCACATGACCCATAATAGATCTGAAATAAATAAGCACTTAAAATGGACATGAAAGAAAATAGACAACATTCCCACAAAACTATGATGCAAGATATACCTTGGGAAACCCTCATTGAGGGAAAAACCCAACCTCCAAAAGAATCCATCGCCTTGTATTATTTAGAAAAAAACCATTGAAATACAACCATGTAAGCCTTCAAATCCATATCCACAACCAAGAAATCCATGTGAACAAGCATGAATCCACACATCTAATTCCATGCTTCCAACCTTAACAAATGATCCTTTAGCTAACATGTCAAGTCTTATCTTTCTTGACTTTCCTTTTTGCATTTTGCCCCTTTTTTATTTTTCTTTGCAACGACTCTTGTAGTTGCTTATATAGTAGCAAGTTCCACAAAACCACCAAGTGGTATTTACATAAACCATGTGCTACCTAACCCATTAACCCCACATTTAATTATTTTCCCCTATATTAAATAATTGCATCACATATTATCAAAATGTTACAACACAACTCATCAATTATATATTATCGAAATATCTACAAGTTGTGCACCCATCTAGGTGCTCCTATGTAGTTCCTTGCTAGGGAACCCAAAAGAAATTAACCTAAAATTTTACTATGTTTTCCAAACTCTTTTTCTTTATAAAGATTATAACAACAAGAGATAATATAGCGGAAGCAATAACTCATATACATATAAACAATCCATCAACAGATTACTTCTCTTAAGGGTTCCATGACATCAAATCACATACATAATTTTATTAATATTAAATTTGATACATAAAAAAATCCACATCATAGAATAACCACAAGTAAAAATCCAATTAAATAATATATAATTACATAATATGCCACTTGGCATAACCATAATACATAATCATCTGTCATACAAGTCATAGGGTATCAAAAGCTCAAAGAATATACATCATGAATAAATAAAACATCTCATAAGATCTCTAGAGATAATCAAGTATAGAACAATAGAAAATAACCATCCAACATGTTGGTTAATAGTTTGTCCCTCACCTTGAATTGGCTTTACCTTGACTCTTTATGCCCAAGATTGTGAGAAACAAGCTATCAACAACAAATTGGTTTAGTACAATCTGATGTCACTAATCCTTTAATTGAAGGGTACAACTCCCCTATATGAAAGATGTGCAATGAAAAATGTTTTTAATTGATCAAAGGGAGGGGGTATGCTCTTAACCTGAGAGAAAAAGAGGATTTAACCAAGTTACTCATAACTATAATTAACTCAATTAGGTTTAGGATTAACTACTAACACTACTTCTACTCCTAAATGCACATTAAACCTACTGAATACAACTAGCAACAAGAAAGTAGAAAAGATTAAATGATGTAGTAAGATGCAGCTCATCTTGTCAAGCTAGAACAACTCTTAGGTTGCCTCTAACTTGAACAATTTCTCACTAACTAGACTTACTCTTTGGCATTGTATGAAATGCAGCCAGAGAAAAGAGAATAAATGCATATGATGACAACACTTAGATTGCTTGAGTTATTAATACTTACTAACTCTTAGATTAGCTAGCTATTAATAGTTTTACATCCACTTGTCCTACAATTCTAAGAAGAAAACTAATCTAGATGCATGTTACCTACGAAAACAAGAGACAATGAATGGAAAATAGATAAGCAAACATCATTTGATCCCTCCCTATAGCCTTTCAACTCTCACTCAATAGTCCCAACTATAGGGGAAAGATTTAAAAAAAAAAATTCCCATCCTTCTATTAACATTTAAAATTATATTTATAGGCCCTCCTCATAGGGTTCTTGGCCAATTATAGTCATTATTACATCTTTAGAGCACTGGAATATCAACAATTACCTATTACATAACCATACATTAGAGAGAAAGACAAAAAGAATGTAGACCAAAACTTTAATTGTGAAGCATTATGAGGAGGTTTTGTAACATTCATGATCTTGGAAAACAAATCATCTTTAGAAGTGTTATATCTCTAGCCTTCAAAGTATCCAACATCTTTTGTGTTCTTATTTTGGTGTCGAAGAGACTCATTTGCCATATTTCTACAATCAATTTTTGAATTTAAATTTCAATTGTTGATTGGTCCCTCTTGGTTTCTATTCCAACACTTATGATTTAGTCTTTATATTATATTTGACCCATGCCTTACCTTCATGCTTCAAAACTTAACTATGAGAAAACTATTGCAAAGTCTCAATCAACTACAATAGCAACATCGCAACCCTTTAGACTAACTATGACTTTAACCTTGCAAACTCATGAAAACTTCATCTTAATCCTTGTCGCTTCTTTGTAACTGTCCATCATACAATATTTTTAACCTGTATGATAATGTGATATGCTAACCTTAACTGTTAAATACTCTTCGCTGTTTCACTACTCAAAATCTTTTCTCTTGGATTAAACATGTGATGGTTTGATCTATTAACTTTTGTTTTTTTGTCTCTTTATTTCTGCTTCAGAACTTGAAATGTCTTGAATGTCTTTTTAACCTAAAATATTGTGATGACTATCCTAGGTTTCTATTCATAGCTTTGCAACTTAAAATCCTTTAAATGCATTACTATATGTGATGTTGTGATCACTAGCTATTACCTCTTTGCAACTTCAACCTCAAGTTAACTTCAACTTCCTACAAATTAGCACTGACTTGTAATCTAACTACTGCAGTTACCCTTTTTGCACCTTCACAACCTTCTTTGTGAGTTAACATTGAAACCCTACGATACTACAATGACTGCATAGAGGACTACTTTTCTACATTTATAAATTTATCTTTGTTGAATTAACAAGATATTGCTTCCTTTGATCACTTAGTTCCTTATCTCAAAAACCTATAGAAACATAAGATTTCTCATCACTATTCACTATAATAGAATTTCATTTCATCAATCTTTGATGATTCATTTTACCATAACATATTGCAAAAAACTCCATATCTAGCTACCTTTTCCCATCATCATAACTATTATGGATAGCATCATTGGCCATCACCATAGAAAAATCCATGACATCTATTATGCTGATGAATGCCATAAGTTACAGTGATATACCTTCCTCTATCACTCATCACCATATCAAAAATGAACCTTTTTTGAACAGTGATTAACCCAATCACCATATGTTATAGGCATATCATATAAATCCATGACATCATGATCATTGGTCATTGCCACAATGTCTTACTACTCAATCCAGCCTTTGATAGGATCATCACTATAGGTTATAGCGATAAACTCTCTTTTGTGTACTATGAGCTTGATCTTTACATCACTATGACCAATGTTGATAACTTCATCATCCATCAATATAAGTAAATTTTATCATTCAACTTGCCAATGATTGCTAAAGGTTGTGCTGATAGATGTTTCATGAAGTAGGAAAATGTAATATGATAATAGTCTATATATGTGGCATTCATTCATTGTTGACCTTTCAACTACTTCATAGTGTAAATCATAATATAGAGCATCATCTGTCAATTTGATCTTAGCTACACACTTGAGATAAATACTCAAAATATGCCCATTATCTATTGGAATTTACAAGTGGGAAGATTCACTTTTAAGGGGGGGGGGGGGGGGGGGGGTGAATCAGAAGTAACTAACTTTAACCATTTCAAAACCTTTTAGTTAAAATCATTCACATGCATCTAATTCATCTAATAAACATGAAATTGAAGACATGCATGCAAATAGATAACACAAGATTTGGTAACCCAGAAAACCCTCCAAAATGAGAAGGTAAAACTGAGGTGGAGATGACACCCATAAAGTATCATTGTAGTAATATGTAACTATTCAAGGTTACAAAGTTTGACCACTTCCAATGGTCTGCCCTATTAAAGGCATGTCCTATTAAAGACTTTACACCCTATTAAAAGTGACCTGGTAAAAGAATTTAACTACCCTGCTAAAAGTAGGTCTGGTTAAAGGACTTTAGTACATTCACTTAGAATGCCACCCTGTTAAAGGATTTACAAATGGTTGCTAAGCTAACCTAAGTCCATAGGATTTTTAGTCCCAATATAATTGCTAGAGAGTATTAGAAGGTTTTGATCCAATAACTTCCAATCCTTCATTGCTGATTCTAGATCCTTATTGTGCTCTATTTTCTCTGATCCTTACTTGATCTGATATTTCACTCTTTGTAACTCTGATACTCTATTTTTGATCAACTAGATTTTGCAATGTTTCTCTTCTCTAAGTCTTTTTGGCCTTCTAAACTTCATTATAATTCACCCATCTACTTCTCACATGCACACAATGGGGTTTCATCCTCATTTTAAAGATTTTGAAGACTTAGGGTTAGGTATGCATCTACAATCAATATTTACTCTTCATTTCCTACTCATTTCTTGCATTTTTCCTATTGGTTGCATGCCTTCTCCATTTTTCTTATTGGCTACATGTTGATTACATAGGTAATGCAAAAGATTCAATCTTATCTTCAAGATCCTTCAAGATTCATCCTATGTCAGCTTCAAAAATAGTTTACATCTGAGTTTGTGAAGGTACAAACTCATATGTTGATTTTGTGTTACTTGACACTTACTAGTTGCTGATGCTTGGAATATATAGGAATTTTGTCTCACTCAGCTCTTATAGCATTTCTATTTCACTCAGCATCTATACTCTACTTGACACCTATAGTGACTCGACATCTATAGTGACTCAGCACTTGAACTTCACTCAGTACCTAAAGTTCACTTGACACCTATTGAATTTTTTGGCTTGGCACACACTATAGCTCAGCTTCTATATTATACTTGACATCATCTTGAGAATTAGTTAAGTGTGTTGAAACTCAATTATCAAAACTAATCTAAGACTAACAATCTCCCCCTTTGACATGAGTGGCAAAAACACTTAACTAAACATTATGAATTTGATCTTTATGAGTATACTACATTTTTTTTTTGGCATATGTGAAAGACTTCAAAAACTTGTTCAAAATTTTGTATACCTCAAAATCTTGTAACTCCCCATGAGTTGATGTGCTAATTTTTGTAACAGAAACTCTTATGTTGAATTTGTCTCATGTTGATGTATTTGATACTCTTTGCCTTGTCTGCCTCTATTTTTGTAAACCTTGTTTTTGCTTATACTCTGTATCTATTCCCTGTACTCAATATCTACTTTGATTGTACTCTATCTTTGTTTATACTCCTACTTTATTTCCTTATTACTTCCTCAAAATGTGAATTTGAATAGCATTTCCATTAGAATTTCTTTAAAATAACTAACAGGGGGGGTTGAATAAGTTATTCAAGGTCCAACTGTCCTATTCAAACTTTTCACTAAGTATAGTGAACTAATTTAACCATTTATTCATCCAAGCTTTAACTTATCTAATCAGCAAGTTACTATAAATCAACATGCAAGTATAACACATAAGAAATTAACACGACACAATGATTTACATGGAAACCCAATTTGGGAAAAAACACTAGCAGCAAGCTACTCAATTTTTAACCTTTTGAAGTGATGCCTGTGAAAGGACTCCCCTGTTAAAGGCTTACAACACACTATTATATGTGACATTGTTAGAGGATTTAACCACCCTATTAGAAGTGGGCCTGGTTAGAGGACTTTAGAACATTCATTTGGAATGTCACCCTATTAAAGGATTTACAAATGCTTGTTAGGCCAACCTAAGTCCATAGGATTTTCAGATCTAATACAATTGCTAGAGAGTATTAGAAAAATCTTGACTTGACTACAACATGCAACTTATCTTGCAGATCTTAGATCACTTCTCGGCTCATACCCTAACCTAGCCTTCAATCTCTACAACTCTTGACAACGTACCCTCCTTTCAAGCTTTGTCTCCTTGAGTCTCCACACTCAATATACTAGTGCAATCATCTCTTCATGACCTCTTGTATAAATAGAACCCCTGTGCTCTTCCTTCTCCTAGATGTCTCCTCCTTGATACCCTTCTAACTACTTAACAGATTTTGGCACTTTAGCAGCAACAATATGAACAGCTCTTTGCTTCTTGGTCTATGACTTCTTAAATAGAAGTCTTGGAGTACCTTTTACTATTGATTCTTCCATTTTTCAATTTCAATTCCCATGTATTAGGTAGGATTCATTGCATCTAACCCATATTTTATTTCCTCTAGAAACTTCTTGAATAATCCTTTAAAATTTTCCCAAAAATAGTTTACATAGGATTCTGTGACAACAACTCATCATCCTTATCCTCCAATTTATTCACAAAATTCAATGTAACCACTATGTTGGATTAGATTTGGAAAATCTTCATCTTTTGAAATAATGTAGAAGCTCAACACTATTAAAAAATTGGTGCTCGGCACATACTATGTTACTCGGCATCAACTGTGTTTTTCCTTATGCTTGGCACCTGAAGATCACTCGACACCAACTTTTTTTCTTTGATACTCGACATCTAATCTTCACTCAGCACATGAAGATCACTTGGCACACACTAGAAATTTATGTTACTTGGCTTCTACTAAAAATTATCTCGGCTTCAACTAACTTCCTCGACACCCACTAATGATCTTAGTTTAAGCTTTAAAGTCAACCTTGTTACAACTTCTTCCTCCAATAATTCTAAGTGTGACCAACCTCTGTATCCTTGAGTATGTCATCAATACATTACTTAACCATTATCTTAACTGATCCTTGCACTTCCAACATCATAACTCAACCTTTCGCCTTAGGTGCTCTGGTTACATCTTGTTGATCAAATCCTCTTCATCAATCAACTAAGTGAAAGTACTTGGATCTTATAAGAAAATATCATCCCTACAAATAGCAGGTTTGAGATCAATGACAAAATGATGATTGAAAACATTCTTTTACAACAATCTCCCTCTCGAATCTTCAACAACAATGAGCTTTTCAATTAGATTTCCAACAATCTCTCTCTTTGGCATTGATGGCAAACCAAACTAATCAACCATCAGTTTAAATGATTCAACCACAAGCTAGCTAGGTTAGAACAATGAATCAAATGCCAAAAAGTAAATTGTCACACCACATCTCCTTCTACTGTTCTGATTGCTTCATTTCAACTTCTCCCTCTTTGCTATTGCATCCTTATCCGTTGTCTTTCTCCCTCTGTATTGCTCATCTTCTACTATTTGATCAACATCTTACAAATTCTCCTTCTAAACATCTTCTCCCTCTTTTTTGATTCTTTATCTTCAACAACTGTTGATCAGTTGTCTAGTTATCTTCCTTTTTGACAACAACGCCAAAGACATATTAGCATCTTTATATGCTGATGTAGCTTTTATAAGTTCATTAAATTTCTCCCTTTGTCACCTTGCTTGTGATTGATTTGGAATTTCAGCACTACTACTTTAGGCATGGATCCCAAAGTAAACATCCTCTGCATCAATGTATAAAATCTTCAACATTCTACTCCTTTGATGTAGGGCATACTTGCTTTTACTTTAGGTAGCCTTAGCTAGGGGTATCACTACTAACTTACCTCTAAGATACTCAAAAGCATCTTTTGGTAGTGCTTTTGTGAAGATATCAGCAATCAATTCTTTTGAGCTAACATATTCCATCTTCACTTGTTTGCCTTCCACCAGCTCTCTTACATAGAGATACTTGATTGCAATATGCTTATTTTTAGCATGCATTACTGGATTCTTTGATATATTGATGGCACTTGTATTATCACAAAAAAATATCATAGGCTCAGTTACCTCTTTCTTCATACCTTGTAGAAAATGTTTGATCTATATAATATTGGTGCAATTTATAGTAGCTACCACATATTCAGCTTCAGTAGTGGATTGTGAGGTGCAGCTTTGCTTTTTGCTTGTCCATGTAATCAACATTTTTCCTAAGAAAAGTGCTCCTCCACTAGTGCTTTTTCTATCATAAATGTTACCTCCCCAATCTACATTAGTGTAAGCTTTCAGTTCAAACTTCTCATTCCTCTTGTAGTATAAACCAAAGTCATTAGTTCCTTTCAGGTATCTCAATATTCTCTTCACTACCATTAGGTGATTTTCTCTTGGATATGTAGAAAATCGTGCTACTATTCCAACAACTAATGCAATGTTTGGTCTACTATGTACAACATATTGTAGCTTGCTTATCATTGACCTATATAATGTCTGATTTACTTTAGTAGACTCATCATTCTTAGATATCTTATGGCTTGTTGTCATTGGTGTGCTGACTGGTTTTGAGTCTTCTAACTTAAATGTTTTGAGTACTTCCTTGATGTATTTTGATTGGGTCACAAATATGCCATGCTTCAACTGATGTACTTTTAATCCAACAAACAATTTGATTTCTCCAAACATTGACATCTCAAATTCATGCTTCATTTGATCAGCAAAATCTTTGCATAAGACAGCTTTTCCTCCAAATATTATATCATCAACAAATATTTTTGATATCAAAATGTCTTTACCTTCCTCAGCTTTGATGTACAAGTTTTATTGTCATCTGTTCTTTCAAATCCTATCTTCACAAGATATTTGTCCAACCTCTCATACCATGCTCTAAGTGCCTTCTTCAATCCATAAAGTGTTTTGTGTAGCTTGCAGACCATGTCCTTGTTCTTCTCATCAACAAAACCCTCTAGTTGTTCTATGTAAACTTCCTCTTCCAGTATACCATTAAGAAAAGTAGACTTCACATCCATTTGGTACACTTTGAAACCTTTATATGTAGCATATGCAAGTACTATTCTTACTCCTTCCATTCTTACAACAGGGGAAAATGTCTCTCCATAATCCAATCCTTCTTCTTGTGCATAGCCTTTGCAAACTAGTCTGGTTTTGTTTCTTGTTATCTCACCATTTTCATCAAGTAGTTTCTAAACACCCATTTTGTACCAATCATATTCTTATCAACTAGTCTAGGAACTAGAGACTATGTTTTTTTTTTCTCAATCTAATCTATCTCTTCTTCCATGGCTTTATAACAATCATCATCTTGTGATGCATTTTTTACTATTTTAGGTTCAACTTTGCTCAGCAGACACGATTCATTCCTGAGCCCATTCCTTCTCATTGGCCTTGTATCCTTGTCACCAATGATTTGATCTACAAGGTGATGTCTTCTTACTTACTTGGCTAATCTAGGTTTAGTCCTTCTTTCCATGTTTGATCCTTCAGCTTCAGACTCATTTCATTCTTCTTCATCTAGAATTTCATCATTCCTTTCTTGCATACTATTTTATGAATCAAAATGTGCATTTTCTACATTCTGCAGCTCAACTTCTGAATGCAACTCAGCATTCACACGCTGAGACTTGGCAAATACTAAAGTTTGTTGTCGATTCCCAACTTGATTTGCAGCATTGTCTTCAACTGTCATTCCTTCATAGAAGTATACAAAGGATCTGTAATCCATTTTTTGCTTTGACTCATCAACCTGAAATTCTACATGCTCATCAAAATTTACATTTACACTCTCCACAACTTAGTTAGTGTTAGCATTTAAACACTTATATGCCTTACTTCTAGTGGACTATCCGAGGAATATGCCTTCATCACTTTTTGCATCAAACTTGCCATTTCTAATATCTTTTAGAATATAGCATTTATAACCAAAAACTTTGAAATGTTTAACATTAGGTGAATGGCCATACCATAATTCAAAAGGTGTTGCATTAATACCTTTCTTGACTTGAACTCTATTCAGTGTGTAGACTACAGTACTTACAGCTTCTCTCTAGTACTTTAGTGCAATATTTTTCTCCATCAACAAGGTTCTAGCATAGTCAATCATTGACTTATTCCTCCTTTCAACAATACTATTCTATGGTGGAGTTCTTCATGCTGATGTTTTCCTTTTGATACCTTTTTCATTGCAAAATATTTCAAACTCTCTTAATGTGAACTCACCTCCTCTATCTGACCTTAGGCATTTTAGGTTCTTTCCTATTTCCTTCTCAACTCTAGCCAAATACCACTTGAACATTTGGAATGCATCAATTTTTTTCTTTAAGAACATAGTAGTCATGATCTTGAAATAATCATCTACAAATAGCATTATGTATATGTCTCCTAGGTAGCTTTGCACTTCTATTGGGCCACATAAGTCCATATGGACTAACTCTAGTAATTCTTTGGAAGTGTATGTTTTGCTTTTGAAACTAGACTTAGTTATCTTTCCTAGTTGACATTGTTTGCACATTGTGTTTTCAGGTTTCTTCAACTTAGACAATCCTCTAACTTTCTTTTTCTTGCTGATGCTAATCAGATTATCAAAGTTAACATGACACAACCTTTTATGCCACAACCACACATCATCAAATCTAACAACAAGACATGTTGCATCTTTCATATCTAGGTAAAATAGATTACTCCTAGTTTGTTCACCCTTTCCTATGAGATTTCCATCAGTATCATAGATCTTGGTAGTTTTGTTTCCAAATTCAACTTTTCAACCTACATTGCATAGCTATGATGCACTCAACAAGTTGTAGTTCAATCCTTCAACATAGTATGCATTATCACATGAAATTTTCTATATAAGTTTGATAGAGCATTTTCTTTTGATTTGACATGTGGCATCATTGCCAAATCTAACACTATTTCCATCATATTGAGTAAAGGTAATGAACTTAATTTTATCTCCTATCATGTGATGTGAGCATCCACTGTCTATGATCCACTTGTCATTCTTGTTCACACAGGTAACCAATGTTGTTGCTTCATCTTCATCTTTGTCTAATTCATCCTTCATGGCTACATAGACTACTTCATCATCATTCTCATCAGAATCTTCTTCAACAATGTAGCATCTCATACTTTTCTCCTTGTAATATTTTCTTTCATCTTCTCTTTTGTTCCTAAACTTGTTTCCTTCTTTGTAGTTCTTCTTCTATGGGAATCTTTCATCTATATGATCTACTTCATTGCAATTGAAACATATGATAGGGAGCTTACCTTTAAATTTGCCTTTACTTCTATGGAATCTCCTAGCTAGTAGTGCTTCTAATTATTCCACATCTTCCTCATCTATGTTGCTATCACTAGATGCATGTTTTCCTTTTATTCTTTTCTTGCTTGATGTGTCCTCCTGAGCATCTTTTATAATCATCTTGGCCTTGAAAGTAGATTCAAGGTTCTCAGGACTATAGTTGTCAAAATTGGATAGCTCAAATGTCTTAAGTCTTCCCACTATTCCTTCAAAGGTTAGTGTGTTCCCTTGTACACACCTCAGCTCTTGGATGGCTGAAACTCTTATAGCATAGATAGGGAGCAGAGTTCTTAAGTATTTGTTGATAATTTTTTCTTCTTCTAATTATCCACCTAAACTTCTTATTGCACTCACCACTTCTTTCATTCTTGCAACATACTAAGTAGCATTTTCACCTTCTTCCATCTTCATGTCATCAAACTTTCCTCTTACAATTTTTTATAAGGTTTTCCACATTTTGAATGCAGTGTCATAGTCTTTGGTGCCATCATATTCAGCATAGTTAAGTGCAGAGGCAATCTCCAACATTGCTTGATTATGCTCCTTCTTTTTGTTCACTCATCTATAGTGAGAGGTCCTACTGGAGTCACATGTTCTATTCCAATTGAGGTTTGTGCATAGTCACCTATTGATCCAAAGTGTAATTTCATCAGACTCTTCCATGCAGCAAACTTGTCTTTGTTGAGCTTGGGAACTTCTCTCTTGGACATCTTGATCTTTTTGCTTCTAGTACCTTGAAACTAAATCAGCAAATGGCTCTGATACCAATTGTTAAAATTGCTTTAAAATAACTGAGAGGGAGGGGGGGGGGCATGAATTAGTTATTCAAGGTCTAATTGTCCTATTCAAACTTTTCACTAAGTATAGTGAACTCATTCAACCATTTATTCATCCAAGCTTTAACTTATCTAATCAGCAAGTTACTATAAATCAACATGCAAGTATAACACATAAGAAATCAACACATGACACAATGATTTACATGGAAACCTAATTTGGGAAAAGCCACTAGTAACATGCTACTCAATTTTCACCCTTCTGAAGTGATGCCTTGTGAAAGGCCTACCCTATTAAAGGCTTACAACACACTGTTAAATGTGACCTTCTTAGAGGATTTAACCACCCTATTAGAAGTGGGCCTGGTTAGAGGAATTTAAAACATTCACTTGGAATGTCACCCTATTAAAGGATTTACAAATGGTTGTTAGGCCAGCCTAATTCCATAGGATTTTCAAATCTAATACAATTGCTAGAGAGTATTAGACAAATCTTGACTTGACTACAACATGCAACTTATCTTGCAGATCTCAAATCACTTCTCAGCTCATACCCTTGCCTAGCCTTCAATCTCTGCAACTCTTGACAAGTTGCCCTCTTTTCAAGCTTTATCTCCTTGAGTCTCCACACTCAATGTACTAGTGCAATCATCTCTTCATGACCTCTTGTGGAAATAGAGCCTTTGTGTTCTTCCTTCTCCTAGATGTCTCCTCCTTGACACCCTTCTAACCACTTCATAGATTTTGGCACTTTAGCAGCAACAGTATTAATAGCTCTTTGCTTCTTGCTCTATGAATTCTTAAATAGAAGCCTCAGAGTACCTTTTCCTGCTTGATTCTTCCATTTTTCAATTTCAATTTGCATGGATCAGGTAGGATTCATTACATCTAACCCATATTCTATTTCCTCTAGAAACTTCTTGAATAATCCTTTAGAATTTTCCCAAAAATAGTTTACATAGGATTATGTGCCAACAAATCATCATCCTTATCCTCCAACTTATTCACAAAATTCAATGTAACCAATATGTCATCTTAGATTTGGCGAATCTTCATCTTTTGAAATAATGCAACAGCTCAACACTATTGAAATATTGGTGCTCGACACGTACTGTGTTACTCGGCATCAACTGTGTTTTTCCTAATGCTCGACACCTAAAGATCACTCAACAACAACTAAATTTTTTTTGATGCTCAACACCTAATCTTCACTCGAAACATGAAGATCACTTAGCACACACTAGAAAGTTCTATTACTTGGCTTCTACTAAAAAATTTCTCAGCTTCAACTAACTTGCTCTGCACCCACTAATGATCTTAGTTTAAGCTTTGCAATCAACCTTGTTACAACTTCTTCCTCCAATAATTATAAGTGTGACCAACCTCTATATCCTTGACTATGTCATCAATACATTACTTTACCATTATCTTAAGTGATCCTTGCACTTCATTACAAAATCATAACTCAACCTTTCCCTTAGGTGCTCTTGTTACATCTTGTTGATTAAATCCTCTTCATCAATCAACTAAGTGATATTACTTGGATCTTATAAGAAAATATCATCCCTACAAATAGCAAGTTTGACATCAATGACAAAAAAATGATTGAAAAAATTCCTTTACAACAATCTCCCTCTTTGATCTTCAACAATAATGAGCTTTTCAATCAAATTTCCAACAATCTTCCCTTTTGGATATTATCTATTACTTCCATCAAAGAATGTATTATTTAACCATTCTTATTTACATCTCCCCTAGAATAGTATATTTTCCCCTTTTTGACACTTATGTCAAAGGGTCCTAAGAATGAATAGAATATTTAGATAAAAAAATGTTTTGTTTACTTCCATAATTATTTTTAGAGAAGCACCCCAATTATCTAAAGTGATTTCTAGTTATTTGTGCTTGATGGTTGTCTCTACTACAAGATGTACTAGGCCTTCTAGGGTAGAAAGATTAGGATCTTTCTTTAGAACATTTTCTGTATAGGCCATTTCCTTATGGAGTACTTCTAAATTTGGGGAATGTAAGATTGAATTTGTATCAATTTGCCCTTAACATTGGCCTCTTCTGCTATCAAGATAGCTAACTCTTTCTGTGTGTGAAGCATAGTTACAAAATGCTTCTCACTCTCAACTAGATCTCTCGTTAGCTATGTGCTAGAAATCTTTAGATTTTGTTCCAAGCCCAATATCTTTTGGCCACTTTCTTATGTGAAGAATAATGAGTCACACAATTTTGAGTACAATGAGAAGATATTCTCAAGTACTGTCTTCACTTTTTCAACCTTCTTAGCCAATTCAACTTGTGAAAGTGTTATTTCACTAGATATTTTCTCATTGATTTTCATTTGAAACTTATTTCCTAACCATTCTAATAATTTAACATTTGTATCAAGGTCTTTATTCTATGCTTGGTCTACTATGTTGGATAATTGCTTCATGATGAGCTTGGTTTCATTAGGTACTTGCAAGTTGAATGCATCAAGAAATGTGTCTTTGATTTCCACAAGTGCTTGCTTCTGTCTATACTTATTTATGAGTATCTCTTGTTTCTTCCTTCTCTCTAGTGCCTCTTGCACTTCATTTATCTGTGCTAGGTTCATAGTTTTGGAGTCATAACTAAGTATGACTATTTCTTCATCAATTGCAGGGTCTCCATAGTGAAGTACCCTTGCAACCTTGGTGGAGCTCAAGCTTGGTGCTAAAATCTACAATGGTACTACATCAATGCTTGGCTACTTTGTAGGAGTCCCCAAGGTAGGCAAGTTTTCCAATGTTTGTATTGCCTCCTACTCTTTTTCTTTAGGGTTTTTCTCCTCTTCTTTTTCCTCTTTTATAATTCCTTGATCAATAATGATGATTTGAGGAGGTGCACCTTTTCTTTTTGTAGTAGGAACATCTTGTCCTATTTGTTTACTTATTAGCTCCTCGACAGTTGTTCTGACTATAACTGTATGATCAACCTTAGCAGTTTTATCTTATGCATCTTACTCTTTAGGTTGATCTATTGTAGTTGTAGGAGGTTGTGAAGGTGGATCTTGTGTATTTTCTTTCTCCCTAGTGATTTTAGCTACAGCCTTTTGCAACTCTTCCACACTCACCAATACTAGATTTTTACACAATTGTGATTGCAATGTAGTTTGGTGAAGGATTTTTTGAGATCCTCTACAATGAGTAGATTGATCTTATGACCTGAGGTGTTAAGAACATCCTTTACAATTATAGTTTCTATGGGTGTTGTATGTGGAGGACTTGGTGGTAGTAGTTGGGTGTCTTGGACACTCTATTATGGCTGCTGCTCTTTTGCTATTGCCTCTTCACCCTGTGTCTTCTCCACTATTTCTTCTTCTTTCTCTTTCTCTCCCTCTTCATCTTTCTCATTCTCTTCTTCTTCATCATCATTTCTCCCTTCAAATGGGTCTTCCTACCCTTCCTTTATAGTTTTCAATCCATAAATTAATTTCCACATTTGTGGGGACTTTTGCACAACATCTTCAATTTGGTTTTGCAAAATTCTAAAGGCTCTGTATTTGAGTGCAAATTTTCTCCAATGCTTTTTGTTAGCCTTAGTTATTTGACCTTTAGTAAGGTCTAGTATTACATGAGCCAATGTAGACTCTCTTATTTCCTTTTCCATCTTAAGATAGTAATGCCATTTATTTTCAACTAATGAGCTCAACACCTTAGGCATTGAGTTGTCTAGTTCAATTGGGGTGGTCTTGAACTTAGCCATCATAGTGTAGATAGATGCTTCCACTATGTTCTATTGTTCTTTTGATAACTTATTAAAATCAATGGTCTTTAGACCAATTAGATCTGCATTATCTCTAATATTATTGCAAATACTTTCCAATTTAGACTTGGTAGAATGTCTTACCAATCTAAATTGATCTTCATCAGACTATGTTCTTTCTTCATCCTATTTAGGAGGATCACCATACTTTCTTCTTTTATTTTTCTCTACAGGTCCTCCTTATTTTGTAGCCTTCTACTTTTTTTTGTTCCTTTTCCACCTAAGTTGTAGCCTTGGTATTAGCCCTTGTAGTTGGCTTGGTTGGGCTTGGCTTTGTAGCTTTCTTCTTTCCCTTGGGCTATGCAATTAGCTATTTTTGAGCTTTTCTTTTCTTTAGTTGAGCCTTGGGTGCTTCCTGCTTAGCATCTTCCTCCTCTTTAGCATTCTCCCCCATACCTTGGGTTAAGGCAAGTCATCCCTGACCTTGTTCCTCTTCATCATCCTCAGCTTCTTCACCTTCTTCTTCTTCTACTTCTACAGTGCCTTTACCAAATTTGGCCTTTAATTTCTTAACAAGTTTATCCTTCTTTTTCAATGTGGAAGTAGTCTTCAACTTCATATCTACTTTTGATCTAACCATGTCATAGGTTCCAAAATATACTACATCCTTTTCTATTTCCTCTGCTAAAAATGTAGTTATTGCTATTGATGCTTCATCTATGTTTATTTCATACCCAAGAGGTCTTAACCATCTCACTCGTGGTATGGCAGCTTGAATGTATGTATAGTCAATATATAAAAGAAAACATACATCATTTACATGTTTTTCTACTAATGACACTAGAATTCTTAGTCTTTGCTTCACTGACTTCTTGAAGTCTTCAAAATAGCTAGTCATTAAGGTCTCAAAATTAGCTCCCATCTTCTATATGTATTCATTAACTTGAGTTATTATTGACCTATTAGTTTTTCATGCAACTTTTCCAAAAGAAGGAAACTCATTTTGAACATAAAAGAATATACAAATCAAAATAGCACCAAATTTGCATTGTGCTCCCTTGGTTCTCCTAATAGCTGCTAGATTTTCATTAATTTGTTGCACCTGCAATTCTGCAAGATCCTGAGTATGATCCATGTTCACCAATTTGTAGCCTACATCCACTGCAATACAAGGCACACTATTGAGTCTACTAGATTGGTAGAATTTTTGTGCAATAACCCTATCAAGAAAATCAACAAGAGGGTCTTGAATGGTATCAATTTTCATCCCTCTCTTGTTCCACTTGGTACTAGTATTTTTCTCAATTGCCTCCTTAGAATCACTCCTAACTAAGGGTCTTTGGCTAATCTAGGGTTGGGTACCCTATCACTCTATGAACAATTCTTTTTGTGATTTTCATAGGGTCATCCTCCAACCATAAGCTTCCATCATGTATTCTGCTGAGTACTAGCCTAAACCATTTAGTCTTGAATATTGTAGGGAATTCTAGGGCTCACGTCAAGCCCTTCTTCTCAACAATCTAGTATTCTTCCTTCAACACTCTATTTTCACATAGTTTCTCATAGGCTTCCCTTATTTCCATGTCTCCTATGGCTTCAATCTTGCAACTATAGCATCTTCTAACATCTTGAACCATGACTACCTTTGGGGTTATGATAGATAGGGCTCTAGTTGGGTTGTTTTTATATGCTACTTCTAGTATTAGGTAGAAATTAGGTTGTTTTACCTCATTGGATACAAGTTGGCCCTCAAATGGTTCATTCTCTTGAGTTTTCCTAGAGCTAAAAGCCATTTTTGTAATCTAGGGTTTTTACGCAAAGAAAATATGAAACTGCGTAGCTTGGCACAAACATAAATAACTCAAAATTGATGAAATCATGCTGAAATGTTGTTGAAATCTATTTAATCACTAGATTCTCTACTTTAGACTTGCTCTGTTCTCTTTCTCGTCTTTTCTCTTCAATTGTGATGAAGAAAAATGATTCAAAATGTGGTAATATACCATATTTTCATTACATTTAATGCTTAGTGCATTTACAACTATCCACTCAGCTTTTGAAGGATTCTACATTACTCAGCTTCCACAGGAGTATTCTTTACTTGACTTCAACAGAGATTTCTCTTCATTTGGCTTCTACTATTAGCTCAGCTCCAACTAATCATTCAGCTTCTACTAATTTTGATAGTTAACTCAGCTTGTACTAGATTTTTACTTAGCATCTGAGGGAAACTTGGCAACACTTGTAAAACCTTGAAAATTTAACTTTACATCTTTGATCATGCTGATCTCTTCTTTTTAGTTCTTTTGTGTTTAGGAACTTATGCATGATAAAGCTTTTAAATAAGTCCCTTATGCCTTTTCTTTTCTTAGTTTGATGAAGTGTGACCACTTGACCTCTTAGGTAAAGTGATCCCTTCATTTTATGAGCTACTTTCATCTTTCTTCTTCCATGTCTTATTCATTTCTCCTTTGATGTGTTCAACATCTACCTTTTCTTTACCTTTTTCAATCTTTGAGTTGGGTGCCTTTGACCTTGTTGGGCAATTCCAACTAATATGCCTAGTCTTCAAGTAACTGAAACATGTGATTTGACTCAACCATCTACTGTAGTTTCCTCTAAAATGTCTCATTGTGCAATTTTTAGGAATGCGTCCATATTCCTGACATTAATGATAGCTATACCTAGTGTTGTAGTCCCAATTGTAGTGATGTCCATTATTTCCTCTTGCTAGCTAATTAGGTGTCCACATAGGTTTTGATCTATACTCAAAAGCTTTATGTTCATACTTCTTACAATTGTAGAAATGACCTTCAAATCTTGGTGTTCTGATAATCCTAGTTCTGTAGTCATGTGCTTGATGTTCTTTCTTTTTGTAGTTATGCCAATGACTCACATTCTTAGGTTTATCATGCTAATGGGCATGTTTGCTCCTACATACATTAGAGGTATGCTATTTTTTATGATAGAAATGACAAGCAAGTTTAGTGTTCTTACCTTTGTTACTCCTTTCTTCTATAGTCTTGGATGACTCTCCTTGTTTAATGCTAATGTATCCTAGTCCTGAAGTATTATTACTAGCCCTTGGTGATTTCAATAGCTACTCAAAGTACTTGATGGCCTCATTAGGTTTTTTGAAGCTCTCTTTAATCTCCTTTTCTCTTTTTAAGTTATTTTTTAGTTGTTCATTTTTTTATCTTTAGTGTAGAGATCTCAATGTCCTTAGCATTCATTTCATGATGTGCATTCATCATCTGGCTTAGGGTGTCTAGTTACATGTTTGAAATTTTTGCTAGCTCAATTGACTTTTCTTCTAGTCTATTAGCAAGGTTTCTCTTGTCTTCTTCTAGCATAGCCTTATCTTCAATGGCTCTTTTCTTCTATTCAGTCACCTCACAGAGCATCATGGCTTGTGATTCTTGTTCAAGTTTGAATGTTCTGATTTCTTCTACTTGAGCTCTATTCTTCCCCATCAAGTCTATTATTTCTGCATCAAATTCTTTGGAATATCCATTTGGAAATATATTTGAGGTGTCAATCTCCTTGTATTGTGTATCATTCTCAGCTATGACAATCTCTCTTCTTCTCTTTAAGGATTTTCACAGTTCTTCTCTGGCTTCTTCCAGAGCATGTAAGGCAAGTTTTATATCAATTGCTTGATTCTTTATGATCTTCCCAAGTTTTTAGACTTTCATTTTTAGATCTTTTCTTCAAGTTGTAAGGCTCTTTCTTGTGAGAACCAAGCTCTAATACCAATTGTTGGAATTTACAAGTGGGAAGATTTACTCCTGAGGGGGGGTGAATCAGAAGTAACTAAATTTAACCATTTCAAAACCTTTTAGCTCAAAGCATTTACATGCATCTAATTGATCTAATAAACATGAAAGTGAAGATATGCATGTAAATAGATAACACAAGATTTGGTAACCCAGAAACCCTCCAAAATGAGAAGGTAAAACTAGGGTGGGGATGACACCCATAAAGTATCACTGCAACAATATGTAACTATTCAAGGTTACAAAGTTTGACCACTTCCAATGGTTTTCCCTATGAAAAGCCTATCCTATTAAAGACTTTACACCCTATTAAAAGTGACCTAGTAAAAGGATCTAACTACCCTACTAAAAGTAGACCTGGTTAAAGGACTTTAGTACATTCACTTGGAATGCCACCCTATTAAAGGATTTACAAATGGCCACTAAGCCAACCTAAGTCCGTAGGATTTTTAGTCCTAATACAATTACTAGAGAGTATTAGAAGATTTTGACTTGATAACTTGCAATCCTCAATTTTTGATTCCAAATCCTTGTTTTGCTCTATCTATTCTAATCCTTACTTGATCTAATATGTCACTCTTCATAACTTTGATACTCTGTTCTTGATCAATTGGATTTTGCAATACTGCTCTACTCTTCTCTAAGTCTTTTTTCCCTTCTGCACTTTGTTATAATTCACCCATACACTTCTCACATCCACTTCTTGCATGCACACAATGGGGTTTCATCCTCCTTTTAAATATTTTGAAGACTTAGGGTTAGGTATGAATCTAAGAGTAATATTTACTCTTCATTTCATGCTCATTTCTTGCACTTTTCCTATAAGTTGCATGCCTTCTCCATTTTTCTTATTGGGTGCATGTTGAGTACATAGGTAATGGAAAAGATTTGATTGTATCTTCAAGATCCTTTGAGATTCATCCTATGTTGGATCCAAAAATAGTTTACATCTGAGTTTGTGAAGGCACAAACTCATATGTTGATTCTATGTTACTAGGAACTTACTAGTTGTTGATGCTTGACACATATAGGAATTCTCTCTCACTTGGCTCTTATAGCATTTCTATTTAACTTGGCATCTGTACTCTACTTGACACTTATAGTGACTTGGAATCTATAGTGACTTGGCACTTGAACTACACTTGGCACCTAAAGATCACTTGGCACCTATTGAATTTTATGGCTTCACACACACTATAGCTTGACTTCTGTATTATACTCGATATCATCTTGAGAATTAGTTAAGTGTGTTGACACTCAATTGTCAAAACTAATTAGAGACTAATGTTGTCTACTTTCAATTAGATTGTATACACTTCAACCTATTTCAACAACCTCATGCTCAATTCCAGTGAGCTGAGTTTGTTCCTTTCAACCTTAGAGATGAACTTATTTCCTTTGACCATTCTCTTCTTCTTGCCACATCCATTTGTGTTCATGTGATTTTTCTCCAATTTAACTTGTCTTCACCATGAACACTTGGTCAAATCATTAGGATTTCAAAAAAAAATTCCTCTCATCTATGAAATGCATAGACTTACCCTCTCTTTTCTAATCACCTAGTATGAATGAATGCATTAGATTTCTTTTGAATGCCCACCTACGTGCAGACAAAGGGGTAGATGAGAGGAAAAGTTCCTTAAGGGAAATCTAGACCTAGACATGACATCACATTGACTCAACCCTAATCCTAGAAGTTTAAAAAATATAGGGGAACTAAAATCATGGAAATAGTTGGCTCTAACTTGGGTACTTTGTCATATTAATGCCTAAGCAGGAACCTAGAAATCTCTTGGTTTTGCTAAAGAGATTGGCAAAGACACACACAAAAATAGACCACCTCACTTCCTTTATTACAAAAAATACCAAATATTAAATATCAATTCCTTAGCTCATTGGGTTGAAGAGTCTAAAGTATCATAAGGAGATGCTATGCATTTGGGTATTGAGGAAGTAGGGCAGAAACATAAGAAAGCAAACACACAAAGCAGGAAATAAACACTAACCAAGGAAATCAATAATAGGCTAAACTAAACACCCACCTAACTTAACATATTTACAAAGGTGAGACAAATCTCACTTTATGAAAGCACTAGAAAAAGATATTCAAGTGAATCCACTTAATAGTTGACTAAAGTAGGATCCCTTTCTCCATGATTGATTTTTCTCTCTAATCAGGATTCCTACTTGTAGCAACAACAACATGACTGTAACTCCACATGATTCTTTGATTGTATAAAGTAGTTGGCTATATGTGCATTCAAGTCCAAAAACCCATGCCTTGTCATAAACCACTTCTTCCTCTTCAAAGATCTTGATGTTGTTCTACAGATGATCTTCAATAGTAACAGGCAAATAGGTAAACCTTTTCTTGATGGAAGTAGCCAGACTCTTATAGTCAATGTTGTCTAGGTCATCATTGTAGACACCTAAATTTTATTACACTGCTAGGTAATCACATTTAGTCATCTCCTAGGACGTTATCGATTAAATATTTATTATTTAATTAATTAATCATGATCCCCTAGTTAATTAATTAATTTAATTAACTATAGTCCAATTGATAAAATCAAATGATAACCAAAAATCAATTTATCAATTAAATCCATATTCCTCTATTAAATTAAATAAATCCTCAAATATATTTAATTTAATCACACATCCCCTATTTATTAAATAAATAATTTAATAAATTACCCACATCCCTAAGACCTACCTTTACCCCTAATCTAACCCATTCACCCATACTAACCTTACTTAGCCTCCTAATTAACCCATACCATCAAAGCTAAGCCATTTTCCTCCTAACCCCCTCTCTAAACTAAGTCTAATCCCCCTCCTAAACATGTGCACAACTTTAAGAAAGGGTTAAGACTTGCTAGCCCAAGCCAAATTCAACAAGTTTCCCTTATCCTCTTCCCTCCATATTGAAGAGCATTAATGGCTCTTATATGTCAATAATGCCTCTTACATCCATCTTTTTGTCTCTTACATCCCTCTTATACACTCACTCTCGCTCATTACTCCCTTTGACCAACCATTATCACATCCCCTCACACTCATCCTCCTTGTGACAAGTGTCACTCTCCTAATAGCTCTAAAGAAGCACAATCCATGTGCTTCCCTTTGAAAGCATCTTAGCCCTCCCTCACCATTCTTCCATCCTTACATCCTGACCCTCCATCTCATTACCCCTTTGCCTATAAATAAAGCTCTTCTCTCTCAAAATCCATCATTCATCTTTATGCAAACTTATAATGCTCCACTAACCACTAAATCACAACTATTTTACACTATCACCATGTTGAAATACGCCCACACCTCGATTATTGAAACCTCACCCATCTACACACTTAGTAAAAACCCCCACCTCTTGCAAGCTTTAGCACACCATGACCATACATCCCCCATCTATTATGGACATATCTACATCATCATAGGTTATATGCAAGGAGCTTTCCATTCTTGGTTTGCCTTTCTTCTTGGTCATAATCTTGTCCTATCATAAGTGTTAATTGCTTTAGTTTTGTGCATGTTTTTGTTAATTGTTAGTATTTATTATTACACTACTAAATTAGGTGATACATTTTGGCATGCCCAATGGGACCCCACATTTGGGTCACTATAATCACACTTTTTCTTATTAATGTTTGAACTAAAAAAACTGATGTTTTGTGTTTGTTTGTGTATACAAGTGGCCTTATCAGGAACTATGCTCTTCATTGTAAATGAAAAGTCAAATTAAGCAACATTTCAAGAGCCTTTATTAGTGATCCCACAACCACAAAATTGTGAACTTGCAACTATGAGATCACGATCCTAAAATAGTAGGAACATGAACCCACGAGTGTAGGATTGCTCTTTGTCTTGAATCCCACCACAAAGCACTATTAAAAATTCCCCCATCATTCTTGCTGACACTATTCCTATAGGAATGCCAGTTTTTACAAGCAGGATCAATGTAAAAGACCTACAGGAACACCTAAGCTATTTAGTTAACCATTATACCCCACTTTTTCTTTTCTCAGTCAAACTCATAGATGCATCTATCAATGGGAATGCTTCCTCGTAAACCTATGGGATCATTGTTTTATGAGATCACTCTATTATTTTCTTCTCGCTGCCCATTTGTTTTTTCATGGTTTCACTAGTTCCCTACACTTCAATCCTACAAACTTTTAGCTGCATTCCCATGCTATAGGATCACATTTTACACACATGGGTTTTCTAGTTTAACTGACCAGTGCCCTATTTTAACACTTTTCTATAGCAGGTATTTATTGGAGCAAAACACTAACACATTTTTACAGGTTTTATTACAATGCTTGCTAGAAAATCCATTTTTAAATGCTTCAAAATGAACAGCTTTTTTCTTTTTCATTTAATACATGTCTAAATCTTAGAACATTTTCATTGGAATATTTGGATAGTTTAATTAAAAAATAAACCCTTGAATGTCAAGTATTAAAAATTGAACTAATGCAATGAACACTTCATTTAAAGTGCAAACAAACATTATGTGAAAACAACTCCATTTTAAGGATTAAAATAAATCCATCAAATCTTGAATGTCTAAATGATAAACTTGTTCTTATTCTCTTCTTTTTAAAGCTTTCTCAATCAATCTACTTTTGCTAACTTGATTTCCATTTGTTGACCATCGCTATGAAGTTGGAAATGAGTAAGTGAATGCTAAGATCATCTATGTCTTCAAAAACTAGTTTGTTAGGATACACCAAAGTGTCGAAATAGAAATGAATGAAGTGTCTTGCATGTTTTGAGATTGTGCAACTCGAGTACCTCTTGGTCTTCTCTATTTTCTACAACATAAGACCTTAAAGTGCATGATGCATGTACTGAAATCTATTAGCAAGATCATCTACAACAACCTAGGAGTGCTTCTAGCAAGTTCATCCACCTCTGGAAAGTGCATACCCTTTGGTGAGAAGCTCAAATCAATAAAAATTTAGCTAGAATATAAATGAGGGGAAAGGTAAACTTTCTTGCTCTATCACCCAAGTTTGGGTGGTGTATTTCTCAGGGTAGCCTAAGGTGGGAAAAAATTTCCATGATTTTAGCATGTCTAGAATAGATTCTTAAGTGGATCACATACATAAAAACCATTTGGTGAGACTTCACAAACCTATTTATAGCCTTATTTTATTCATTCATGATTTTATCTATGATATGTTAATTCATTCTGCAAGGGAAATAGCATCCAACAAGATTACTCACCATTGTGCTCCCCTGATAGAGGCATAAGGCTACTTGGGTTTCATCTCAAAGGGTCATTGTTCCCGCAGAAGAGGAACTTCTATTTTCCATGCATTGAAGACTATTTGATGTATATCATTTTTCGATTGACTCTTGTATCAACTCATCTCTTCGATTAGAGGGACCTATTGCACTAGAATCAAGAGACATCAAGTTGTGGGCCATTGAATAGCATATTGCAACCAAAATTTGACCTTAGGGATAAAGAGTGTGTTTGAGTTGTCTTATTTGTGCTCAAGAACTATGAAAAATATTTGTAAAAACATACATAGTTTCTATGGTTATTATCAAATCCTTTTTCTAAAAGAGATCACTTGTTTGTCTTTCTCAAATTTGTTTTGTCCTTTTAGAAATTATTTGCTCATAATCCATCATGTCAGAAAGAGCCCATCCTTGTTATTTCAAAAATAGTTGTTATCAAGTCCATTCACAACAACTTTGGTTTCATTGGTTTGACTTTACCTTTTTCAAAACTATCCTTGTTATCTCAAAAACAACTATTAGCAAAATCCATTTGCAAACAAACTAATTTGTCTCTTTCAAAATATGCTTGTTACATATCCTACTTGACCAAAAACTTTCCTTATAAAACAAAACATTCATCTTCAAAAAAGTTCCTCCTTACCTTTGTTCAAAAGGATTGTTAGCAAACTCATTCACAACAATCCTAAGCTTAGTTTACCCCACTTTACTACTTACATCATAAAAGAAACACCGAAACCACTTTTCCCCTTTTACATAAACACATTATTCTCTTGAAACCTTGTTACTCCTCAACTATTTTCTATTTTCATCCAAAGGTTAAAAGGGATACTTAGTGTAGTCATTGCCTCTAAAAACCCACAGTTGTGATCAAATCTCTTAGAGTTATCTCATGTCAGGCCAAACCAAGACCAAGTTCAAAAAATCTAAACTTCCACAAATACTACTTGACATGGAAATAGAATTTGACCACAAGAAGTATACCCCCAACTCAAAAAATCACCAAACTAGACCAAGTTGAGAAAAATGGTGTAGACACTACACTACAAACTAAGTGGGATTACAAAATTTAGAACCTAACTCTCCGATGAGGTGTCAACCATAGCCTTATTAATAACCCTACTATTACCTACTCTGATTAGGTTTTTCTTTTTCAAACACACTTATGCACTTATCTCCTCATAGGCTTAGTCTTTCACATAAACTCCACCATCCCATTCAAGCATTTAAATAGAATCATCTCCTCTCATTTTGTCATCAATCCTAGGTTTTCAAGAATCCTCCAAATATATATATATATATATATATATATATATATCAGTAAGCCTTAGCTCCCCCCACTATTTACTCATCACTTAGAAACATTTAGCATCACTTCACCAACATTTGTCTCCCTAAAGAATTCTCCATCCATTTCACTATCATATTTATCCTTAAACTAAGCATTGTTTAGGATAAGCTGTCACTTGTGTCCCACATCACCTTGAGTAAAAGGTTGGGTTACACACTTGATCCTTTCTTGTCTTACAAAAAATTCATAGGGCTACCTTATGGTTTGATATCACCATCACATTTTTTAAAATTACAATTAAGGGAAACACAATCTCCTTCACTTAGTACCATATAATTTAGGTTCCTTAGGTATCATTAAACACACTTTCACACACTCCCCTTTACATTTTAGGAAATTCCTCCACCCTAGTCACACGTAGGAAAATCATTTCTCACATACACCTATCATTATCCTTTTTACATTTCATCCTTAGGGAATTCATCCTTTCATGCCACCACCACATGTTATGGTAAGAACAAATAGAAAGAGAAGGACATGGATCCTACTCATAGTAGTAGCATAGTTTGGGCTCATCCATATCCCATGGTTTCCATGACACCATTGGATCCACCACCACAAACACCTAAAGTGATGAGTTCTTCCATAGATATTAATGCTTTCATGAACCAACCTAGCTAGGCAACCATTGTTAATGCCATCATAGATTGAAATAAGGAGACCATCATAGAAAAATTCTTAAGAGACAATGTTGGTGTCTTTGATTTTGGATGTCGACCACCTACCAACATTACAGATCCTACACATCCTTTGTTCGGATGGAAACCACCATCTACAAGGTCATCTATCCCTCATGATCCTTTCTTTTCACCCAACAATGGGTACTAACCAACACAAATAGAACTAGTAGACCCAAATATCCCCTCAACCCAGGTCACTACTCCCATTCCACAAAAAACCCATCCCATCCTCACTCAACCCTTAGTACATACCACATCCCAACCAACCACAAGTGTATTATCTACATCTAATTCCACCACCCATATCCCCACTTTGAAATATAACCCTTTTACACTTAGCAACACTACATTTTCCCTTCCATCTCAAAGCACATCCAATCCATTCACTACTGAAATGCCTCCACTAGGATCAATTTACTTCATCTTCCATCCCACCCAACATTACTATCAATCCATTTGTCACTAGCCAAAGTAATTCAGCCTCATTTCCTTTATGGCCTTGGAGTTTTGGTATGACACGAGGGTCTACCACTAGTATCCCCTTCAATATTGCATCCATGTCCATACCTCAATCACATTCATGCCTCACTCCTCAAATCTATTAATTACCACCCATTACCAACTATTTTTCTATGCCACCCTTAGGCAATAGCCAAATCACCCCTCCATAGCAATACCTAGTTGTGAACACTCCTCCTCACATTAATTACATAGCACCTATTAATACTTAGTTACTCTCTCAAGAAGGAGCACAACAAACCTATATTGGGCAAGGTATACATTCCCAAAGCATGGCCTAGGTATTGCTAACAATACCATCTTTTCAACTATAATCATCACACTAGTAGTGTGCCCAAGCATTTGCATAGAATTATCTAGTAGGGCAATAGCCTCATACCTATACTGCCCATCAACAGTTTACACAATAGATGCAACAGTATGCACAAACTAAATTCCAACAACCCATAACATCCATCCTAGTAGTAGTGCAACCTATTTTTCAGCCACCACCATATGGTGATCAAGGTTTTCTATATCAACCTTCAACATTCGCTACTTATCTCACATTGGGAGCACCTTGACTGAGAGCACCCATTACCCCACTTGTAAACTCTGAATAGGAAGAGATGAAAAATGCTCTTAAAGCCCTCAAAAATGGGATAGACTCCAAAACTTTCAAATTCAAAAATGATTGTCGATATCCATTTGACAAAACCATCATGATGACACCCTTTCCTAAACATTTTGAAATCCCAAAATTTGATAAATTTAGAGGGAAAATTGACCAAGTCACACACATCAAGGAATTATATAAGCATTGCCAAGAAGTAGCCAATAATGTTGTGTTCCTCATGCAAATTTTTCCAAAGAGCTTAGGAGGCCTACCCTTGAATAGTTTTTTCGTATACCCCAGGCTACCATTAAGACCTTCACTAATCTTTTTCAAGCCTTTGTGTCTCAATATGCTCATCTAGTCAAGATTGAGTTATTTGTAGTAGACCTAGTTCATACCAAGAAAAAGGGAGGAGAAAGCCTTACAGAATACTTACAACATTGGCAAACCTTCACAACTAGAATCTCATGTACCATCCCACAATGTAACCTTGTCAAAATGTTCATTAACAATGTGAATCCTAGTCTTGCCTATCACATGGTTATAAATTATTTAAAAACATACAAAGACATTAAGGAAAAAGGGATGGGACTCAAGCAAGGGCTCATTAAGGATGGTGCCATCAAAATTTACAACAAAAACACCCAAGACCGAGGCCCAAGCAATGAAAAACCATAGTATTTGAATAAGAATAAGAACATAGTTACTGATGGCATCACTGACACCTGACATGTTCATATCGTTGGGGTAGCAACCAACATACCTACCACATTTTGTCAATAACAACCTTACCAGCAACAACCACCAATCTATCAATAGCCTTCTATGAAAAATAACACACACAATGTCCAAATATCCAGCCATCAAAATAAAACTAATGCTATCACACTTTTAGTTGGACCTAAACCACATGTTTAGAGAACACCTTGTGTATACACCCTATTGGGGGAGCCTCTTGATGCAATCTTTTAGAAACTAGCCAAGGATAATCTTATCAAACACCTACAAATACAACTCTTGGAACCTAATCAATCTAGGGCATCTTGGTATAAGGATAATGAGTTTTTCAAATTCCATCGAGTCAAAGAGCATACCACCCTCAAGTGCATGCTAATCAAGGACTACATCCATGACCTTATTAACCAAAAAGAGATCATAGTGGGGGCACAAGCCTTACCCAATATAGGCTTAATGACATACCAAAATGCTTTTCCTCCCCATAACACAAACATAGGTAAAGCACCTACAAACACTCCTATCAAAAAACCCAACAATGCTCAAAACAAATAAAGCAATAACCACAATAAGTCTCAAAACTATACCTCATCATACTTAGACTATGGAAACCTTATCAGATGCATATCACAAGTCTAGCCATCTATTAATGTTATAAAAATCAAATTCCCAGATGCCCAATGTGTGCTTACTACTTGACAAGCTCAACTCAATATCATTGGCCCATCTGTATCTACACCACCAAGACCACCTCCATCAAGAACACCTTCATTAGGACCACCCCTATTAGGACCATAGTATATTATCTTGGAACACCTCGGAAACATGGTAGCACAAATTTCCATTCTATTTCTCTTAAGAACAAGCCCACTTTATCAAGAGATCCTCAATAGTACTCTTCGTGAGTCACACATCCCCACTGACATAAATATCACTGAACTCTGCAACTTGGTTGGCCACCTTTCTACATCATGTGCTCTATCCTTCAAGACCTCTAACATCCTAGCTATTTAACTTGATCATATACTTCCACTTTGCATAGTTGTCATGGTTTCTGACTTTGATGTCAAATGAATAATGATAGATAATGGATCATCTTTAAACTTATGTACTTTAAAATTCATCAAACAAGTAGGATACACTGAGGCAAATATCCCTAATGAGGTAAATACCATCAAAGCATATGACAACTTGGAGTGCACTACTAAAGGAACCATCTTGTTACCTCTCAAAGTAAGCCCAACCACTCAAGAAATAGTTTGTCATGAAGTTGATCTTAACCTCCCATACAACATCCTCCTTCATCGACCATAGATTCATGCCATGAAGGCTATTCCATCTACATATCATCAGTGCATCAAATTTCCACATCATGGTACTAAGGTAACCACCTGCATAGATCTTGAACTATTGGCAATATGTCCAAGCAATCAGATAAGGTAAGTTATGAGTGTCATTTATGGTAACGTATTTGTTTTGTAAATTAGCCTCATTTAGTTGCAAAAGAAAATTGTCTTAAGTATCAGACAGTGTTATAGTAGTAGGACAGTTTTGATGATAATAGAATATTCCCTTGGAATATTCTCTTACATAGTTGACCAGAGATACATGACATCATAATGATGACATATACTAGTGTGCATGTCCATACAGTTAACTGAGTTCAAGTTATGAAGAAAATAGTGATACAGTAATGACATAGTGCAGAATAGAGCACATTAGCAGAATAACTTTAACAAATTGATTTAATTATTTTGAGTTATGAATTATTGTTGGGCCAACTCTAAAAATGTTATATGAGCCAACTAAGGAAGAATTTATCAAAAAAAATTGTATAAGTAAAGAACTTTATTTGTGAAGTAAGTGTGTGCAAAAAAGGGATGTGGAAGTGAATGATGATTTAGTGATCAGTAAAGGCAAAGTCGATATGATCTTGTGAAATGTAAGTAACAAGTGAAAGTGATACTTTTATATATGATGTAGTTTGATATGTATGCAATCACTCTTGTGTGAAGAATCATCAATCAAAAGATTTGCAAAGTATAGCAAACTACTCAATATTGTATGTATACCTATTTCTTGAAGAACTTATTGCATAGTTGCATGTTAGGGAAGTGGGCTCTGCTTGCACACATTTGTATGTAATCTAGCAACTCCTAGTAGGGTTGAGGCTTCTAACAAGGCCTATTTTTCTAATAGGGACTCAAGACACTATACATGCTTTATAGACTCCTAACAAGGTCAATATCCTTAATCAAACTCTTTATATAGTGGATCATCTAGTGGGTTCCATCCCCATCAAGGTTTTCTCTTGGCCAGAATTTCCTTAGTTAACAAAATATGGTGTCATGATCTCTCTTTGTGTATGGTTGTTTACACTATTTTTTACTATTGGTTTATTTTCTTATGCACATGATAAAGTAAATAATAATATTCAATTGTGGGTAAAAATATTGAAAATATTGATTCACCCCCCCTCTCAATATTATATATTTCTAACAATTGGTATCAGAGCTTGGTTATTTAGAAATGGCTTAATAGCTTGAATAAGATCCCTATGGATATGGAAAAATTGAAGAAAAATCTTGAAGAAGCACTTGAATAGATTGATCTTCTTACTGATGAAAGAGATGACCTCAAAGATAGATACGAGGATCATAAAGCCTACATTCGTTAATTAAAGGACAAGATAGATTACCTAAAGTAGAAAGGATCTACTAATCAAACTAGTGATGATGATATTGAAGATCTAAAGAAAGAAAATGAGATCCTAGAACATGAATTAAGATAGTGGAACTCAAGTTGAGTCTAAAGAAAAATGGAGGTAAGATTGATTATAAAATAAAAGCTGAAAATGCAGATCTGAGATCCTAGTTAAGCAAGGTAACATCAAAACTATAATATGTTAAGTTAGAACATGCAAAATTAGAAAAATTCAACACCATTGTGAAAGGTGAGTTGATACAAACCAAGTAGCAACTTGAGAAATTATATACCGGCAATGATAAAATTGAAGAACAAAAATGTGTGCAAAGACCCAGTTATGACAAAACTGGACTTGGATTCTTTCTTGGTCAATCAACCAAGAAATATGTTGAAAAAAAAGAACCTGTTACTCTTGAAGTCAACAAGGACCTAAGCAAGATAAATGATACATCTAAAGACAAAGTGAGTGTTTCTCATTCTGAGAAAGACAAATAATCTAATCAAGATATGAATACCAAAAGAGAGGAATCTTTTTCCTAGTGTGTTGAACCTGAACACACTGAAGTCAATTGCAAAGGTAAGTCTTTGAAACCTATTCCAAAATTGTATTGTCATAATTGTCATGGATATTGTCATTATGCAATAGATTGTAAGAAACCTAAATTTGATAATGATAATGCAAATAGTAGGATGCATAGAAATACTACCCATGTAGGAACCAGAAGAAGATCTCACAGTAATGAAAGTAGAGAAAGAAGAAAGTGGAGAAAGAAGATAGATTATTTGCTACGGATGCAATAATCATGGACACATTACAATGAATTTTAGAACACCTAATGACAAACTAAATGAACAAAAAAGAGATGTACTTGTATGTGAGTTGTGTAACAACTTTAGACATGCAGCGAGGTTTTGTAGAATGCAAAAAAGAGATCTAAACAAGAATCAGAATTACAAAAGGAACAATAGAAGAAATGAAATAAAAGAACAACCAAATGAATTGAAGGAATCATTTGTGAAGGAAAAGGAACTAGAAATCTCTCATACAGCTATATAAAATGTACCTAACAGGATAATGAAGTAACTTATTATATGTGACTCCTCTCACTAGAATTGAGTATTCTCAGTGGAACAGAGTATCAGTTGTTGAAAATTGATGTTAGAGGAAATATTAAGGGTTGTGCAGTTAACAATAGGTAGTAGACATTGAGAAAAGTCTACAGTAAAGTGTGCATTATCTGATATGATCAGGATGAAGATATATGAAATAATCAAACTCTCTATTGGATAGAGATAGTATACTAAACTAGTTGTAGATATGCATTTATTTTGTAGTATAGATCATGAAAGATTTAAAGGACATGAACTAAATTCCATACATCATTTTCTTGTGAAAATTTTGTGCATGAGATTGAAGTGAGATTTGGAGAATTAAAGAGCCCAACAAGCACATGAACTCACCAAAAACCCTAGAATGGAAAATTTGAGGTATTTTTTAGAATTGTTAAGCATAATCCTTCAAGAATGACAAGGCAAGAAGTTTATAATGTAAGCAATAGACCTAGGTATAATTTCAAGAAAAACTCATTTGTTTCTTTGCTCAATGACCTCATTGGAGCATTTTCATGAGTTTCAAAAAATGTTCTTCATGTGGAAGATATCAAAGGTTATACACACTACAAGATTGAAAGTATAGGTGATTCAGATATTCACAAGGATTTGGAGAAGATGTGCAATAATGATTTATCATTTAAATTTAGACATAGATATCTAGAATGTCTTAACCTAGTTAAGAATATGTTCTACATAAATTTCGATAATAATTATTGGACAAGAATAATCCTTGGCAGAGTACATGATGATCTTCTATGGATGGGAGATTCTATCATTACACTAATAAATTTGAACTCAATTTTTGAAAACTTTTGGACAAAATTTCAACCTAGGTTGGTCAAAATTTTGACCAAGCAATTCATGGTAATTTTTCTCATCAAAATTTTGACCAACTCACATGTTGGTCAAAATTTTCAACAATACATTCATCAAAAAAACTTAATTTTTGCTAGCTCTGATTTGTCATTATTGGTCGAAATTTCCACCAATGTTTGGTCAAAAAAATTTAGAATTTGTGGAAATTTCGACCAATTCCTGGTAGAAAACTATCAAGAATTGGTCAAAATTTCCCCCCATGTTTGGTCAAAAAAATTTATAATTGGAAGAAATTTTGACCAAGTCTTGGTAGAAAAATATAAAGAATTGGTTGAAATTTACACCAATGTTTGGTCAAAATTTTGACCAAGTCTTGGTAGAAAAATATAAAGAATTGGTTGAAATTTCCACCAATGTTTGGTCAAAATTTTGACCAAGTCTTGGTAGAAAAATATAAAGAATTGGTTGAAATTTCCACCAATGTTTGGTCAAAACTTTTTTATAATTGGGGAGATTTTGACCAATTCTTGGTAGAAAACTATCAAGAATTGGTCAAAATTTCCACCAATATTTGGTCAAAAAAAAATGTATGTTGTATCAAGAAATTGTTTCTTATCCAAGCCATTTAATTTGCAACCTTCTAAATATCTAAAAAGATAAAGTTGGAGTAAGAGAATTTTTCTTCTCAATGGCGTCCTCTGATTGGATGCTTTACAATCAGAAGACACCTTTGAGAAGAAATATTATCTTGTTACAACTTTATCTTTGTGGAGATTTAAAAGGTTGCAAATTAAATGGCTTGGATAAGAAACAATTGCTTGATATAGCATTGAACAAAGAAGAACATAAGTATATAGCATGGACATGTATTCTTTGAAATGAAAGCATCCAAGAATGTAAGCAAAAGAAGAACTATTGAAGTGTAACATGCCTCATTATGCACTCTTGATATTGCCAAAGTTGACAAAAAAAAATTTCAACTATGAATAATGATATATTATATAATCAAAGTCACTAAGGAATTTCATATTCATAACAGTCAGTTTTCAAAGTACAACATAGTACAGTACACAAGTTGAAGAAGAAAAGTATCCTAAACTGAACACCACTATATGATAATTATGCATTTTATCCCACAAGAACTTCAGCACTAGAACAACTACTTAGGAAGGTTACTAAAAATGAACAGGGCATAACATTTATATATATTTGAGACAACAAAATTTCATTAAAATATAGCATATGCCCTATTGTGTGTGTTGACTATGAATGTCCATTTGCTTTGCTCTGTAAGATGACCTGTAGCATTTAACTATGTTTAAATCTAAAATAAAATGTTTCCAAAACTATGCATTCTACTTGGCATTTGCTAATAACAATAGTTATAAGAAAGATCTCTTTTTCACTGTTCTATGAAATTCTGTATAAATATCCTTAGTAAATTTTCATTCTTCACTTTCCAAGTTGGATCAGATAGATTGTTAAAGATGTGACTCCATGTAACATGAGTGTTCTTCACAACCTCCATAATTTTAGTACACATTAAACTACCAAGCACTCTTCGCATGGAGATGAGGCAAGATACTCAACATGGATTCTTTCCTTATTAATGATATTTTTTAAAATTTCTATATGACCATAGATGTGCACATAATTAATATAAGATGTTACTGATGCCAATGTGAACTCTAAGGCATACAAAACCAAAAAGTAACAATCATATATGCTCAGGCAATTTGTGATAACTAATAATTAAATAAACAAAATGTGGTGAGAAAAATTACCAATGCCACAAAATAAAGACATATTTTTAACAACTAAAAGACTATAAGCCAAAAAAAAACAAATGAATACACAAAGGAAGTGCATTACAGGCAACAGAAACTAATGCAAAAAAAAACTTTAACCTTGTTATCAATGCCCAACCACAATAGGTATTTGTAGTGTTCCTACAGTATACTCTATGACTGATAATGCATATGAATGCAAAAATTGTTTCTAGATGGCAGTCAAATTTCTTTAAAATATCTTATAGTCTAGGGTTAATTTGCTCAGATGGAACAAGCTAAACTTTCAAAATGTGCTCAAACAAAAGATATTTGTGCGTGCAATCTGCTACAATTTTAGCAACCTATGTAGAAACACACCATCATCACATGGAAAGAAGCCAAACATACATGAGAATATACTATTAATAACATAATCTTATGTCTATCTTAAGTAGGATAAATTCACTTGCCTCAGGAGACTCGAACTCAATGAAACTGTAGTGTCTTGAATTCTCTCTTTGATATACATACATATATGGAACTCATTATAGTTTCTCATTGTTGTGATTAATAAGATCAACAAAAAGTAGCATAAGAGTCAATGCAATATAATATAGAACTCTAGCCAAAACTACTGGCATATAAAATGTTGGCTTATATAAAAACCAAAACTAGAATATAATAATTTCATTGCCACTTGAGCAGCTACACTCATGGCTACAACCTGCCTTAGCTGTTAATCAATATTTGAAATATTCTAATGAATTTTGAATTATCTGTTAAAATAATAGCGTTGGTCAGATAAAAAATGGATGATAAAATTAATACAATGATTTTAATGTCCATAAGTCATTCACGGAAAAAAAAAAAATCTATTTTATCCAAGCCATAATTAAATTGAACTCAATATCAAACTCTATATTCTAACTCAAAACTATATGATTGAAGCTTTATAGTTTTTTATCATAATATTTGTTGCTATTGTTCTTGAAATTTTGGTAAACTGAATTGCCAATAAATGTAATTTGTTATTGTTATAGGATATTTATAGAGTTATTACAAACTTATGTTAGTCTACAAGTGCCTACATTAAGTTTTGCAAATTTTGTTAAACTTGTAATTTTTTAGAACATAGGATTCATGTGATTTGAAATAAGATCCAATCATTGGTATTTGTGGGGTACAACCAATTTGAAATATTTGTTTGAACATTCCTAATCGGGGATTTGGCATTAGAGCCATGATCTTGCCATCTTTTATGGAACTTTCGCTAGCCAATAGTGAGAATTTAGATGGAGAAACTATGGATAATTTGGTTGAATTTATGAAGCAATTGGACAAGCTAATAGAAATCAAGAATAACTTGCAAGATAATATAGAGGAATAGGAAAGAGTTGAGAGAGAAGGACCCTGGATCAAAAACTCAAAAGCTTGTTACAGGGGAGATCAAGGAACATAGCTTCTTTGAAGCATAATGAAAATTTAAACCAAAAATCACTAATACCATGTTAAGATTTTGAAGAAAATTTCTTCAAATCTATGTTACAAGGATTTTCTATAATGTTTTGGGACACCTAGATGGGTAATTAGTATTGCAAATTGTTTCCTCATATTTATGGAACAAAGATCATAAATATAATATAGATTTTAAACAATTTAGAAAATTATTGAAGCTTGAAGCTTAAAAAGGAATCCACAGATTGAAGGTAAACCACAACTTCATATGACTAGTATCATTCTTGAATAATTTCCATAATTAGTATCATTTTTCCTTCTTTAGTTCTTTTATTCTGATGATTCTGGAATAAACACTATGATCTAAAAGTTTTGATGAAAATTAAGAACATAATCAATCACAAAAAATACAATATATAATTTTTCATAAGAATTTTACAAGCTCAGTATTTTTCTTTAGCCAAAAGTATTGATTTGTGGGTGTTGTGTAAAGTTCATATAATTATTTTTCATATGGATTTTACAAGTTTTGGTGTTTTGTAAGCCAAAAGAATTTAGGGCTAAATCCTCATCTTTACGAGTATTGATTTGTAGTCATTGTGTTAATGGCAAAAATGGAGACTTACAAGATGGATACATGCCAACAAAAGATGACTATAACATGGGAGGTTATAGCCAATGCAGCAAAAATTGGTGTACTAGGCCATGGACTCCCTACTACAATACTTTCTAGTGTTGGCCCAATGACAACATAAAGAAACTCTAACAATTTATCTAGCTTGAATTTTATTGTAAGGCTCACCAATGTAGCTAAAGGTAATGGAAGGGTTTCTGGTGCATTTCCACCTACTTAAATGACCAAGACCAAAAATAAAATAAAATAATCAAGACATTGTTTAGAGATTTATAAGAATTTTCTCTAAAAATACATAGTTCATTGAAATTTCAAATAGCGGGCTAACTCATTTGCAAATAAGGACTAACATACCTGTTAGACTTGGGACATGCACACCAATAGCAACTAAGACCTCTTTTATCTCAGCCTCAATATTGTGAAGATTTACCATAGGACTTTGGACCCTTCACATTCCCAGGTGCATTACCCTCATCCATAACAATTTTTTGATCAACATCTTTCTTTACTCTGGCTTTAGCCTTTGCTGATGTAGACAGAATAGTAGTAAGAAATTTTATAGCTAAATTTTTTATTGTAGGTGTTGTGGGATGAGGATATTCAAATAGTGAGGGCTCAGCTTTTGATAAAAATTCAAACTTTGGGACCTTCATGTCATAGTTGAGCCCAATGAAAGCAGTAGGAGCAAAAGAGAGACTCAAGAAATATATGAGGGGATACCAATACCAAAATTGGCTAAATACTACCATACCAACAACAACAACAATTCTATCATGTTTTGTCCTAGAAAGAAACTTAATGGTCACATTTTGACCACTTGTATCTAAAATATCTGTTGCCAAAATTGCACCCATCTTTCTCATGGTATCTTCATGCGTGTCAAAAATTATCTTCTCAAGTTAGCACCCAATATTTTATAAATAAAAAATAACCAAGTTAATTAAAAGGAATCTTGGAATCATAATGCAAAAAAGAATGTATAGCTGGAAGAGACCCTTATTGCAACAAAAGATCCCAATAGAAAACAAGTTGAAATCCTACATTTTTAAAAATATTCTTGAGATGGAAAATCTTCATTTGGTGTTCACATTTTTCCAATTCTAAAACATCAAATAACTTCAAAAAATTAAATTTATGACATCACACCTAAAGCTACCAACACGAGGTTCATATACCTCATTTGATTGCATAAGAACCATAGCCATGGTTATAAGAGCATCTTGATGAAAAAAGTCTACAACATCTGATGTTAACAGCTCCAATAGAGAAATAGCCTCACTTAAAGTTGTGCCTGCACAAGAGATACCTACAGCCAGAGTCACTCCATATCTAACATGCGGATTGTATGATTCAGACAATAGAGATACTATTCTTGGAGTCTATAAAAATTTCTTTTAAAATTTATGTTGTTGTAAAGAATCATGATAATCTTAGAAAAATTTTAAAGTATTGACTTTTGGTGAGCTAGCTTTGGCCAAATTTAAGTTATAGTAAAAACATATAGGTGTACAATGATACCAAAGATACAAACCTGATTAGGCTCAGAGTATAGAAAAAATCCAAGTGCCATCACCACAGTTCTTCTCACACCATCACTGACATCTGAGACAAAAAAGTGTAGCAAACAATGAATGGCTTTGTTATTTGTTGTGCCTCTATGCCAGAGCCAAAACATACATTCCACTAGAATGCAAAATTGGATCCTAATCCTTGGTCATTTTCTCTATAAGAGTATCAGCTTCTTCTTCCCTTCCATAGATAGTTAGTGCCTTTCCAAGGGCCAAGTCTCTGTTCATGTTCAAAAATTAGAAATATACTCCTAGAATCTAAAATGTAAAATTTTGAATAACTCCTCTAATGTTGTGTTTGCAACTAATGCTAATTTAATAAAGATTAAGAACTAATGGTACCTTATAATCTTCTCATGTTGAGTATCATGTGCTTATGCAAGCATTTCACTTGCCTTTTCACTTGAAGTACCAACCATAAGCAATCCCATACTAATACCTGTAGCCTCTCCAGCAACTGCACTATTTGAATAAAGAACATTCCTGATATCATTGTAAATCTCTTCATCAATAGTTCCCAAAGTAGCTAATCCTAGCCCCAAACATGCACCATGTTGAATTACTATTAAAAAGCACCACATATCTAGTATAATTAACTTGAAAGTATTATGTCTTAAGTTGAGCACTTGTTTAAATCACTTAGAAAGTTAGACGTTTTTTGGAACTAGTTAAAACTTGAGAAGAATCACTTCAACAATAGTACTACACAGGCTCTTGTGAAGAAACTATTTGATTCCTTCATTGTGGTTGGCATAAATAAGCCCTAAAGCATATAGAACCCCACCCTCAGAATATGGGCTTCCACCACTAGTTGAACCATTTTGAGGAAGACGTGGAGCCATCAAATATCAACCTTATTAAAGGTGACCTTGGTGAACAACCCCCAAACTAGCAGTAGCACTAAACTTTGCCCAATTCGTTGCCCTACTAAGTGATTCTTGGCAACAAAAGTTAAAACTTTAGTTGCATGCATTTAAAAAAATCCTATGAGTTAGCCAAATTAACAAGGAATGGAAAGACACATCACTAGATTTTCTCTCAAAAATGTGTCTACAGTTTTTCTAGGGTGCATGAGTGCATTGGACTATATAGTGGCACTACGGCATACACTATTTTGCATTTCAACAGATTGCTTTATTCTCTTTAGAATGAGGAGATCTAACTTGTAGCATCCATTCATTCCTTTGATTGTATAATTTTAGCTATTTGGTAAGTGATGATTTAGTGATTATTGAATAGATGACTGATGTTGTAACGAATGTTGGTTTGCTACTGATGATTGAATGAATGTTGGTTTAAAGAACAATTTACTAGTTGACTATTTGCTTTATTCAATAATTTACTTTTGTGGATTCACATAATCAAGAGTGATGATTGATAAGCAATCCTTGGATGTTTGGAAAGATTTCTCCTTTATTTGTGAAAGGGTCACCACATCTCATAAGAATTGAGTTAGCTCCCTCTATTGCTGCCATAAAGAATAATAAATTATTTTCCAAATGTATCTTCCTTTAATGTCCTCAAGTGTAACCATTAAAATGACTTGACTATCTATGAACATACAGTAACTGTAATTCTAATTCATCTAATATCTCTAATCTTTTAAACAAACAAAAAATGTCCATCATAAAGAACATGTTATCTGACTAATGTCTAGCTTTTTTTCACTTCATTCAACAACATTCCCTAGTCCAACCAAGGTTTCTATGATCTCTACAATGTTATTTGGAACACTTCTAGCATGTCTAAACTGATGGTAAGGATGGGTTCATACCTGATTGCATAGTTTCTTCACAAATAGGGCTACTAGAAGAGCACCAATTAGGCCTCCTTCTGGATTTGTAGGGCTTATAACTCCTTCCCCTCAAAGATTCAACTCACCTGCTCTAAAAAAAATTTGCTACATTAGACTTATTTATTTTGCATTTTATTTCTAAACCCTTGTTAGGATTAGTTGAAGATCCTACATTGCAAAATCATTCATTATTTGAAACAAAGTTGATAGATCCAATTGAAATAGTATAAGTCCCTTTGTGGGTTACCAACAAGATGACATTATTCATGGAGTTATATCCAATATAAATGATAAATTATTTAGCATCTCCAAGGTTTCCTTGTTCTAGAGAAGATTGAATGCTTGGTGTTTTATTTTGCATTTGCTAAGAGTGTCACAAAACATGCATCAATAGCATCCTAAGAAATTTTTGTGCCTCAAGTGAGCTCCCAAGTCCTTCCTAGGCATAAGAAATGTAATATTTAAGTGCCTCTATAGTTGGTGGCTGCTGATTTTGGATAATGGTTTTCTTTTTGTTTAGTTGAAGAATATTTGGCTAAGTTAGAGTGTTAATGTAGAAAAATTGTGTTAAATTGTAGTCAAATAACCAAATATTTAGGATTTGTATTTCAAAAAGAAATCACATGTCAAACATGTGTTTAGTTGTAGATGAGTTAAGATTAGATAGGTGGGAGTAGGTTTTTGATCTTTTGGTAGGACTCTATCATTCATTTTGTCCTTAAAAAGTAAATCACTATTCAGGATAGAAAGAGCAGATAAGATTATTCCAAAATGTGTTTTAATATATGTTTGATTTCTTGCACAATATTCTTTTTTTTTCTAATCTCAATGGTTTTTCCTAGCTTTATCTAAAATCTATGTAAGCTTTTAAAAGGGAAAAAAATAGCTTCATAAGTTTGTGCACACACAACACAATCACTGCACCCATCTTAGCTACTACTTTTGTGTGAATACTTGAACCTTGTCTTCATTAACTCCAGTCATAATCAATTTCATTGGGCTTAATCAACATCAAAATCCATCTATGAGACCACATTTTTTTGGCCATTCTTTCCAACAATATGCATGCACTCCAATGGCATCTTCCACAAAATAGATATTTGTATCCATTTTTAACATTTCATCAAACAATTGAGTAGTCCCAATCTATGCTAGCAAGGTCTTCAATTGCATTGTTCCTCATAAGTTCTTGTGGTTCTTACCTTCCTAAGTTTCTCATATTTCATGCCTATAGTGACCACAAATACTTTCCATTCTTACTCAAATGATTCTAATGTAAAATCATATAATTACCTTTGATATACATAGCTAATAGGTTAAGTGAGAACCATTTCCTCCTAGCTCTACCTACCAATTTTAGTTATATTATTTTTTATAGACATCATCATGCATTATTTTATAATCCCATAAATGTGGAATTCTAGTGCCACTATGGTTTTGCTTCAAATTTGTACATAAATGCATTTTCATCTAAGAAATTATAAACCTCAAACTACAAGAATTGTGAATACCGTACACATGCATCATTTAAAGCATAATGAAAATTATATTTTTAATTTTGCTAATATAAATTTTCATAATTTATTTTCAAGACAAAAAGAAAATGGAGAAATAAAATTAAATCAAAAAAATAGTGTGACTTTGTAAACATGTTAGCTCTCCCAATTTCCAATTTCTATAAAGCAACATGAGACATCTCGAACCTTGAATGAAGAATAAAGCTAATCTACATATATCAATTTGCATAGAAAATGAGGAAAATGGATTTTATTTCCCCAATGGAAGACCTACAATTAAAAAAAGATACACTCAATTCAACTAAAGAGCGACAAAAAGGGAGAGGAAAAAACCTACCAATAGATGCTCTCTTCATTATCTCCAAGCAAGGAACTGGTTGTAAGCCAGCTCTCACATTTCCTGCTAGCCAAGCACCTTCCCATTTCCTTTAAGTATCTCCCTTCACTTCCTTTTCCTTCCAAGGATGAATAGCCTTCCAAAAAAAATGTTGAGTCTCGCGATGAGTCCATGGAGTAAAATAGAACTTTACTAAAAGAAACCCATTAGTATCTATATGCATCTGAATTTATGAAATCAACAACATATTTCAGTTTCCAAGAACTTCAAAAAAATTGTTATTAGAAATTGAAGATAAAACCTGATTCCTTCTTATCCTTCCATATAAGAAGACAAAATCTAATTCCTCCTTGTCCTTGCACATCTAAATTATTGCAATTTGTTATGGTGAAAGAATATATGTACAACTTACTACACATAACATCACCAATAATCTCCACAAGAACATTGGTCTTGATTGAAATGATGGAACTAGTTTGCATCTCTCACAACAATTTCTCTTGCCATAACTTTAGAGATAAACTTGGTTGCGGTGTGAGAATTAGCACATACTCAAGGGTTCTTGACAATTCTAATGGTTGTTTCAGGGGAAGTGTTTAACAACCCGAATGCAATTACTATCTTCTCACTATGGTAGCAAAGGAATGCTTCTTTTTCCTCCTCCACATCATTCGGTACTTGTCTTGAATATGGAAAATACCCTATTGCCTTCATCTCCCAAGATAAATTTTGTAGTGTTGCATAGATCTTTTGTATTTGTGGATGAGATTTATCTCCTATGCAAAAAACATGCATCATTTTATTGAATTCAATCCAACTACATCCAGGTATCTTTTTAGTTGATCTCTCTTTCATCAACGTCCTTACTTTCTAAGCATCACCCCACCTACCCACATCAGAATAGATGTTTGACAAAAGAACATAAGGCACACCATTTTCAAGATCAAGGTCAAGAAGGAGAGTTGATGCAAATGCCCCGAGCCCTATATTTTTTATGCAATATACAAGCACCAAACAAACATATCTACACAACCATAGAAGGTTTAGTTGGCATTTTGATGATAAAGTTTAGAGCTTCCTCAAGATAGCTAGCACGGCTAAGAAGGTGAACCATGCATACATAATGATCCATAGTAGGTGTCATGTCATAAAGTTTATTCATGCTACTGAATTATTTATATCCCTTGTCCACTAACCCTCCATGGCTGCATGCAAATAAAACATAAACTAAGCTTACATGATCAGGATATGTTCCAGAGTGTTTCATCAGGTCAAAAAGTTTAAGATCATCCTTACAAAATCCATGCATTGCATATCTCATTAATAGTGCATTCCATGAAATCACATCCCATTGAGTCATTTTGTCAAATAGCTCATGTACCTTTTGTATGCATCCACATTTTGCATACATGACTACTAGGGAACTTACAATTACATACATGACATCAACATCAACTGCAATGTTATGTGTGTTAAGTAAAACATCAACCACCTCCTCCAATCATCCCTCTTTACACAATACTCCCACATTAAAATTGAGATTAGAAATGATTGGCATTGTATGATTATGCTTGAAGTTTGTGTCATTTATTTTGATCCATCTTCTACCATAGTTATAACCAAATGCTATCACTATCTTCATACTCTTATAGGTTCTAGAGCCCTTCATTTATTTCTAGAAACTAGGTCTAATACTAATATTTGACTTGCCAAAAGAAAAATCTAGCTGCTCTGGAAAATTCTTGTGCTACCTTAGTGAAGGATTCCATTTATGTCAAACTTATGTCAGGTATTATCTACCATATTATACAATTGATGATTCATTTTACCACTTCGTTTCTTCTCAGATGTAGCACATTAAACTTTTGAGTTTTCTCCTGAAAACTGAAGCTATTGCTTTAATCAAAATTTATTCAAGTTTTTCAATGAAATGGTAGCTTACCTATATTTTTTTAAATTTTTTATGTAAGAGATTGTATTACAATTCGAATGATCTACTATTTTGTGCAATTTATAGAATGACAATTCCAATGATATTGTCCTTGATTCTAAACATCTTCTTCTCTAATAAACTAATGTGCTCGAAGATTACTAGAGAGGTGAATTTCTCCATGGATTATTGGATGTGCCAATGAAACCCCAGCAAAATTTCTTGCATGAATGAAGCCCAGCAAAACTGTCCACGCTCATACAAAACTTTACAACATAATGCAATTTTCAAGTTGGTTGAAATTTCAACCAACTTGGGGAAAACTTAAGTTGGTCAAAATTTCAACCAAATTGAGCATATGATTTTTATTTTCAACCAATAGAGGAATGAAAACCAAAAAAAGAAGGAATTCATAGCTTTGGTCAAAAAATTTGATAGAAAAACAAGTGGAAATGTACTAGTGTTATCATTGACAATGACCTAATTCACAAGGTCATAGGATTGAGCAATTAGGGCAGCAATCTAGTAAACATCAAGAATGTGTACAAACTTATTGCTGCAAATCTCAACACATATTTTGATGGAAGGAACATAAAAGTCAACTCAATCCAAGATGATGGAGTGAGACTTATTTGCAAGATTTTGGGTTACAAGTATAATCATGGATCAAGAATAGATTCAATCCCTGCAAAATTTCTTCATGCAACTTACCTAGCATTAAAAGGTGAAGAAGTGAACATATGTGATATTATTAGAACACAACTATTGGATCATATCTAAAGAATCAAGAAATCAAGAAGTGTAGAATTCATATTTGAATCCCTTCTGACACACATATTCTTCTATGATACCAAGAAGTTTCCTAGTATCATAGTTTAGAATGAAAATGAGTACACCATGAAGTAGATCACTCGAGCTTATAGGTCAATACCTAAAGCAATTAGAGACAGTGACTTGGATAGGGTCATGAAATCTTTCCAAACATAAATGAAGAAAACGTATAGAATGCCTCCAGCACTAGTGGAAAAATATAAGGATGAGTTATATTTCATGGTTGAGATTGATTTTACATGCATGGAAGCAGTAGTTCCTTGGGTGAAATTTATTCAACCTATGGGATATGAGATGAGCAAGGACTTGATTGAGGGGTATGCATAGATAATCCTTCATTCTAAAGTTGATTCTAATTGTCCCAGATGGGGAATATATTTAGAGAAAATGAGAGAAGTAAAAACTAGTCAAGTCATGAAGGACTTGAAGAAAAAGGTAGAGAAAGGTATTGATTCTATCCTTAAATGAATCTGTAATGAAAAGGAAAGAATTTGATGAGGTAAAGGGAATTACAATGGAAATGAAGGTTAGTGGTCAAACTAAGCTCTTATCCCTACACCCATTGTAGTAATAGGATGTACTAAAGAGGTCACAGTTGCCCAAATAATTGCACGGACTTCTCATATGCCTTATGCATTAGTTATGAAATAGAAACCTTCAAGCAAACTAGTGAAGATGGTGGAAACATCAGCATCAAGAAAATCCATGAGGATAACAACCCCTCCTAAAAGGAGAGTAAAGCAGACCATTAATGCCCTAAGAAAAAGAAGGAAAACTCTATAGATTAGCTCATCTAAGTTTGAGGAAGAGACTTGTGATAGACTAGTTGAAGCAGCTATTCAAAAAGCCAAGACATCAGCAAGACATAGAGCATGGAAGCCAAAGGTAGAAAACCTTAACATGCAAATTATTAATGATAACAATTTTGTACAAGTTAAATAAATACTATGACTTGTATAATAACATGGATAGGAGACAGCTAGAAAATTTTGTAGTTAGAAACATGATTTTGAAAGATAAGAAGTTTGATACTATAAAAGGCAAAATACCCAAAGATTTGTACAATAGATTGCTAAATAGGAAGAGCAAAGTTATAGAAGAGGATAACTAAATAAGAATAAACATGGTGAGAAAGTTATGCATTGTAAATAGTGAAGAAGACATGAAAGAAATTTTGAAAGGAATAGCACCATTACTAAGGCATAAGAAAAGATCCATTCTTATTATGGGAGAAAATTATGAGGAAATCAATAAAGAAACTTAGGAGGTTATAGTTTCTTTCATTTCCACTATGCCTAAGGATAGTGCACAGAATAAGAAGGCAAGTTAGATGCCTAGAGAAAGTGAACAGATACCTGGAGATAGTGTGTAGATGCCTAGAGCAAGTGCATAGGTAGAAGAACCAAGAAAGAACCCTGAAGTAAGTGCATAGTTAGTAGAAGCCAGCTAGACACCAAAGGAGAGTGCACAGGAAAAAGAGGATAGTCTAATAGCTTACAGCTCTCCTCATAGTACTAAACCAGCAACTACACCAAGTTCTCCTCCTAACATCACTGTTGGGATTGACACTAAGCAAGTAGACAACACAAAAGTGACTACTGACAAATTAGAAGATCCATTCAAGGACTTTGCTGCCAACATTGTTGGCAATATTGTGGATTATAGTAGCTCTAATAAAGAAGAGGATCAGGAGACTACTAGAGAATTTACATAGAAAATGGGGACCAACACTGTAGTAGGTATCTCAAGTGTGCCTTTGACAAGAATAGTAGTAGTAGGAACTTCCACTCCTCCTACCCAAATAGCAATAGTAGCAGATCTAGCTCAATCTGATGAAGAAGATGAGGCAAAGAACCTTATATCTTCTCTAAGAAAACTTCTTGAAAAGAAGAAATCAGTCAAGTCACTTGAGAAGACTTTGACCATAGTTTTAGACAAGATAGAAAAGGTAATAAGCTCTATTGACACCCCAGATGATATTCAACAATGCACAACAATTTTGTGCAAGGCTTTTGATAATGAGTTCACTACACTCATGAATGTGGCTACCATTCAAGCATAGACTAAGGATGATGGTAAGCTTATAAACACCATGTGCAGTAACATGAGAAATGATATAGAAAATCTGAACATATGCATTAAAGCACTAAGGAAGTGCATAGAGGAAGGAAAATAGGCATATGCTAAGTGTGACTTAATATGCATTTATTTGAAAGAATATGATGATTAGATCAAGGATAAAGTGACTAAGCTTCAGATAGTCGCTGACAACTTTTTGAAGTAGAATTAGAAAGTGGACACCATTGAGCATACAATTCAGCTACTTCACTACAATATAAGGGAAATACAAGTTGAGAAGGAGAAAATTCAAGAAAGGTTCACTCTTTTAAGAATACACTTATTCCCTTGGATAACATTGCTAGAAAACCAATTGCAAGAATACTTGTCTACAAAATCTTCATATGACAAGTTTTTGGCTACAAACTTGAATGCAGCAAAATTGGTAGCATATACTTTATGTGTGCTTATCAGTCTATCTAATGCACTAAAGGACAATTGCAAGAAATAATTTGAGTAGTTAAAGACCAATTTCAAAAATTGTTTTTCTAAGTTTTGATATGCAACTACCAGTTTTTAGATAATTTTTGATACCTTTGTTATTAATGTCAAAGGAGGAGATGTACAAAAAATTGTATTGTAAGAAATTGTAATATATATAATATGTAAGGGGGACCAATAAGTTGTAATAGTAAGAAATAAGGAAGCTAGTCTTTCATAACATAAATACAAATGTTTTTTTATGTTCTTATGTTATGGCTATTTGTTTTGATTGGCATGGCAACATGTTTGGGACTTAGCCAATTTTCCCAAAATGTTGCATTCAGTGACAAAGGGGGAGATTGTTGGCAATCTATCCAAGCAATCAGATAAGGTAAGTTATGGTTATCATTTATGGCAACATATTTGTTTTGTTGATTAGCCTCATTAAATTGCAAAAGAAAATTGTCTAAGTATCAAACAGTGTTACAGTAGTAGGACAATATTGATGGTAATAGAATATTATCTTGTGTAGTTGACCAAAGATGTATGATGTCATAATGATGATGTATATTAGTGTGCATGTTTGTACAATCAACCAAGTTCAAGTTATGAAGAAAATAGTGATGCAATAATGACACAATGCAAAACAGAGCACAACCATAGAATAAGTTTAACAAATTGATTTATTATTCTGAGTTATGAATTGTTGTTGAGCCAACTCTAATAATTTTATATGAGCCAAATAAGGAATAATGTATCAAAAAATTTTGTATAAGTAAAGAGATTTATTTGTGAAATGTGTATGAAAAAGGGATGTGAAAGTGAATGATGATTCAGTGATCAGTAAATGTGAAGTCGGTATGATTCTTTGAAATGCGAGTAACAAGTGAATGTGATACTTTGCTATATAATGCAAAGATATGATGCAGTTTGATATGTGCATAGTCACTCTTGTATGAAGAATCATCAATTAGAAGATTTGCAAAGTACAAAAAACTACTCAGTATAATATGTATACCTATTTCTTGAAGAACTTATTATATAGTTGCATGTTAGGGCAGTGGGCTCTACTTGCACATATTTGTCTGTAATCCACCAACTCCTAACAGGGTTGAAGCAACTCCTAATAGGGTTAAGGCTTCTAACAAGGCCTAGTCTCCTAACAGGGACTTGAGACACTAGGCATGTTTTATAGACTCCTAATAGGGTCAATATACTTAACCACATTCTTTATATAGTGTAACATCTAGCATGTTCCATCCCCACTGGGGTTTTCCCTTAGGTAGGGTTTCCCTAGTTAACAAAATATGGTGTCATGATCTCTTTTTGTGTATGGTTGTTTACAATGTTTTGTACTATTGGTTTATTTTCCTATCCACGTGATAAATTAAATAATAATATTCAGTTGTGAGTAAAAAGATTGAAAATATTGATTCATGCCCCCCCCTCCCCCCCCAGTATTATATATTTCTAACATGAACCATTTTCTTATTGCAATGTAGTTGAAGTTTCATACACCAACCATTTTCCTAGAATCAAAATTGGCCACACCATGGCTAGTTCATTTGGCAACTACCATGATCTGGATACCATTTTAGCCTCCAACCTTTCCATGGTTAAGATCAACTACCAAGGTGGCAGTGAATACAGTCTCACAGATGCTTTTGTTGTCAATGTTCTAGCACTTGATTTGCATACTCGAGGGTACCTAGTACAGCAAGGGTCAAAGCTAGATACCACCTTTCAACTTAGACAGCTGGGCCCTACCACATCTATTACCAAGGGATTTTTCAATGGAGAGGAAACTGCTCTTGACATTAGTACATGGTTATACAAAGAGCCACCTCTAAAAAGTGAAGAACTTCTTGATCATCTTAAACAAAAATACCCATTCTCCTCACCACTGACCAATGGGATTATCAAGGATTTGGTCTAGGTCATCTGGAATCAAGCATTAGGTAGCTTGGAGAAGCATACCAAGAAAAGAAAAATCAAGGCTTAGGCTTTGGACTCCCTATAACTAGGGACACCACAAAGAACGCCATGCCTTCACAAACATCCAAAATAGTCCCATTGAGGCTGAAGACATTCCTAAGGAGGTAGAAAAGAAAGCCTATGATGATATCTTCCTTGATGAAATTATCCTAGGAGATTTTGTGCTTTGCCACTTATCCCTAAATCTCATAAACTTTTCACTCACTCACCCTAAACTCATCATTTGGGACCAACCAAGTGTTGTCCATGTTGATGAATTATCTATAGAGTAGGTGCTCCTTAGATTTATGGGGATAGAAACACCACATAAATAGCTGCCACCACAATCAGCATATGTCTATAAACTAGATCCAGGAGGCTACTTTGGGAAGGAGGAAATCTTCAATCATTAGATTGAACTAGAAAATTAATTTTTTTTTTTAAAGAAAAAAATCAAAGCAAAACCAACCTCTGGTGAAAACTCCTCTGGAGCACCATTGAATGATTCAAAAAATAAAAATAAAATAAAGGATGTATCTGATGGTGAAAACCTTTTAGAGGTACTTGAGGATGGAGATTTCATCATTCCCCCATGGGATCATAGGCTTGCCATATTATCACTCTTTATAGAGTAAACTAGACTAGTCAATATCAGTTTGATTGAGGTACCATAGATCACATATATTGCAGCATCTCTACCACTTGAGTAGGTAGAACTTCTCATTAAAGTCCTCCATGAAAATGTGTTTCACTTTGTATGGTCCTATCAACATATGTCTGTGTTGGACCCTAAGTTAGTAGTACACCATTTCACCATGGATAAAAAGGCTAAGCTTGTCAAACAAAAGCTCCATAAGATGCACTCCAAAGTTGCTTTACTAGTTAAAGAATAGTTAGAAAAATTGCTAGAGGCAAAGATCATTTTCCCAAATTACTATTCAAAATGGATCTCCAATATGGTACCTATCACAAAGCCTTCTAGTGATATTAGGATTTGCAAAGACTTTGAGGATCTCAACAAGGCTTACCTAAAAGATGATTTCTAATTACCAAAGATAAACATGATTATTGATCTCATCGTAGGCCATGAGCTCTTATCACTCATGGATGGTTTCTTCAGATACAATCAAATTCAGATAGTAGAGGTAGACCAACATAAGACAACATTTACCACCCTTTGGGAGACATTCTATTATAACATGATGCCATTTAGGTTAAAGAATGTCAAATCAACATATCAGCATTCCATGACAACCATCTTCCATGACCTCATCCATAAAACTCTTGAGGATTACATGGATGATCTTTTAGTCAAATCTCTTAATGCACTTGATTTCTTGTCTCATCTCAAGGAAGTGTTTGATCAATTGGCTAAATATCATCTCATGCTCAAACCTAAGAAATGTGTCTTTGGCATTACCTCAAGAAAGCTCCTAGGATTCATTATATCATGACATGGTATTGAGATTAATCCTAAGAAGGTCAAGGCCATCATGGATATGGCTTCTTCTAAGACACTTGACAACTTTTCTCTCTTCAAGGGAAGCTATAATCAGTTAGATGATTCATCTCCCAACTCATTGAAAAGTGCTAACCATTTACACATTTACTCAAAAGGGATCATAATTTTAGGTGGGACCCCATTTTCCAATGAAATTTTGAACTAATCAAGAAATATTTGGCTAATTCACCTATATTAGTTCCTTTGGTTGTAGGATGCCCACTCATATTATACATAGCTACCCCAATTGCACTAGGTGCTCTTCTAGCACAACTTGATGATGCAAGAAAGGAAAGGGCTATTTACTACATCAGTTCTACTATAGTATGGTATCAACTCAATTACACACCAATAGAAAAGGGTTGGACCCACAATAATGGGTTACACTTTTTTGCCTAAATTGACACTAAACTATGAATTTTCACGAAAACTTTCACATTTAGATGCAAATTTCCATTTAATGTTAAGGAGTTTGAACATGAAGTAAATTAGATTATTTTAGGATTTTTTGTGTAGATTCTAGATTTTTTTTTTTTTTTTTTTTTTTTGAGTTGATTTGATTGAATTAATTTTTCTCCGATGAAAATTGCTATGTTATCAAAAACCTAATTTTTAAAAAGTGACATCATTTTTGACACACATAACTTTTTTCTACAATAGATATCAATGTGATTCTTTTGAATTTATTATTTTAACATTCATACCATAGAGGTGATCCGATGTCTTTATTCTTAATATTTCATTTTTTTTTAGAGTTTAAATTTGACCTAACACTAATTTAGACATACATGGCTTTTGACACATGTAACTTATTATAGATTTATCCAATTTCAAAATTTCTCCTTTTGACTGAAAGAGGACTTGAATACAGAGACCCTAGTTATTTTTCAAAAAAATTATTCTCTTAATTACTATTTTTCCATGAGCATTCAATATATAGGTTTATATTTTATAAAGAACCTCTATTCAATTAATGTAAAAAAATGTATACTTAAACTATTTGAAATATATCAAATCCATAGTCATTAGAAAGCTAGTTCTGATTACATGTGTCATTAAAAATGACATATATTAACTACTCCATTTGAACCTAAAAACAAAGCCTGGAAGAAATGAAAACAACAGGAAATATTATAGAATTTTAAAAATGCATCTACTTTAGTAGTTTCGATAGAAACTAACTTTCTATAAAAAGTTTTTTAATAGTTTCAATAGAAACTATTTTTAGTTAGTTTCTATCAAAACTATTTAGGTCAAATTTTGTGTCTAATTAGTTTTGGTAGAAACTAAATAGTTTCTATTGAAACTATTTAGGCCAAAATTTTGTTCAATTAGTTTTGATCGAAACTACCTTCAAAATTATTTTCTATCGAAACTATGTGAGGAGTTTCTGTTGAAAGTTTTAGGGCCAAAAATTCATCTTGCACATTTTTGGACAAATTTCTTCCTCCAAAAAAGTATAACCCACTATTGTGGGTTCAACCAAAGGCTTGCTTAGCCATGGTATTTTCCACTTAGAATTTGTGTCATTATATGTTAAGCCACACTGTGCAACTCATATCCAAAATTAATCCTTTAAAATATTTGTTGTCATGTACGGTGCTCACAGGGAATCTGGCTAAATGGGTCATGCTTCTTAGAAAATTTGACATCCAATATGTCAACTAAAAGGCTATCAAAGGCCAAGCTATAGAAAATCACTTGGTAGATGTGCCTTTGGTTGTGGACCACCCTCTCATTATGGAATTCTTGAATGAACACCTCTACTTAGTAGATGCACAACCATCCTGGAAGTTATTCTTTGATGGATCTCACACATCCCATGGCTTTAGGGCCAGAATACTCTTGGTTATACCTCAGGAAAATTACATTCCCAAATATCTTAAAATATAGTTCCAGTACACCAATAACATCTCAGAGTATGAATCCCTTATTACAGGGCTCAAAATAGTAGTTGAATGGAATATCACCAAGCTATAGGTCTACAAATATTCACAACTTATTATCAAGTAGGCTTTGGATGAATATCTAACCAAGGATGACAAGTTGTAGCCCTACAAGGAGGTTATAAACCATTTAAAGGAGCAGTTTACTCAAATTTGGTTCATGCAAATACCTAGATTGCAAAACAAGGCAATAGATTCCATGGCCACTATTGGTTCACTTTTGGAGATCCTATGAGAGGCTACATAGTATGAATTCTTAGTTGAGTAACTACAAGAGACTACATACAAGAATGATGAATAAACATAGATATGTATCTTGGTTGGTCCTCAATCCCCATGGTACCATGAAATTCACACTTACCTACTAAATGATATCATATCTCCCCATCTCACATGAACCCAATGCTAGAACCTTATTCATAGAGCCTCTTATTATACTATCATAGCTCAAACCCTATATCGTCGTGGCTATCATGATATTATCTCTTGATGTTTAGACCAAAACAAGGTTGCAATGCCTCTCAAGAAGGTACATGTTGGACTTTATGGTGCTCACATGAGCAGAATAGTTCTAGCTAAGCAAATCCTTCAGGCTGGATATTATTGGCCTACTCTAGAGCATGATGCATGCAACTTTTTGAAATAGTGTCTACCCTATCAACAACCTACTAATCTAATCTAAGGCCTAGATCAAGATCTACAACCTATTGCACTGCCATGGTCATTTGCATGGTTGGAGTTTAACCTTGTTGGTGCTATAGCACCTCTCTCTTCAGAAGGATACAAGTAGATAATCTTCACCACTGATTATTTCACTAAGTGGGTAGAAGGAGTCCCCCCTATCACTTCCATAGAAGTTCAAGTGTCCAAATTTATCCTATATCATATCATATGTCACTTCGGCATCCCTGCTACCATTTTACTGAGCATAGAGGTAATTTTCAAAATCTCAATATGGAGGAATCGTGCACTTCCCTTCATAGCCATCACCATTTTTCTAGCCCATACTTCCCACAAGGTAATGGTTAGGTAGAGGCAACTAATAAAACCATACTCAAAATCCTAAAAAAATTGTCAATGATTCTGGCTATGATTGGCATTTATAGATAACCCTTGTCCTATGGGCCTACTGCACCTCATTTCATACATCCACAAGCACATCCCCATACTCCCTGGTTTATGGTGCTGAAGCAATATTACCTATTGAGGTTGAACTCCCATCCTTATGCATTTCTTTCTAGGGCCAAATATCAAATGAGCATTATAGAGTGGCTAGACTTACCCAACTTGACGTACTTAATGAAAAAATACAACAGGCCTATGAGCACCTCATGGTCTACCGAGATCACCTCAAGTGAAACTTCAATAGGAAGGTCCATCCATGCCAATTTCAAGAAGGAGACATGGTCCTTAAAGAAAACATGAAGGTCCAAGCTGAGTGAGAAAAGAAAGGCAAGTTTGAGCCCATGTGGCTTGGTCCTTAAGTGGTCACAACATCTTTTGGCTTAAGGGCCTATCAGCCATCCACACTTGAGGGTGAAGTCCTTGTAAGAATTTTCCTTAGGGAAAAATCACCCAAGATCAAAGAACTCAAGTAGAAGCAAAAAAATACACCAAAAGAGTATGATCAATATGAGAATAAATATCTCAAAACATGTACATACACACTATGAGTGCTTGTATATAAAAGCCTCTAAGATGCATCTAGAATGGTTCTAGAAATAACTAGGAGATAAGCATGAAAACTAGGCACATATCCTCCATTGTGCATGAATATACATGCACCAATGAGAGGATAATTATGACAAGGTGTCTCACATGTAGAGATTTTGTTGACACCATGTGCTCAAATAAAGTGCTAACTCCTATGTTTTCAACATGATAGCTCACAAGAGTACACATACTCCTAGGTGACTAACTAATAAATAATTAAATAATGAATTAACCTAAGTAAACTTAAGTAAAGTGTAAATATTAAATACTTATTTACACTAACACCCCCCCCCCCCCCTTAAGTGCAACTTAGGGGAATGCACTTAAGCTTGTGAAAGCTAGAATGAAATGCACAATGGGTCCCGGCTATGAGACCATGTTAGGTACCCATGTACAAAATGAAATGCAATCTCTCATAAAGTGGAGAAAGAGGGAAAACCTCATGGGAAATCTCTTTCCCCAAAAAGAGAGATGAAAAGACAAGATGCATGGATGGATGGAGTAATCAAGACCCCCCCATTACAACATACATCAAGTATATACAATATAGAAGAAGGACAAAACCCCTTAAGAGGAAAGCCCCCCCCCACCCCCCCCCCATAAAAGAGAAGAAGAAGGAGACAAGGCAGTCTCCCCCCCCCCCCCCCCCCCTAAATGTAGTGTGTCAATCAGTGATAGCTACTCTAGTATAGAAGTTGATCCATGAATGTTGAATAATGTTACTCCCCTTTGGAAGAAACAATGCCATAGGTATAGGTGAGATGCTTCCCCTATGTGTAGAAAGAATCCTAAAGATGAATGATGTCTCTAAAACCTACTCAAATGTCCCTATATTGATACTGATAGTTGCTCCTTCCAATATTGTGAAAAAGAACATGTGCAGATTGAGAAAGGATGGATGGAGAACCTATCCCAAAGAACAATCTATCTCCTCAAATGATAAAGAGACCTTCTATAACTATTGTAAATAAGGATCCACAATCACATCAATCTATAACACTGATCATGTAGAGAATGGACAAGAGGGTCAAAGAGAGCCCTCACAACAATTGGAGAAGGATCTTCCTCAGCAAAGAGAAGATATAGATCATCAATGATGTCTCCCAAATCTAATATGTGTGACTCCACAAAAAAACCTAAAATATCTATCAAGAAGTCATCCATTGATGCTAGAGCTAGAAGACAAGGTGTACCCTATTGTACTAGATCTATCACTATGGAAATGGATGAAGTATTCACCTCAACAAAGAGAAGACAAATATCAACGATGGTGTCTCCCACATCTTCAATGTGAGACTCCATGAATATACTTGCAATGTCTAGAAGGAAGTCATCCTATGAAGCTGAAGTAGGAAGACATGATTTTTCCTACTGCACTGAATCAGAAGCATCTAAGGCTAGAACTGGATCAGTAGTATCAACAAGAGTATCAAGAGGTGTGATCTCATCTAGAGTTGAAGGAACCATAGTTGAAGTGACTAATGATAGAATTTATTCTAGAAAAGGAGGAACTTTGGGATCTCCATATTCTTTCCAAAGAGCCATCCAAATATAAAAAGGGTGAATGAGATTTTTAATGATAGATCAACAATCATAATTGATACTAAATATAATGATATCCAAGAGTCTATTAACAAGTGGTTTTTCTTCAGTGTTAGAGATCAATTTTTTGGAACATAAATAAGGAAATACTTCCTTATGCTCACTTCTTAGATGATCAATAATTAAAGCACCCCATTTGTGATTGTTCCTTTTTGTCAACGAGGGTCTAATTTATCGACATGTGCAACAAAACTCCTCCATGAGATCAATAAATGTATGCACCCCCCAAAATAAAAAAATAATCAATCAACCCCTCCTAATGTATGATTTGGCATTTAGTGTGATAGCCACATTCCAATTTATGACCTATTTCTAAAAGTAGTATTTCTGTCCACAAAACCTATAATCTAATTACGGATCTGGAAAGTACACAAAAAATATGCACTTTCAAAAAAAAATAGAGCTTGATTATGTGTCCAAATGAGCTCATACTAAGCATTTGAAGTGGTAAAAATTAGGATTTGCAAGTTGTAGAAAACTTTAGGAACAAAGATCTCAACCCACCTGCACTAATGTGTAGATAATGAAATTCTACCCCAAAACAAAAAAAATTGCTCACAAAAAGGAGTTTGTATTAGGGAGATATCACTGTTTGAAAATCATTGCTATAATTATTTTTCCTAAATGACTACCGTCGCACCTCCAAAAATTAAATGGCTCTAGAATTTGCCTCAAAAGTCTGATTTGGATGAAACAAAATTTGATTTGGTAGTTTTTTGACCTTCTAAATGTGATGCAAATATCTTATTTGCACCAATAAGCTTCAATTTTCACCTACAAAAAACCTCTCCTACTAACCTAATGGCCATAAAAAATTTGGAAAATAATGCAAATTTGAAAAAAATATCAGAGATGTAAATAATAAAATATGCAGATCTTGAAATTTAAATTTAGAGAACTGAAACAATCATACCAATTCTACAAATTGGATCTTTGGGTTGCCAGTTTGCAAAAAAAATGTTGCCTCAATTTTGACTATGGCCCAACATAGGTGAATTTATAGTCAATTCACTGAATTGACATTTTAGACACAATGGCAAGGTCCACGTTGGCTCTAGATGCTCCCAATATCTGCAGATACTCTAGATCTAGGTCGAGCTCCTGAAGAAAGAATGGTCTCGAATGGCTATGTGAAGAGAATCTCCCCAAGCTCTGATACCATGTAAGAATTTTCCTTAGGGAAAAATCACCCAAGATCAGCGAACTCAAGCACAAGCACAATAGTAGACCAAAAGAGTATGATCAATATGAGAATGAATATCTCAAAACATGTACATACACACTAGGAGTGCATGTATATAAAGGCCTCTAAGATACATCTAGAATGGTTCTAGAAAGAACTAGGAGATAAGCATGACAACTAAGCACACATCCTCCATTGTGCATGAATATATGTGCATCAATGACAGCATAAGTATGACAAGATATCTCACGTGTAGAGATGTTGTAGACACCATGTACTCAAATAAAGTGCTAACTCCTATGTTGTAGACACCATGTGCATAATTAGAGTGCTAACCCCTATGTTGCCAACATGACAACTCATAAGAGTACGCATACTCCTAGGCGACTAACTAATAAATAATTAAATAATGCATTAACCTAAGTAAACTTAAGTAAAGTGTAAATAGTAAATACTTATTTACACCAATAGTCTTGAATGATCCCACCAACATCATTCACCTCAAGAAATTCTACGCCTAAAAATCCTTAGTGTGTCATGCCCCCTTTAAGGGAGAAAAATGAGGAAAGAAAGAAAAAAATTAGGTAAAGCAAAATGAGTGTCCAATGGTGAAAACTTAGCAAGTCAAGCACCTTAGATAGGTACCCTAGTGAAAACCTAGCAATTAGGCACCAAGCGTACTTAGCCTTTTCATTATCTATCAATGACATAAATCTCCCCCATTACCCCTTCATACTCCATTGCCCATCTTCCCCTTTTCCAAGGTATTCCCCATAGTTTCACCTTCACACTCTCAAACAACTCATAGTGTTTCCTTTCAACATCCATCAGTTTGAACATCTTACCTAGATCCTATATTCTATTTGTAGTTCATATATCTATCCCATCCTTATATCCTACCACATGTATCATATCAGTTGTATTTTATCCTTGTACCCTACCACATGTATCATATCAAATGTATTTTATCCTTGTTTCCTACTACATGTATCATATCAGGTGTATCTTATCCTTTGTACCATTTCTATGTATCATATCCTTGTAACAATAGTAGTACTTTATATATCATACCCAGGGTACCTAAATAATTGTATTACATCAATGTTATCTCCTCATCTAGAGCTTTTCCCCATGATACACACACCTACTACTATATTCTATCATACATTCCCGAGTCATCTACCCTTTGTACAATCATGCTTGTACATTTTTCAATCTTATAGTGAGACCACATGTCATTAGTCAGTTGTCTATAGAAAGGTTCGATTGCCAATTTTATCCTCATCCCAAACATACTATCACTAGGCCCCTATAGGATGCATCCTTCCTTATATTTAACCTTGGCCTATTAGTATCTAGTCCTACTAATCTCTTTGGGAAAAGGTTACTTCATCATGAATTTATTGTTTCTTTTGATCTTGGGTTTTTTGTGCAAATTATTCAAGTAGGTCATTTCCAAGTGACTTAGTTGTTCCCTCCTCATGGTCATCGTGGTCTTCTATATCATGGTGTGCTTTGACTAGGGAAACTCTAAAGCATAGTTTTGACCAAGGTCTTTTTTTGCTTTTGAGTTAGTTGGATATCACTGTTACATATTCCAAACATGTTTTCATTCATGATTACATGATGTAGTTGGGAAATATCATTTTCTTGTGGATCACCTAGCATCATTTCCACACTAATTTCTCTAGAATTCATATGTGATTTTGGGGCAATCCTTGTGTCCTTGTTTGAGTTAGTCCTATGTAATATTGGGGAAAAGGCCTTGATGTTCCTAGTAACCTTGGCATGTCCCTAATATTCCTATATCAAATAAAGTGCTCACACTACATGGTGGTACTTCTTTATGAAGTATCCCACCCTCAAGCTTCCAATATATCCTCTCACTCTAACCACTTTTTTGTCCCATTGAAACCAATTGCTTGTTTGTACCACCCTCATGCACATTCATACTTGCACCCCCTACACATTCTCTTCCTACATTATGCCTATCCTCTTGGCCCCCTTTCTCTCACTAGCTATTATGTACCATGTTCTCACATTTCCCCATCATCTTGATCTCCTACCCAATTCCATCCCCCTAAGTCTTCTATGCATGTTATGTTTAAAGTTGTGCATGTTGTTCCTCCCTCCTAACTTCAACCCTACTTGATCAATCATATGTTGCACTATCCTCCTATACCCCACATGTATTTCCCTATCACCCTACTTACCTTTCATATTGTAATCGCTTATCTTCCCTACATTCCTATAAATCCTTTCTCTTATTTTCTTCATCACTTACATCAACTACATCCTTTCTTTACATCACCCATCTTTTTCACCCCTTCGGATCCTTCCATTATTAGAATCTTTCAATTCAATTTCTTTATCCTTAAACATTTAGTTCATCTTCATTCTCACACTCTTGAAAAGTATAAATCCCTAGGCTAAGGTTTCACCATCATCAATTACGTTCTTTATCATAGTTCACTATCCTAGCCCTAAGTTCATCTACCTTATTTTCTATCATCCTAACTAAAAATTCTTGGTGAATCATTTTTTGACATCATACTCTTAAAAGTCAACATCTCATATTTTTCAAGTTCATTCTTTATCATAGATCATTATCCCAGATTGAGTTTTGTTAATCATATCCCACCATCATAATTTTTCCTACATCCTATTTTTCCCATCATAGATTATGTTTATTTCTTATCCATCAGCATCCTAGTGTTCAAATTATTTACCATGTTGTATCATCATAGATTGTGTTCATTTACCTTTATCATAGTTTAGATTTATCTTACCACATTTCCCTATGATAGATTCAATTCATTCATCACATATTAGGAGCCTTAATCATATTTTATCCAGCCAATCTTTTCATTCATTTCTCATATCTTATCATCATAAGCTTTGAGTCCATTGATCACATTTTATCATCACAAGTTTGTGTTCATTTATCAATTATGCTTTATCATCATAAAAATCACATTCATTTTATCATAGTTTGTGTAGAATTTTTTGTCATAATTTAAAGTTTCTTTTTAGCATAATCATCATCATAAGTTTGCATCCATCTTTATCCCATTTTTTTATCATACATTCACATTTCATCTCTTAGGTCATGGTTTTATTATTATTATACACATTCATTTCCATTTATCTTTTCCAAAAGTCCAAACACATTGCATGCATCCATTCCTCTTTTAAGTTTGTTCTAAATTATTTTTCATTATCATAAACACAATTTTTCAAAATCTCATCATAAAGCACATCCTATTTTGTATCATGAATATATTAGCACTATCCAACCAAATCATATCATAAACAACACATCTTGCATCATAAACATATTAGCAGTATCAAAATTAACTCATCATAAACATCATATCCTACATCACAAACTGTTAGCAACATCATGTCTCTCAAAATACATTGCATCATGCATACAAACACATCAGTCTCTCATCTACATCTAATCTAAATATCCACATCATAAAAAAAAATATGACATCATAAGTCTGTACATCCATATCCCACCCCAAAGAATGACCCTATATATATATATATATATATATATATATATATATTCCAAAGTTTAAAAGAATAAATCACCCATTCCTACAAAAATAACAAAGTCCATCATATTCTAGATACCTCGTATCCATATCATACAAATAACCATATCAATACATCAGGTCTGTACCTGCAAAAATACATCCAATAGTAGATCCAAAAAAAAAAAAAAAAACATATCACTACTCTCCCTCATCTGTCACCTCCTCATCATGGGACTCATAGGGATCCCTCTTTGCCCCTGGTGTTGTTGCTAGTGGAGGTGGTAGCCTCATCTATCCCCCGCCCATACATAAGCCCTCTACCTCATCCCTTCTCCCACTCATCCCTTGGTCTTGTCTTTGGATCTACCCTATCTTATGGCTCCACCCTGTGTGTTGAGACCCACCTATCCTCTGTGAGCTCCTAGTGCTCCATCCACTCTCTCCCCCTCCATGCATGCCTATGTGGGTCCTAGTTGTCCCTAACCATATCAGTCACCTATAATTCTCAATATGATCCACTAAAACCATTATATGATATCTCCACTAATAAAACCCTACTCTCTCCCTCAACTCCTCCACCTCCCCCTGCAACCTCGTCAACTCATCCATCCCTCCACCTACCACCATCTCTACTCTCAAGGTTGCCACCTCCACCACCAACCTATCCCTCTCCTCCTATAAAATGTCCATCCACAACTATAATGCCTATCTCTCTAGCATTACCACCTCTAACCTCCCCTCCAACCGACCACCCTCCACTTGAAGTATCCCCACCTCTATCCCTACTCTCTCTGCCTATCCCCTCACCACATCATGCTCATGTATCAACTGATCCTACTCTATCTTGATTTGATCCCTCTCTATTGGATAACAGCCTCATGTGTCTACTGCAAGGATGCATATCAACTTACTACTCCATCATCTCCTCCCCTTGACAATGAGCCCCCTCTACCACTCCCATATCCTCCACCTACTGGCCCCTATGGCCTCTACTCCTCCACCTATGATCTCCTCTCCATCATTAGACTTTCCTTTTGTAGCACCTCTCTCACACCCCTTTGTCTCTACCTAATCAGCCCCTCCTCCTGTGCCATCACCTTTGACCATTGTTGTAGTCCCCTAGCTACATATCTACCCTATCTAGCTACCTGGGCTATCTCTCTTACTATACTACAACTCTCATCACCTATGCTCAACCTACTAGCCTTAGCCATTGAAACCAATATTATTACTCCTATATAGAGCCCCCATCTACCACTTTACCAAACCAATCCCACTACTATGGCACTAACCCCTACCAAGCCTGTGTTGGTATTATGATACATTTTTGTCATTAGTTACAACACTTATTGGATTCTGAATGCTTACCGAGCTCTCACCGGACATTCCTTTGTAAGCCAAGCTTTACCTAGTTCTCAGTGTTTACCGAGTGATCGAGGTGAACAAATAAGTCAGTGTTTAACGAGTGATCGAGGTGAACAAAGCAGCCAGTGTTTACCGAGTGTTCGAGGTAAAGAAAGGAATCAGTTTTGACCGAGTGAAGATGTACTTAGTAATGACCAAGAACTTCGTGATAACCGAGCTCCTAAGGTTATCAATGAAATTAATTTTACCGAGCTCAGACGGTTATCAAGGAAACTAACTATCACCGAGTCACAAGGTTCTATCGAGTGTTTCCTTTGATCACCGAGCTATAGTTTAGATAGAAGTGTTCACCGAGTGACATCTCTTCTACCGAGTCTCCAGTGGTTACCGAGTTCAGAACTACTCGAAGTGTTTAGTATGGACCGTGCCTTCACTTCTACCAAGTGCATGACGATGTCGAGTAACACAGTGGACGCCGAGTATTAGAAGGATACCGAGTCAGTTCAGTGAACCCAAGTTTTTACCTTGGGCCGACTTTGTATAGAGATTTGCACTTGTTGTTTTGGCCGACCTTGCATGTATTGTTTATTTGGATGGTATATATATGCAATGTATTGTATCATTCAAATGTAATGGTAATGGTAATGGTAATGAATTAAAATGTGAAAGTGTGAAAGAAATACATGCGTGCGAAAGTATGTGTGCTGAGTTGTGAAGGTATTCAGCAAGGTCAAGTTTTGGAGCAGAAAAGTTTTATCTATCACATCAAGGTGAATCAGAGCATAGCGGATCTTATCAGCAATCAGTTGTAATCAGATCCACTGTTTCATTCTAACAGGTGAATCAATTTTTGTAAATCCTTTAACAAGGTAGACCTAACAGTCTTTTGTAAATCTCCTAACAGAGTGCATACTTTATTGTATGTTTTTAAATCCTCTAACAAGGTGGATCTAGCAATCCTTTGTGCTCCTAACAGGGTAGATCACCGGAAGTGGTCATTGTAAGCCTTAACCGGCCAACTTCATACTGCAGTAATGAAGCTTTGTGGGTTTCATCCCCACCCCAGTTTTACTTTCTATTTGGAAGGTTTCTGGGTCACCAAATCTGTGTGTTCAAGTGTTGCAAATGATTTTGTTTCATTCTTACAGTAGGTTACTTGGATGAATGGTGAATATATCAGTATGCAGTTTTATTGTTTGAAATTTTAAAAGTTACTGATTCACCCCTCCCCTCTCAGTAACTTGTCATATCTTGAATATTTCCAACAATTGGTATCAGAGCAATAAGGTTCTCAAGATAAAAGTTTCACAACTTGAGCAAAGATCAAGGACAATGGAGATATTCAGACTTGACAAAACTATTGAGAATGAAAAGCTAGATCTGAAAATGGCCATGGCTCAACTCAATGAAGCAAAAGAGCATCTTTCACAATCCTTGAAAAGAAGAAAAGAACTTGCAAGGAAAATGAATGACCATCAGTATGTTGAAGAAAAGATTGAAGATCTCTCACCATCAAGTAGTTCAGATGAAGCTGACAAAGCAATCAAAGAACTTTTAGAAAAGAATGGATCTCTGCAGGAAGAATTAAGAAAGCTCAAAAGGGAACAAGAAATCCAGTCCATCAGGCTATGTGAAATCTTGGAGCAAAGGAACAAGGCAGCTGAAGACTTAGAGGTAAGGAATAATCAATCCTCTCAGCTTGAAAATCTTGTAACTCAATTATCTAATGCAAATGAAGAAATTATGAATCTAAGATCTGAGAATGAGAATTTGAGAAATGACTTAATTACTGAAAGGCAAATCAATACAAGCTTACAAAGTGATCTAATCTCTGAAAAAAAAGTCAATGAGAGAATGGTAAAATCTCAAAAGGACATGGATCAATTGAATCTGCAAAATGAAGAAAAAAATGGTAAAGCAGGCCTTGGATACAAGGAAGAAGGTGAATCCTCCAAACAAGGTACTCAAAAGAATCAAAGACCTACTTGCAGCCACTGTGGTAAGTTAGGTCATACATCTAACAGATGTTGGAGCAATGGAAAAGGAAAATTTAATGGAAAGTGCTACAATTGCAATTAGCATGGACACAAAGCCAATGAATGCAAAGAGAAACCGAAATTTGAAGCTAAATGTCACAAATGCCAAAAGCAAGGTCATAAGGCATCACAATGCAAATCCAAATCATTTAATCTAGCTGAACAAATTGTCAAAGAAATATTTGGTTGGGACTACAAAACTTGGTGCAGATGTCATTATTGTGGAGAATATGGTCATACTGGCATAAACTGTGCAAGGCATCACCTAAGAAAAAGGGATACCACTGTAAGATGTTATACATGTACAGAACTTGGTCATATATCTAAAAACTTCATGAACATAAAGAAAGTCGAGGATGAGAAGAAAATCAAAGTAGACAATATTCGGAAGCAAATGAAGTAGCAATGGATTCCTAAGTCTACCGAGCCAGATAATTCAAGTGATGGAAAGGTCACTCAAGAAGTGAGTGACTCTACCATTTCCAATTAAGACTCATCAGGATAAGACCAGGACTGTATCTACAAAGCAATATCCTAAGCAGTCCTAGAATGAAAATATGATCAAATCAGTATTTCAAATACATCAGGATCATGGTCGGTACATGACCTTACCGAGCTCAGTCGGGTGCAATAAGGCTTCTTTCACCAAGTTGCACTTACCGAGCATGGTTGGTTCTTCTCTTACCGAGTTAAGGTCGGTTTAACCTATTTTCTTTTGGTCACCAAGTTGTGAAGTTTAAGCCGAGCTAGTGGATGACAGTCTGTCGATCGCAGCTACCTCCGTACTGAACATTAATGGCAAATTTTTCATCAAAAGGGCAGATTTTGACCTCATTTTTCATCGCGAATTCGAGATTTACACAAAAAAAAAGGGCTTTCAAGTGAGTTCAAGCGATTTGAAGAGATTTTCCAGGGAAGTATTCTTACGAAACCTTTTCACTCATCGAGAAGCAATGGCATCCGCAAGCACCAGCAGCAGCAAGGCGAAGAAGGGTTCTGAAATGCTTGTGAAGGGAACGGAATGGAAGGCACCTACGTTCAAGCTCGTTCCTGCCATCGCTGAATCGCTCGATCCCAATGGAGCTCAATCATAGATTCCACCCAAGGTACTCCTCGTGAACGACATTCGCACTCATTTTAAGTGTGCTATTCAAGAAATAGGGACATTGGACATGGATAATGCCCTAGTGGAGTTATATGTAAATGGTTCTCTCAAAATTGAGCACAAGCATTTGGAAACTAAAGGTTTCACTCACATCGCGCATATGCCTAGAAACTTCCAAACCAAATGGATTAGGTATATCTTGAGTCAAGTGCATAATGGTCAGTTGTGGTTGGAACAACCCGTTTTGATAACCAAGAAGATGATTCACAAAATCACGGGTCTCCCGATGCTCAGCAAAGCCAAAACCACTAAAACCCTAGGACGGGATGAGTTACAGAGGCAAACCCTAGCCGAGTGGGATGGTAGAGGCTTGAAGGTTAACACTGTAACAGATCCGGAACTAAGATTTGGCATACATATTATTGCATATAAGTTATATAGTTCCAGTAGGTTAAATAGTGTACCATGTGAAGCTGTGGATTTGGCCCTGAAAATTGTAAAGAAGAATCTTGAGTTTGATCTGTCAGAAGTAATGTTGAAGTAGTTAAACAAGAACATGGATAGTATAAGGACATCAAAGAATAACCCCTATAAATTTGGATCTCTGTTAATATGTTTACTATTTTATGTACAAAAATTCTTTCCATCAAAGGGAACCATAGAATGGAGAAAAGATGTCCCAATTTTGTATCAGATTAAAGAGTTTATAGCAGAGATGGGAGAAAATTTTGATAGTATCATGGATAAATATTTTGAAGACTTTAAGGAGAGGATGAATAACCGATTCAGAATTCCTCCTAGGCTTGTTGAAGAATATAAAGATGACGTATGTTTTATGGTTGACTGTGACAAGGTGTACATACAGGCAGTTAGACCCCGAACTGCATGGGTGAAACCTCTTCCATATGAGGTAAATATTGATGAAACAAGGGATATAATTGAAGCACTAGTAAATGAGCCAGTAGACCCAAGGCAATGGATTTTTGGTACTTATGATGAAGCAAAGGCCAGAATTGAACTGGAAATCAAAATTCCACAGGCCATCAACAAAGGTAAGAGGAAAGTGGCCAAACTGAAAATTGCAATGGGTCCTCTTATGCTCACCGAGGGAAAAAGTGAAGATAAAGAAAGTGAAGAAGAAAAAGAAGGAGAAGAAGAATCAGAAGAAGAGCAACCGGCAAAGAAGAAAGGCAAGGTAATCATTACCAAGCCCAAGAAGCAGCCTACTACAGTATTTACTCAGAGGACAAGAAAAGGTATTCAGGAACCTGTATTGGTCAAGCCTGCACCTACATTCGAGCAAAGGCTCAAATCATTGGAAGAAGGAGCTGGCATCACAAATTTCAAGGCATTGAAATTTGAGACAAGGACTGATGCAGAGAAAATGCAGATTGAGGAACTGGTACTTAACAAAATGGGAAAATGGAAATACTCCCCGGACCAGATTGCTCCTCATATCTCTAAAGAACTACTGGAGAGAGTACAATCAAGATGGGAGTTAGCCACCAAGACGGTAAAAGATATATATGAGCAATCCCTGAAGAATCTTCGGCCTAGTCTCACTGGAGCAGAGGTAAAATCTGAATTGAAAACCTATGAAGGTAAAATGATGATCAGATTCCACACTTGTTTGATTTTGATCAAAGATATAGAGCATGTTGTAAATGATGCTACAAACATGTGGAAAAACATCTATCATCTACATAAGCCCAGTGTAGACCCAGTAGAAATAAAGGATGATGATAGCAGCAGCAGCAGTGATGAATCAGATAGCGCTCCATCCATCACAGTTACACCAGGAGAGTTGCATGCAATGATGGAAGAGAAAGAGGAAGAAGACAAAGAGGAAGAAGCTAAAGAGGAAGATAAGGAGGATGATCTGGTAAAAATTGCAGCAGTAGTTATTGCATCCCTTCCTCACTCCCCAGCTAAACCTGTGACATCATCAAGGTTGGAGTCAGCTTCAGCAGGTTCATCTACACCAGATTTACCATCTACACCTGCCATATCTCAGCTCCAGGTATCATCAGTGGAAGTGACTACCACTTCATCTACTGAGCTACATCCCTCTTCGTCTACCGAGCTGCACCCCTCTTCATCTACCGAGTTGGCCTCCTCGACTCCATCATCATCAGTTGGTATTGCTGTCAGTTCTCCAATTTTGACTACTCCAATTTGTTCTACAATTTTTTCGCTATCTACTTCAGGCACAGTGAGCTTAGATACTATATTACCGAGTGTATCACCATTTTTGGCCAGTACTCAAATTTTTGACCCTGTACATACTCCTATTGGCACTCAACCCTCAAGCATCCCAGTTTTTACTGCTAGTCCTTCTATCTCTACTGTTGTGTCTATTCCAAAGGTCAAACCAGTCATCTCAGAAGTCAAACAAAAGCAACCATTAAGACTTATGATCACTGGAAAGGAAATTCCTGAAGACATTGACTTGGACACAAAGATAGTAATTCCAAAGATTGACTTTGATAATGCTACCATTGAAGAAATGAGGTATGCTAGTCAACTTATTGAGAAAAAGGCTACTCAGATGCAGTTAAGATCGGAAAGGGATAAGGAATACAGGATAATTGAGGATACCTGGAACATAATTACTGAGGCTATAGGTGTTGATGTTGATACTTCTCAACACATTTTGATTCAATTGGAAGAGGCAGTTAATAAATTCAATAAAGATGCCTCCGGACAAGAAAAGCTGATTGAGCGTGCAGCAAAGAAATTTTATAATAAGGTGTTGGGGCACATTGCCCAGAACATTGCAATAAATCAGGTTGCATTAACCTCAGTTTTGGCAGATATGAAAAATTCTTTTAATAATATAACATCTCTTTTTTCTAAGTTTTGTGATGTTACCGAGTACACTAAGGGAATAAGAGAGAAACTAAATAAAATTGATGAGGATCTGAAGGTGAGCACACAGAACTTGAAGCTTGACCCCAGTTCAAGCTCATCTCATCACCTCAGGATCAAATTTTTGTCAGAGAAGCAGGCAGAGCTATTGAGAGAAGAGGCAAGAATCCGATCTACATTGATAGATATCCAAAACATGATCCTTCCCATCATGGATTCAATGCAGAAGCACATTACACATTCAAAGACATTAATCCATGATAATAACTTCTCCATTGCAGATCATGTGATTGAACTTTTGGCTGAAGTTCAAGTAGCTCTTTCCACCTGCAAAATTTTGCAAGAGAATTGGGATAAGACTCTCCAGCTTATTCTTCAGGTACATTCAGAGTTCATCTCTTATTTTGGTGTTTCTATATAAGTATATATATTCTTTTATTCTTTGGCATTATTGTCAAAAAGGGGGAGATTATTGTTGGATATGTATACTATGGGCGAATAAGTGTTTTCGGAAAAATTGTACAAAGGAAGAGATATACAGCTCATGTAAATACTGTATGTACATTCTATGGGGGATTTGTATATAACGAAGCTATGTATATTCAGAATCAGTCATCAGCATGTCAGATAAATTTTGTCTCATAAGTGTTTTTGTCACTAATGCCAAAGGGGGAGATTGTTGGTATTATGATACATTTTTGTCATTAGTTACAACACTTATTGGATTCTGAATGCTTACTGAGCTCTCACCGGACATTCCTTTGTAAGCCAAGCTTTACCTAGTTCTCAATGTTTACCGAGTGATCGAGGTGAACAAAGAAGTCAGTGTTTACCGAGTGATCGAGGTGAACAAAGCAGCCAGTGTTTACCGAGTGTTCAAGGTAAAGAAAGGAATCAGTTTTGACCGAGTGAAGATGTACTTAGTATTGACTGAGAACTTCGTGATAACCGAGCTCCTGAGGTTATCAAGGAAATTAATTTTACTGAGCTCAGACGGTTATCAAGGAAACTAACTATCACCGAGTCACAAGGTTCTATCGAGTGTTTCCTTTGATCACCGAGCTACAGTTCAGATAGAAGTGTTCACCGAGTGACATCTCTTCTACCGAGTCTCCAGTGGTTACTGAGTTTAGAACTACTCGAAGTGTTTAGTATGGACCGTGCCTTCACTTCTACCGAGTGCATGACGATGCCGAGTAACGCAGTGGACATCGAGTATCAGAAGGACACCGAGTCAGTTCAGTGAACCCGAGTTTTTACCTTGGGCCAACTTTGTATAGAGATTTGCACTTGTTGTTTTGGCCGACCTTGCATGTATTGTTTATTTGGATGGTATATATATGCAATGTATTGTATCAGTCAAATGTAATGGTAATGGTGATGGTAATGAATGAAAATGTGAAAGTGTGAAAGAAATACATGCGTGCGAAAGTATGTGTGTTGAGTTGTGAAGGTATTCAGCAAGGTCAAGTTTTGGAGCAAAAAAATTTTATCTATCACATCAAGGTGAATCAGAGCATAGCAGATCTTATCAGCAATCAGTTGTAATCAGATCAACTATTTCATTCTAACAGGTGAATCAATTTTTGTAAATCCTTTAACAAGGTAGACTTAACAGTCTTTTGTAAATCTCCTAACAGAGTGCATACTTTATTGTATGTTTGTAAATCCTCTAACAAGGTGGATCTAGCAATCCTTTGTGCTCCTAACAGGGCAGATCACCGGAAGTGGTCATTGTAAGCCTTAACCGGCCAACTTCATACTGCAGTAACGAAGCTTTGTGGGTTTCATCCCCACCCCAGTTTTACTTTCTATTTGGAAGGTTTCTGGGTCACCAAATCTGTGTTTTCAAGTGTTGCAAATGATTTTATTTCATGCTTACAGTAGGTTACTTGGATGAATGGTGAATATATCAGTATGCAGTTTTATTGTTTGAAATTTTAAAAGTTACTAATTCACCCCTCCCCTCTCAGTAACTTGTCATATCTTGAATATTTCCAACAGCCTGTAGTAATTCCTCTCTAGAACACTAGCCCAAACATCAACACTAGCTCACATGTGGCACACTGATACCAGTTTGGCTCCCCTAGAGCCACCTACACCCATCCAAACTACCACAAGGCCCTATCCAATGAGTACTACTCAGTAATATATTGCCATCACCCATAAATGAAATTGAGTGATGTGGTGTAAGGTAAATTTTGTCCCTCCTCTGCCCATGGCCCCAAACCCATGTATGGTCTCCATACCACCACCTGAATCTTATCTATTTGAATCTGCCAGCATTCCACATCCTTTGTATGATGGTATGTCAGTGGCTTCCCCCAACTATAAGAAACTAGAACTAGTAAATCTGGACTCAATTTTTAATGAATTTTGGTCAAAATTTCAACCTAGGTTGGTCAAAATTTTGACCAAGTAGTTGGTGGCATTTTTTCTTGTTAAATATTTGATCAACTTGTATATGGTCAAAATTTCAACAAATACATTTGTCAAAAAAAATTGTCTCTGCCAACTCTCATTTTTTATTTTTGGTTGAAACTTTGACCAATTCTTGGTGGAAAACTTTCAAGAATTGGTCAAAACTTTGACCACTTTTCTATAGAAAAATTTCAATAATTGGTCAAAATTTCCACCAATGTATGGTCAAAAACTTTCTAGAAATGGTGAAAATTCTCAGTAGAAAAATATCAAGAATTGGTCAAAATTTCCACCAATTCTTTGTCAAAAACTTTCAAGAACTGGTGGAAATTTTGACCAATTCTTCGTAGAAAGCTTTGAAGAATTGGTTGAAATTTTCACCAATTCTTTATGTCTTCAAACCTGGTCCAAAATCACCTTTCTTTGATAGAAGAGTGCTTATATTTTCTATAAATCCTATTGGAATTTTTTTTTATGACTTCTTATAATGCATCACTTTATTGCTTTGTTAATAACCAAGGAAGGGCACGTGTATTTATGTGGTCTCCATTGCTATTTGATTTAATGAAATCTTTTAGTGCATGATTGGATTCATGAATGTCAATACAAATTTTGGCAACTTTTTCTCAATCACACCTTCCATCCAATATTTTCCATAGTGTCTTTGTTACATTCTTTCCAATATGCATAGCATCAAACAAATTCACGATTGGGAGTGTTAGGATAAACCACGGACAGAAATAAAAACTACATGCAAATATAACCAATAACAAAAAATAATAGAACACACAGAAATGAACACAAGGCACCAAGATTTAACATGGTTCACCCAATCCCTGGGCTACGTCCACCAAACAGCAAGTTCGATCTTATTACAATCCAGTGATTACAACCTGATTACAATCCGTAATCCCTTACAGCTCAATACTGCCGCAAGAACCAATTTCGTATCACCACATATGAAAAATACCCAACCCTAAGCCCTTTTTATACAAGTATTAAACCGCTTTAGGGTTATAACATGTCGGCCATATGTCGGCCATAAATGTCGGCTACTTCCCAAAAAAAAAAAAATTCAGGGCGATGCCCCGATCCCCACTATTTATAAAGTATGTACAGTACTTTCCTGATTAGTCACCACAATCTAACAGGGAGATCCTTGTAGTATGGTAACCTAATAAATTGAGTAGGATAACTTTTCATTCCTCTAGGATGTTGGTCATTGATGCCTTCACAACCTTCACAAGCATCAATTGCATCATTAGTAAATATAAGACAATATCAAAATACAAATTTTAAACTTCAGATGATAAACTGGACATTAGCTCGACAATTTAGTCGATCGTATTCCAACTTCCATAAAGGAGGTGTCATTCTTTGTAACATTGATGATGTCTCTTCTTTCCCATTAAAAATATATATTTTTGGTAATTCAATACTTATGATTATTGTGGAGAAAGTGCCTAAACTCACTAAATACCTACTTTCCTAAACTTCTTGAATGATGAGATTTCATCTTCGGACCACAAACTGGACATGCAAATTTCCCTTTGTCTGAAGACCTAAATGATAATGTATAATTATCATGTGTGACTTAAGCATAAAAAAGTAATGTGGAAGATTTATAACAGACCAAAAATATGTGATCTTAAAAATATAGCATACCATAAAAATGAGTTAGCCCAGGGGCATCATGTATTGTCCATACAAGTATTGCATGGAATTGAAATTGTCAATGTCCTATTGGTCTAGAGATGTCATACATAGTGACACCATTATATAACTTCAACAACTTGTCAATTAGGGGCTCAATATACACATTCATATCTTTGACTTGGTACTTACCTTGTAATTTAATGAACATAAACATTACATAATTATTATGACCATTTTCATGCACTATTTATAAATTAATTTAGATAAATTTTAAATGAAAAAAATACCTAGCACAATTTTTGACAACATTATGTGCTCCCTCTTTATGGACAAGTAGGAATGTAATAGTTAATAAAAATAATAGGCAACACTAAGTAATTAGATCTCATATCTCTAAATGGATTGACATCCTCTGCTACCAATGAAAGCTTTAGATGACAAGGTTTTTCTTTAAAGTGTGACCATGTTTCTTCTATTTCTTTAAATGTAGAACCATCTGCAGGCATTCACATAATGCCATCTTGACTTCTATTGCATGTATGGTAATCCATAAATTGTGTCAAGCTAGTGCACCTCAATAATTGTTGAAGACATGGAATAATGGTAATGTACTGAAGAACCTTGTGAGGCACCATTTTTGTTATTCGATCTAACCAATATCTAATAATATGATAATCAGGGAATTCTATTGCAAATTCATGTTGTTTATGATATATAATGTGATCATTCGAACATGCATGTATTGTCTAAAACTTCATTCCAATCTGAGTCATAATGGTAGATAAGTATTGGTACGAATGAGAAAAAATGTTTGATGGTGGTAAAAAAAACTCACCTACCAACCTACAACCAAAAATATGCATTGTTAATATAATAAATAGTAATTTTATGCTAACATTGAAGATGACAAAAATGGCATACCTTAGCATACATGGCATTACTACATTGGATAAACCATTCATAACCTTTAAGTTCATCAAAAACACTATAGTTGAGAGAAGAATTGTTTCAGAGCCTTCGTATAGGGGCTTTTGTGCCTTCTAAAGTACAGGTATATCAAGACCATCTTCATCATCATTATCAAATACACTTATACCATCATCATGAGCCTCTTCATCACCTACTCCAATACCATCTTCTTCATTCATGTCCTCTAACACATTATCTTCTTTCATGGGAGTGTTATTCTTAGCTTGGATATTCACATCTCCATGTTCCTCCAATAGGAAATCCACATTCAGTAATGGAAAAAAATCATGGCCCCCTTCAACGTGACCATGTTGCCTACAATGACTCTAGGTTGTTGTGATTAGAATTCTTTCATTCTTTTAGCCCTTACACTTTTTGCAAGGACAATTATATTTATCAGTGTTTCTTTGAAATTGAGACCACAATGTAGCCATTGTCTCGTTATTTTATTTTGGGTTCATGTTGTTAGGTGTGACCACATATGGTTTGAAAGAAAATTTTGATCTAACTAATGTGTATATTATTTGCAAAGGACATGTTGTACTTAATGTTTATATCTACACATATGGTTTTGAAAGAAAAATTTGGTGTAACTAATGTGTTCTCTAATTGTAGTCTAATTAATTCTTGAGATAATTGTAGTCTAATTATTACGTAGACTACAAGTAGATATAAAGCATGTGTACCTTTTGGTGAATAGAAATTAGAAACTATTCTAGTGGTCTCTTATGTGTTGTTAATGATGTAAGAAATCTTCTATTTTGTTAATGTTGCAACAAATATCTACACAATAGAATATGGCAAATAGTCACAATAAATAGTGCAACATATGTACATCTTTCATTGCCTAATCTCTGTGCATTCATATAAGAGGGGTTGCCAAATATCTACAATGAATGTAGTATAAATTTTTATAATCAATGACCAATAAAAACAAAACAAAACTCATGAGACTAAAACTACATGTGTTTTTATGAAATAGAGAATCTACCAAAATTATAATCAATGACCTATAATAGAAAAACAAAACTCAGCACACTAATATTAAATGGGTTTTATTGAAAATTGAATCCAACAACACTTTTGCATTATAATACAATGAAGTTTTGCAATTTTGAGTGCAATTCCCTAGGTCTCCAATGATCTGGAACATTAAAAGACAATAAACATATGGATACAAATTTTTTGGAGCAATAACTCTTAATGAGCATAACATTCAATGCATTGAATTGTGTAAAATGTAGTCATGACATAAAACTAGAAACCTAAATAAGTTCAACCATTTCATGCAGTCATAGCATAGCATATACAATAGCATTTCCATAAGAGGTATAAACAATTTCAAAACTTTATTGTCCATAGATGCCCTGAATATTAAGCATACGAGACCATGAACAAGACTTGATGTAGAACCCTCCACTATCACACTAATTAGAGTTGAGTCATCCTCTGAAAGTTTTCCAAGGTGGTGACTCTTTGTTGATAGATCTTGGATTGAAGGTGGGATTAGACATGGTTGAATGCAAAAATATTTGTTAGTAGGTATAGTGGTCATCATGGTCGATAATGAGGATAAAAAATGTATTCAGAGGTCATCCATATTCAAAACACAATGCAAATTTAGGGTTAAGGTATACAAGGTTGTTGTTCCTATTGGTGCTATTACTAATATTGTTTCAGATGAAATGATTTCTAAATTGAATATTGAAAATATAGCACATGGTACACCTTATAGAGTGTATGGAATGAATAATGATCACTAGGTTGATGTCAAAGAACAAGCATATATTTCTTTTCATATTGGTTCATATTGTGATACTATCCTACCTGATGTTATGCCTTTGGATAATTGTCATGTAATCTTGGGTAGAGTATGGCAAGTTGATGTTAGATCCTTGTATGATGGCAGCAAGAATACTTATGTTATTAACAAGAATGGAAAAGATTTTGTTATGAGTTCACTACAAGATGATAAGATGGCATGGGGCATGTCTACAATATGGTTGATGAGAATAAGAGAGTTCCTAAGGTATACAGAACAAGAAGGAAAAGAGAACATGTCAATGCATTAGATGCAATTCCTTTAGGAACACAATTACACAATGTTTCCTTTCAAATATGATGCCCCCTTAATATTGTCCAAATGAGCTTATTGCACTAATACTAAATTTTAGAAACAACATTATTCAATGACTACTAGCATGGGGGTGGGCAAGTCTTTCATTTTGCAGTCGCAATCTCAATCTATTGCTCCCATTAGGTGTTGCCAAATGCCCTCAAAAATGCAATGTTTTGAATTTGAACATTGTACAATAAAGATGCTGAGGAACTTGCCCATGGATTTTAAATTGCCCTGACTGTGTGTTGCACTACACATTCTACAAAGTCCAACTCAAATTATCTTACTCTTTTTGGTGAGAATAAACATGAACCTACAACTTTCTATGAGTTTCCAACTCTATCAAGAAGTTGAGCATTAAGTAAACAACAATAAAAGGGAACTTGTCAGCCATGCAATAAAAGAGTTTGAGGTTATTTTGAGCCAATAATCATTATTGGTTTTTATTTTTATTTCAAAGCTAGTATTTATGAATGCATGTGTGAGTTCTTTTTTACTACTTCATGCAAATGTTTATAACTAAAACTTGACAAATACTTGTCAATTTCTAATAAAATGGCTCTAAGACTTGTATCATTTATATATTTGTATGAAATCTACCATTTACATCCAAATAATACTTCAACTTGATAAAGAGATTATTTGATATGCAATACTAAACATTCTATCATCTTCTTCTCTACTTGTCTACAAATAATTACAAAGGAAATATGAAATTGTATTGTAATTATAGCCTTTTTTTGTAACTTCATCTTGGCTTAGGCCTTTGTATCATAATAAATTAAAACTAAGTAGAAAGGTAACATTTTTCAAACATTATAGACAAATTTTACAAAATGAAATTGGTTTAATAAATTACAGAGTTTTATTATTGATGAAGCACACCCTTCTCTACATTTCAAAATACATGTTTGAAGTATTGTTTTGTTTGTGGTATCTGTTGTCTTTAGCATTTAGAATACTGGAAGGAGTATGTAAGGTAGATTCTAGTACTGAAGTTTTTGCTGGATAATGCAAAAATTAGGCTATTTAGTAAGACCTATTCAAAAAAATGAGGTCTGTGAACCCAAATGCTAGCATCAATTAAAGGACTAAATTCACCACGAAGAATCTAGAACAAGAAAATGAATGTTTTGCTAGAAATAGGTGGAGGAATGAATAGTGTCAAATGATCAATTCAGAAGTTGGCCATTATTCTAACTCTTGTAATTCAAATTGCCTTGAAATATACTACAAATCAGTAACTAAAAAAAATATTATGTATCAACTTATGTATAAGTTGTAATGCACCGAATGGACTCAACTAACCATTGGTTACCATTATAAAAGAAGACAGGCACTAAAAGTGCTTCAATAATATTGCTCAAAATTATTGTTGAACAAAACATCAAAATAGAGAATGAATCACATTCCTACATTAGAATGTTACAAGACAAAGATGCTTGTTATTCATATTTCATAGTTTACAATTATGAAAAATGTTGCTAATTGTAAATGTTAGTCTCATGCAAAAGTAAACATAATCTTGAGTTGTGATAAATTTTATTAACCAAGGGTCTTCACTACTTCATCATTTACTATTTTACTTATGTCACCCCTTAAAATAGGCTCTTTTTCTTTGACACACTGTATGTAGCTTGATTTTTAAGGATTTGGAATGATCAAAAAGGTAGAATGAAATAGCATGTTATACATCTCATTTCAAGGAAACCTCTGACGTGGTTATAAAATTACTATAAAATATAACAAGTCTCAAAAAATTTACGAAGCTTGCAACTAAATATTTGAATATATTGAATGTTGGTAGACTATGAAACAATGTTATCCAATAATGACAAACCTCACATCATGTGTACCAACATAGTAAATTCAATATGAACTCAAACAATGATTATTCAACAAACAAAAGATACATTACCAGAATTTAATAAGAAGACCGTAATCCCCAAAAAAAGGACCTTTTAAAATATATAGTAAAGGATTGAAAGGTGGTGAACCTACAACAAGAATGATTTTCATAGAAACTAATTGTGGTCATAGGAAATTTGCATTAACTTATCAATTGGTTGGTATTAAAATGTCCAACAACAAGGAGTCATTAAGGCCTTCAACCTAGAACTAAAATTGACATGGCTTGGAGGATAAAAAAAAGACAACAGACTTTTATGGTAAACCTTTAAAGGAACTTATGTCATAGGAAATTTTCATTAAGTTATCAATTGGTTGGTATTAACATGTCCAACAACAAGGATGCATTAAAGCCTTCATCTTAGAACTAAAATTGACATGGCTTGGAGGATTAAAAAAGATCACAGAATTTTATGGTAAACCTTTCAAGGAACTTATGTAAAAATGGGTAATCTACTAACCAAAGGTATGGACATTATTCTCCCTTAAGTGCTTCAAAATTACAATTTTGAATAGTAGTGTGTAAGACTAGCCATGCTCTTGTTATAAGGGGAACCTGCTTTTAATTTATTTAAATAAATTTATATAACAAAACTAAAAATGAAGATGAAGATGATAAATTTAATAGAAATAATAGTTAATAACTACCTAAAATAGAAAGATGTCTTTTGGTTTAGGTTTGGAAGCACGCTATGCAATAAAAATGGGTCAAATTATTTATTTTAGCAATAAAAATATGAAATTCATAGAGCAATGCAATCAGCAATGGAGTTGGGAGGAAAGAAAGAGATAACCTCATCCATTTGTTTGTGGAAAAGCAATAAGCCATATAATAGTTTGTAGTATAGAGAAGAAGCCATGGATTGGATTTAGACAATGAGGACACCAAACTCTAAGAAGAAAAAATGGATTGTAGGTGTTGTGGAATTAAATAACCAATTTAAATGGTTGTTCACTCTCCCAAAATCTACAAAAACTTAAAACTAAATCCATTCTAAAAAAGTCTTTCTAACAAAATGTATATCTATGAATCTCCTTTATCTGACACATTATATTTCCACTCATCATTATCTAACAACCTCATTTTCCCAAAATATAATAAGTAATGAACTAACAAATAGATACACACACCACAAAGATAGAAACAATAATCCCAAATTTCCCACTAGAAATTGAACCCATGATGTTGTGTATCAATAATACTTTCATAGCTGATGAATCCCACTCGAATATTTTAATATAGAAGTAATATGGCCACCCAAAAGGCATTTTAGTTGAAGGGATATGTTCAAAGTAGGTCCCCTTAACACTATTATAATAAATACCACCATACCTAGCATCTAAGCCCACTAATGAACATGAAATGCACTGCAATCCCTCAATGGTATTCTTGAAGCATAAAATTGGCTAAAAAATAGCCATACCACAATTGTCCAACCTTTGTCTAAAGTAGTCACAAACATTCAATAAACTATATGAAGATAGAGATAGGTGAACTTGCCTTTATAAATGGAGAAATAGGGTTTAGGATTTAGGTTCCCGAGGGAACTTTTTTATGAGGATTTGTAAAAATGGAGTAGAGTAATAGGGATAAGGAGGGTGAATTAAATAAAATACATGTCACCTAAACTAATTAGTTTTCTAAACATTGTTGATTTTGAATGAATTTATGCTTTCCTACATTTGAAAATACTTAAAGGTATTTATATTAAAGCTTTTTCTTCATGGTATTTATGGAAGTGGATAATTTTAGATCTTTAAAGGTGTAACAAATTTCATGAGCTTCTAGGGAAGATGGGATTCCTATTGATGTATCATGTGTGCATTGTGGTATAGTTCTATTAGAACCTGTAATGGAAACATTAACATGACAAATGAAGAATCTAAATAGATAGATTTCATAATCACAACAACCCTATTTTTCCTATTATATAGGCATTAGAAGCAGTATAAGATGTTGAATATGAAAAAATTGCTTGATTCAAAGATACCTTCTCTACTTCTATTTTTCTAATTAAATGTCCATAAATCTTCAATAGGTTTTCATATTAAGTTTGAACCTCTAACATGCACAATAAAATACTCGTGGATGAAGCCTTGCATCTGAAGCCCATGGATAACAAAAATTCTTTACTTGGTAGAAATTTTAATTAAAAAACTTATGATCCCAACATCATGAAATTAATACATAGACCCAACTCAAATGACTCTGCAGAGCATCATCACAAAATGATACCAAAATACATTAGGATCAAGCGGGAGAAGTAGAATAATGGATTGCATATAGTATTAACATGGTAGCACGTAATCCTTGGAACATCAACAAGATTATATAGAAAATAAGATTATCTATTATGTAATAAAATATTCACATAACACAAGTCTTTCATTTCTCATTAGAGATGCACTGATCCATACAAAACCCCAACTTAAATGGCTCTAGCCAAATGGTAAACATTAGACACAAGTGGGACAATAAGAATAATGAATTGTATATAGTATTTCTTGAACAATTATGATGACAGGTAATCCCATGAAGATCAACATGATTATGCACAAAATAAGATTATCTATTTCTAATAAAATATTCGCATAACATTAGTCTTTTATTTCTCATTAACATACCTACCTTATACCTACCTTCTTTCAAATTATAGAGGACATAGAATGGATTTTGTTATTGTTAATAGGATTTCTACAATAAAACATTCTCTACCCTACACTAAAGGTAATGGAAAATCTAACAGTATAACATGAGATACAAAAACAAATTTCCTGACTCATTTTTAGCAGTGTGAAGGAACAATGGACACAAACTTACAATTCAAATATATACATCCATAGATACATGGATAGAAAAACTAATTCATCCAGTCATACAAAGAACAAACAAGCTCACATTATTTCACATAGTTTTGGGACCGATTGTCAAAACCATTTTAGACTTGGTAAACTTGTCTGATGAAGAAAAGAAGAAGGATTAAGAAAAAGAGTTTTCCAAAAAAAGGACAAGTTCATCAGAAGGTTCTAATACAAATTTAGTATGATAAAATTGTAATTAATATCTCAATTGTTCATTGAGTATGGAAACCATCAAAGATGTCACACTTGAATTCAGAAGAAAGATATGCAAAGTGTTGTGGAAGTTTGGAAGCATTATGTAGCAATTTCAGCTTATCACAAAGCAGATGTATAAACATTGAAGAAATATATGAGTACGGAAAAGGGAATGTATAAGAAAGTACATGAAGAACTAAAAATAAAAGAAGAAGATAATAATTTTCAAATATTATTAGTTAGAATTTATAGATAGTTTAATTGCCTATGAAATTTTTCTCCACATACCTACTCTACCCCATGAGCTGATCCACCTTGTTAAATTGTAACCCAAGTGCCTCTAGTCTTTTAGCAGTTACAACATTTCCTACATGAATGATACTAGTATTAAATCTACTATTCAAAATAATTGTTACATACATGAATGATGCTAACATTATATCGATTGTTCAAAATAGCTGTGAACTAAATAGAAAGTCTAAATAATGGATTAGCTTCAATAAACTCTGTGTAACCCTTGTGCAATACATAAAAAAGTTTTGATTTTCATATTCATTATATTGTTAGAAGAATTGAATAGAAATTGATAATTATATATCTTTAGAAGAGAAATGAAGAAATAAAATTAGGTTCTTGGGTAAACCACATCTTTAGATTTCCTTGAAACTTGGCTAGATAACCAAATAATTAGAAAAATAAATTATATAACAAAAATAATTAGAAAACCTCAACTAAATCAGAAACTAAGAAAAATCAACACTAAAATTGATGCTACCAATTTTGTTAAAGGTGTATATCAAAGAATGAAACTAATTTCAAAGGAAAGGATTCTAGTGTAAAGGCTTACACAAATTGTTAGATAGACAACCTTGTTAAAATACAAATACCCTTCAAAAAAATGCATATTGTCACTTTCCCAAAAAGTGAGGAGATATCATATACTTTGTCTCATTTATGTATTTGGGAATGAAAGGTGACAACAAGAGACATTAGTGAATTTGAAGCTAACTAGATAGGTTTTCATAAGCAGCTGGCTGAAACTTGGAACTTTTACAATTTCAGCTCAACTTCAAAAGTCCTTTCAGGCAAAGATTTAAATTTAGATGGAGATTTAAATTGGCTAAAAATAGCCATATCAAAATTACCCAAAATTTCTCTAAAGTAATCACAAACATTCAATAAAATATATGAAAATAGAGATCTCAAACCACAAATAATATTGACAATATTATACGAATGAGCAACAACAAAGACAAATCATATCAAAGGTTTGAGCATGACAGATTTCTATGCCCTAAATTAACAATATGAATGAGCGAAAATGAGAATGTAAAATTTGTGTGCCCTAAACCAACAAGATGACATGAAGGAGAAATGAATGACAAAACCCTAATAAAGGCAAGTGGGCATCTCTAATTTCCCATCCCTTCTTCTGCATGCTTTTAGATTTGCTCAATGTTTCATGAATCCAACCCCACAAAAAAGTTATCTATAAACCCCTCAAGAAATTGTATATCAAGAAGTAATACATAACCAAACCCCCAATAAAGAAAGAAGAAGGCCCAAGAAAGTGTTCAGAAGATGCATTGTCTCACCAAGGGCTAATCCTACAGTCACTACGAAAGTGGTTGCATTGGTTACAAGCATTACTAAGGAAATTTGGTAACCCCCAAAATTAGAAAGAATCCAACTGAGGCTAACAAATTGAGTCTGAATGGAATTTAGTATTGCCACACATAGAGAAGACTTACCTAGTCTTGAATGTAGTTAATGAAGCAATGAAATCTTGAGCCCTAAATGGAAAGTGATAAAGATCCATGGGATTTTAAATGCAATTGAAGTAGCATGAATGTGATTGGAAGGAACACTAACCTATGATGGATGCAGAAACCTTTAATTGATAGCAATTACCACCATTGCCAAACGAAGACATTGAAATCTAAAATAGCTATGACATTATAAGTTATCTTCATGACAAAAGTCTTGAATTTTGAGGATTTTCACTCACAAAAAAATGGATCTTGACATCCAATCAGTGGAGATGAACCTTAAAAAGTGGTTGGTGAGAATAATATTCTGAGTGGTCTTCTGTATAGTAACCTTATCTGAAAGGGTATTAGGCTAAGCTAAGCTTCACCAAGTTTGGGGATAGGAATGATAGGGAATAGTGGAAAACGTTTTCCATACTAAGGTACTTTATAGCCATTTTTAATAAGATGCCAAAAGATTGATGTTTAAACGTAGGAGAAAAAAAATTAATATAGAACATTTTGAAATATGCATACCATTGTAGTGATAAAGCATTCATGATGCAGGGTACTCCCCTTAATACCATAAACTCATAACAAAACCAAAGAAACAACAACAAATGTGAGAAACAAAATATGGACTTCTAATTATCACTGTAAATGTAGAATTACAAAATTCTCAATTACAATATGCTAACCCAAATGAGTTCCTTCATTACAAAAATCTGCAGGACAGTGCTACGAACTATCACCTAGAGCTCTCCTAGACAATCTTTGGGCATTTCTTAAATAGGTAGTTTTATGCCACTTAGGAACGTTCTAGATGCTTAAACTTAATACCTAGGGCCAAAAAACTCTAACAATACACATAGAGTCAGCCAAATACATCTTTGACAAATTGTTTTAGAAATTTCAATAGCCCAACTTCTGAAGGCCATAACTCATGAACTATTGCTCTGATTGGCTATTATAACCACTTTTCAAAAATGCCAACTCCTAATCTATAGGCTTGGAACTATGATAGCACCCTTCTGTCAATTTTTCAAACCTCTTCTGGGCACTCTAAGGCCTCCAATGGTGAGCTTGAAGATTTTTCTATAAATTTTTACACCAAAAATCTGCAATAACTTCTTTGATACTAATGCTTGAGCAATGAGATTTTTATGGTAGGTTTACAACTCTAAAATGAACCTTCCTATAGAAAATGAGAACATCCCAAGCTCATATGACAAACTTACTAAAAATAGTAAGTTCCCATAAATAGTAACCACCCTATTTACTAGTCCTTATTAAAATAGAAAAGGCTGAAAATAAAATATTTTTGGGTGATGCAAGATTGACCTTACACCCAGCATACTCCTGCATTAATTCATCACAAAAAGTAAAGAACCTTTGTGAACATGGGTTATTAAAGAACTTTTATAGTAGCTTTGACAATAGAATTTAACCTCTTTAGATTGTCCACTAGGCACTAAGTAATCTTAGAGGTTGTTCTACTAGACATTGGTTGAGAGGGATTTTAAGAACTTCAATCAATTATGACAATAGAAATGGATCTCTTGGGCTGAATTGAGTCATTAAAAATCTGCATGGAATAATTGATACTCAAAAATTTGTGATATTTCTTGATGAAAGTTTTAAATTCTCCTGCTACATGTTTAAGACTAAACATTAAGAGAGCATTATTTGGATTAAGGACCTCACTATGAAAAAATTATTCTAGAAAACTATCTAAAAATTTAGCATGCTCACCTAATGCTTGGTATTGTTTTCAACAAAAAATAGTCCCTGATGAATCCTCTTAGAAGATAGAACCAAACAAGTCTTGAATTAGGTAGTTGTTGTTGAAGCAAAATTTTGTTGTAGGATTAGTTCTTAGCAAAATATATTAATAGAGCATGAAAAACTATGGGGGGTCTTTCAAAAACATCCCCTAAATGGGGGCCCCAAAGGTCACCAAAGCATCTGGAACATCCATTATAACATTCCCAGCAAACAAACAATGGTCCTATTCAGGTCAATAGTTCGGTAGATTTTTTGATTTGTGTCATAATCAATGGAGGATTGAGGCTTGAGCTTTGAAATAAAAATTATATGTGCATCTTACAAATACTAGCAAAAACTAGGGCTCCCAAATGTGTCCAAATCTCTGCATATTTTTCATAGCTAAAAATCAGAATTCATTACAAATAAGCTTAAATTTCAACATACCATCTTGTATCTACAATGGATAATTCCCCATGTTGAGATGGAATTAATGAGATAAGAAAAGTTTTTGTAGTCAACAAGATCCATTAATAATCCTTGAATCATTTATTTTAGGTTTTATATGTGTTCTTAAAAAATTCTTGAGTACTAGTGTAGATAGCCAAGCCTACATGTATCAAGAAAAACAACAACAAGGGTGTCCACAGAAATGAGTATCGTAGGTGAGGAGGAAAACATACAATATACTGGTCTTGTTAGAGATATCATAGATATGTAAAGGATTACAGGTAAGGCATATAGGATAGTTCTTGAGATATTGAAGCAACTATGTTGTATGATCCCACTTTGTCAGATACATGCTACACAATGGTAGTTGAAGATCAATAACTATTGTAATTTGTATATTTAGATTGTTAAAACTAATTAATAGTTAATGGATACTTGACTGCAATTAAAATCTCACTAGGCTGTAACCTTCAAATGGAAAATCACATGGATATCCCAAGAAGATTAATTGTATAAACCTTGTGCCATACTTTGCAAAAACATGCAAATTCTTCCTCTAATGATTGATCATTGCAAAATGAACCCCAATATTACTCATAATCTTTACAAAATGAGCCCTAATATTACCCGCAATCACTGAAAAATGAGCCCTAATATTAGCCATGAATTTCCATGATACCCAACATGGGAATGAAATAACATTCTTTTTGCATGATATGATACAACTATCAGCCCAATTTTTCTTTGTTATGACCCAAGTTGGTCAAACTTTTGACCAACTCGGGAAAACTTAGGACATTTTCAACTTGGTAAAACTTGATTTGGTCAAATTTTTGACCAAAGAAAGCATATAATTTTTATTTTCAACCAACATGGGAATGAAAGCAAAAAAAAGAAGGATTCGTAGCTTTGGTCATAAAGTTTGGTAGAAAAATAAGTGCAAGTGTACTAGTGTGGCTCCTTTGCCTACCTATCCTTCTATCCAATTAGCCTGAATGACATGATATGCTCCCAAGACCACGCCTATAGCAATGTCAAAAATCCCACACTCCTCCCCTACCATCCTACCCCCTAGTAGACTATCTATTATAGATCTTGGTACAGCTCTACCAACATCAAAGACCCCCAGGCCATAGGAACTCTAGCATCCACTATCCACATAATGGTTGGTATCAATGCCAAGGTGACTCCTCTCCCACCTGCATCTAGGGAAATGTATCCCAATACCAACCCACATACATATAATTATAGCTACCTTTGCATGACTACTTGGTCCAAGTGCTCATCTAATAGGAACTGCCCTCTCTAGATCTAGTATTCTACTCCTAGCCCCACCATTTCCTCTCCTATTATCTCTCTTGTAACCATCATTGGTGTCCCTCACACTGGTGATCTAAAAATCCTATACATGTCCTCCAGTGTCACGATTATTTCTCCTATTGACAGGTGGAATGTGCCTATCTCTCTATGTCATCACATGCTCAAAGCAGTCACCATTGCCATGTGTGGGGTAATCTCATCAGGTACCCCAAGCTGATGCCATCAATCCTCGCCTAGTCCATTAGTGTAAGTTTCTCTCTAGCATGTAGTACAGTCACCCATTACTCTCGAGAGCATCCAAGGAACACTGCATGCAAACAAATCACATGTCAGTATTCCTTTTCATATTTACATCACCTAACTTCTATTCCCCACCATCCCTCTACCAAATCCCTCTTTTGCTCATGTGCCTTTCCCCTTTTTCCCTTTTTTCCTATGTTCCCACAACTAAATTCTTGTGACCTCTTGAAACTCGCAATCTCATTGACATAGGTTCTCATGGGATCGCTCTTTAATATTTTGAACCCCCAGAACCCCAACTTGTGTTTCTACAGGCATCTTCTCACACAAACTAAAACCTGACAATTCTACCGACCCCAATTCTCATGGGATCATGCTTAGACTTTACCCTATCGATCAACCCTTATCATGTTCCTACATTGACCCTATCTATTCTAGTGAAATCTCATTTTTTCCACCTAAAGCATGTTTTCTCTAGCGGGATCACTTTCATACTATCATAGTCATAATGCTGCAAGTTTTGCTTGACCAAAATCACATGCAAAAAGTATTTCTCCCTCCTATTTTACCCTCCCCCTCTAGTTATTTTTGTAGGATCGTGATCCTGTCAATCCCTATAGTTATCCCACCAAACTTGTTTCTATGAGATCATGTTTTATACATTTTAGGAATACTAAAAATGCTACAAAATAACAAATTAAAGATTAGTTTTTTGACCCTACCAATCGATCTAGTGTTGGACGCACCTATACTTATCATACCACATTTACTTGATGCTCTAGTAATCCAAGTGCAGCCATCCAATCATCCAAATCAAAGCTCCAAGAAGCAATATATCATCATCTGTATGAAAGAAAATACCCCTTTCTAGCCCTCCTCCAACCCCTTATAGGCCTCGTATGGTGCCCTATTTTCCTCTGTGCCACCTGCAACGACCTGCTTTTCCCTTAGCCTAATTTCTTTTTTCAATTTATTATCATTTTCACCCTCTTTTCATCCATTTGTGTCCTCTTGCTCACCTTGTATTCCTGTAACTTTTCAAGAAGTTGTCAAGCCTCATTTTCTTTCCCTGCAGCCCTCTTGAGGGGGCATCACACAATCCATTCTCTCCTCTTCTACTCAAAACGGGGGCAACCATGTTGCTTTAAAAAGTATTCTTCATGTTATTTATATTCAATTTTTTTTGAAATAGTGTTGTTCCAACACTATGTCAAAGAGAGGCAAAATTTAGACACCTAAATCTAATTACACTACTAAGTAATCATATTTAGCCATCTCCTAGGAGATTATTGATTAAATTTTTATTATTTAATTAATTAATCATCATCCTCTAGTTAATTAATTAATTTAATTAACTATAGTCCAATTGATAAAATTAAATGATAACCCAAAATCAATTTATCAATTAAATCCCTATTCCTTTATTAAATTAAATAAATCCTCAAATCTATTTAATTTAGTTACACATCCCTTATTTATTAAATAAATTATTTAATAAATTATCCACATCCCTAAGACCTACCTTTACCCCTAATCCAACCCATTCACCCATACTAACCTCACTTAGCCTCCTAACTAACCCATCCCATCAAAGCTATACCACTTGCCCCCTAACCCCCTTTCTAAACTAAGTCTAATCCCCTTCCTAAACATGTGCACAACTTTAAGGGTTAAGACTTGCTAACCCAAGCCAAAGTCAATAAGTCTCCCTTATCCTCTTCCATCCCTATCCAAGAGAATTAATGGCTCTTACATGCTATTAATGCCTCTTACATCCATCTTTATGTCTCTTACATCCCTCTTAAACACTCACCCTCCCTAATTACTCCCCTTGACCAACCATTATTGCCTCCCCTCACACTCATCCTCCTTGTGGCAAGTGTTACTCCCCTATTGGCTCTAAATAAGTAAAATCCATGTGCTTCCCTTTGAAAGCATCTTAACCCTACCTCGCCATTCTCCCATCCTCTCATCTTTACCCTACATCTCACTACCCCTTGTCCTATAAAAAAAGCCCTTCCCTCTCACAATCCATCATCCACTTTTATGCAAACTTATAATGCTTCACTGACCACCACATCATAGCTATATTACACTATCACCATGTTGAAATATGTCCACACATCCATTGTTGAAACACTCACCAATTTACACACTTGGTAAAACCCCCCACCCCTTGGAAGCTTGAGAAAACTATGAGCATACATCTCCTATCCATCAAGGAAATATTTGCATCATCATAAGTTACACCCAAGGTGCTTACCATTCTTGGTTTGCTTTCCTTCTTGGTGATAACCTCATCCTATCATAAGTGTTAACTGCTTTAGTTTTATGTGTGCTTTTGTTAATAGTTAGTATTCAATATTACACTACTAAATTAGTTGATACAATCATATTCCTCCTTGTAGACCTTAGGTTTATGATTCTGAGAAGGAAATAACTTCTCCTTCACCATACATTACTCCTTAGGACAATCACCAACCTTGTTTCCATGAGGAACAAAGATTTTGTGGGCTATGCTACATCTTTCTTCCCTTCCACCTTCTAGTATGTCAATGGTTCTTTCAATAATAGGCGTGTATTGTAGATTGACAGTATATGGTTCATCAATATGGAAAGGGAGAAGCAAACAACTCATTTTCAATAGTTAAATCTATCATACCTAAGTTGTTGTGAGAGATTTATGTTGTCCACCTTACTACTTCTTTAGAGGAGTTATGAACATTTAGCAAGCTCTCAAATAGTACATCCACCCTTAAGCCTTCTCCAACAAGTCCTTCTTCATCAGGTGAGCATTTTTCAATAGGTGATGACCAAAAGGGAGGAACTTCTCTTTCTATGCCTTCTACATACTCTTTGTCATCTAGTACTTGTTCTTCGTCATCATCAAAGGTAAGATTATGGCAATTAGAAATGAAATTACCAAGGCCAAAAGTTGTACTAGGATGGAAAGTTGTCTCATGAAAAGGCTCTTCCTCATCATTGATAACTAGTATTCTATAAAATATAGGGGTTGATTGAGACATAAGGTAACCAAGGTTTTCTTCTTCAATCATTGGGCTTCCTATGCTATCTTTACAGGTATAGTGATAAGGTTCAACAACTTGAGGGTTGGCATTCATGATATCCTCTTGAGTGTGTGATGGGCCTCCAAAAGGTCATTATTTTGAGATCATTTTATCTTGTTTTTAGATAGTTATCTTGCAAAAATATTCATGACTCTATGGTTTTAAGAAAATGAACTTATGTTTTCAAGAATATGTTATCTATATGTTAAGACATTAAGTAGAAGTATGTATAGTTCAAATATACTATATTTTCTTGAATCTATGGACTTCTATGGTATAATGAAGGAATGTTATGTGTTGATAAATGTTGCCTCATCCATGTTATATTTTGGGTAGATTCCTTACTATAGCCATAGGATTTACAAAGAGTGACAGTTTGAACATTACATCTTTTCTAACATTGATGGTGAAATAAATATATGTATGTGGAAGTTGTATGCATTCAATATTTTGCAGGTACTTACCACGTGAGTTCAAAGTCAACACCTCAGCACTAAGTCAAAGTCAACCAGATTGTTGAACCACCACAAATGAGCAAGTTATTGTATGTTTTTTGTTATGGCGGCACACAAATATAGCTCCCTCAACCTACTATATTCTCAGAGGATTTAATCCTAGTTAGTGATATTTTTGTTGCAAAATTTATGAATTTGTAATGGATCCTCATTGATGGAGTGATCATATAGTTAGGAAGTTCTTGTAGTTTCCCTTTAAATAGTGCCTACTATAGCTTTAAGAGGAATTATTTGGAAGAAATATAGAATAGATTGATTTTTATAACAGTAGTGTGTGATCATGTTTTTTATCAAATGTAATCTCATCCTATGAATGAATAGATTACCAAGTTCAAGTTGACATCTTTCATCTTGATTGTCTTTTTTGTTCACTCATCCAAGGGAACCCACTTGGTGAGTGAACTGCTCTTTTAGAATAGATTTCATTCCCTTGTTTATTTCTATGCAAGGTAGAATTCTCTTGTTCATGTAGCCATTGATTATAGAATTAGTGAATTTTTCTTGTAGCATAGGTGCATAGATAGAATTATTATTTGTAGCATTACTTTAAGCTTTAAGTTAAGATATTGTTCTAGTTTCTAGATTAAGTGTCCATCAACATTTCCTTTTTTTAGTTATAATGACTTAAAGAAGAATTAGAGCATATACTTTGCATCCACCCTCTCAAACTTATGCTCCTAGGTTGACAAAATAAAATGAAGTCAGTATGTTATTTTAGGAAAACACATAATTTTTTCTAACCATGGAATCATTGTAAAAGGATGTCCAATCCTTTATTACTAAGGTATTAATCTAACCAGCCATTTTTGGTGCTATTTCTGGGGAAGGTATCAATCTAATTCAACCATAAAGTCATTATGTTAGTTTATATTTTGCATTATTTTGCATGCATAGAACAAGAGACATCCTTGGGAGATTTTTTCCCCATAATATTTAGGGAGACATTTTTAATCTTGAACCTAAAGAACCTCATACCAAGAATGAAGAAGAGGAACATTTTTAAAATCCATTCAATATTGTTCAAGAATGAATACCCTCATCTTTTGAAGAATCGTTGCATTTGAATGATCTTTTTGTTGAACCTAAATACCAAGATAATCTACTTGCCCTTGTTATCTATCAACCACCACCTCCAGTACCTCCTCCAAGAAAGGCTTAGCCTCAACCTATATTCCCTTTTCCTATCCCTCCTTAACAAGGTAGCAAAAACTTGAAGAGCATACCTACTGCTACACTTCCCAAGTTTTATGGCCTAGTTACTAAAGACCTTAAAACCTTTCTCTTTGAGTTTGACATTCTTTATAGAAGTTATGACTATACAACGGATGCCCATAAACTAAATTTGTTTCCTTCTACCCTAAAGGAAGCTACTCTAATATGGTTCATGGGGTTGGGTGCCAACACTATAGAATATTGGCTTGTAATGAGCAACTTGTTTCTCACAAAGTATAAATAATTTTGTAGGGGTTGAGATTTAAAAGGGGAAGAAATTTTCAAAATGTTCCAAAAGGATGATGAAACCCTAGAAGATTATGTTTCTTGATTCATGTTCAACTTGTAGCATAATACATAGCATCAATTGAATGAGGAATCAAAGAAACATATTTTTTTTGAGAGGTGTGAATGATGGAAGCATTGAAGCTCTAGATCTTATGGCAGGAGGAGATGTCACTCAAAAAACTTGGACTGATATGCATAATATATGTCTGAATTATTCTAGAGCCACTGTGAAAAAAGGTAGGGGACTTAGAGATCTACTAAATAAGTCTAATGGTAGTTCAAGAGTATCAAAGATGGAATTATCCAATTTTCTATTAGATTTCAAGAAAGACATCATTAATGATTTAGCGACTCAGCTAGACACCATGCATGCAAGACAGAAGAAATATGAAGCTGATGCCATGTTGAATGAATATTGTCCACATCATAGGGAGAAGAAAAGGCATTGTAGATGTAAGTCTGTTGCAAGTTTGGAGATACAACCAATGCCTGCTAAGTTTAAAACCATTGATAAAAATGGAGAGGTGCTTTATGTTTCTCAACAAAGACCATGGGCTAAAAGACAAGGTATGCCTAAAGATCCTCTTCAAAGTTATAATAATAACAATCAATGGAAAAAATCTCAAAATACTAGTTTTAGTGGAAATAATAATTGGAAACAACCCTAGCAAGGTTGATAGCAACCTCAAAATTGGAATACCCAACCAAGTCAAAAATCCCTATTACCACCACCTCAGAAAAAAGCTTTAATGCCTCCTCCTGTAGCCACTAATACTCCTCCTAAGCAGACCCAACTACTAGTTCAACCTAATCCTAATCCAAACAATACTAAAAAACAAGCTTAACAATAAAGCTATGTTATCTCCTTGAATGATATTCACTTAAGGTTAGGCACCACTCTTCCTTCACCCCAAAAGCCTATAATAGCTAAAGTTGAAGATTCTCTAATTGAGTAGATAGATGAGTCAAATCAGTAGACCTTTCCTATAGCCAAAGAACCTCCATTCTCCTATAGGTTGATGGAACAAAGCTAGCCCATAGAAAACCATGCAAACATTGCTTTTCTTAATTAGCTAAAATAAATTAAAGTAAAAATACCACTATTGGATGATATCAAGGAAGTCTCTACCTGTGCTAAAGATATAAAGAAAGTATGTATTAAATAGCCAAGCAAGAAGAAGAAAGATCCAAAAATGATTCATATCTTAGGATAGTTATCTGATTTAATGTTAGAGAAATTAATTGTACCTAAATATTTTGACCCTGGGAGTCCTGTGGTTATAGTCATTATCCATGGGATCCAAGTTCAAAATGCTTTAGTTTACTTAGGAGCATCTATAAATGTCATGAAAGAGGTATTGTCTCAACTACGTATCATTGGCCTCAGAGATACACCCACCATACTTTAGCCTATTGATAGCTCTATTATTAAGCTAGATGAGATGATACAAGATTTCATAGTCACCTTGAACTCTTGTGAGTATCCAGTTGATTTTGTTGTCCTCTTCCCAAAGGCTAATATGGGATGATATCCTTTAATTTTAGGATGACCATGGTTGGCCACTATAGATTCTTATATAGCTTGTTGATCTAGAAAGATTAAAATATCCAATGGTATTCATACTAAGAACCTGACTTTATACTCCCCTACTCAACCACTATTACTAGATGACCAAGTAATTTGGCCAAACTTGGGTGATGATGATTCAGAGGTTAATTCCATCCATCTATTGTTGATGATAGGTAGAGAATCAATTAGATTTGCTTGAGAAGAAGATGAAATAATTTCACCTATTATTCTGAATGAATATGAAATAGTTTAAGGGTGTCCTCAAACTCCATGTATCTTAGAGACCATATTACCATCCTTGGATTCACCACATCATTCAAAAGCTTCACAGTTTCTCCACTCATTATTACCTCATGAGATGGATTCTTCTCCTGTTGCCCAATTATTCATGGTGAATAAGGTTATTAAGAGGCAAGTTGGTCTAGGTAGAAAATTGAATATCAACAATGCCTTATCACCCTCCCAATAGAAGATTATGTTACAATTAGTGTAGGAGAATCAAAAAGCATTCTCTTGGGATTACATGGACATGAAAGGATTAGATCCTATGCTCTGCACTCACAAGATTTACATCAGCCCTGACTTCAAACTTGTTCAATAACCTCAAAAGAGATTTAACCATGTTTCAAAAGATATAGTTAAGAATGACTTGTAGAAACTACTAAGTGCTAGTTTTATATACCCCATTTTTGATAGACAATTGGTCTTACCCCTAGTTATAGTACCTAAGAAGGGAGGAAAATGGAAAGTTTGTGTAGATTATAGGGAGCTCAATTCAGCCACTAAGAAAGACCATTTTCCCTTGTCATTTATAGACCAAGTCATTGACAACCTAACTGGCAAAAAGTATTCTTCTTTTCTGGATGGTTTTAGTGGTTACAATTAGATACAAATAGCTCTACAGGATCAAGAAAAAAATAACTTTTACCCAACCATGGGGAATTTTCGGCTACTCAATTTTACATTTTCGCTTATGCAATGCCCCAACCACATTTCAACAAGTTGTCATTAATATCTTTTCAGATATATCTGCTAACTGTATGGAGATTTACATTGATGATTTTACTATTTATGGGGTTACTTTTGAGGAAGCAAAAGCTAATCTAGAAATGGTGCTCAAAAGATGTCAAGACTACAACCTTTCCTTAAATAGTGAAAAATGTTTTATGATTATGGAGGAAGGTGTAGTGCTAGGCCATTTTATTTCATCTAAGGGCATCCAAGTAAATCCAGCAAAGGTTGAAGTTATTATTTCCTTGCCTACACTAGAGAAGTAGAAGGATGTATGAATTTTTTTGGGACATTCTAGATATTATAGAAGATTCATTCAAAACTTCAGTCGACTTTTTGCACCCCTCTAGAACCTACTAAAAAGAGATTATGCATTTTCTTGGGACTTTAATTATGCTACATCTTTCCTGCAACTTAAGGAAGTTCTTAACACAATAATTTTTCTAGGAGGACCAAATTGGGGACTAACTTTTCACATTCATTCACATGCCTCAGACTATGATATAGGTGTCGTGCCAAGAAAAAAGGTAGACTCAGTTGAACATGTCATTTATTTCATCAGTAAAAAATTTCAAGGTGCAAAGTTTAACTACACAATCATTGAAAAGTAGTTACTTGCAGTTATTTATTCCCTCAATAAATTCAAGTGCTATATTATTGGATATGAAATATATGTCCATAATAAAAAATGTGGGATTGACTTTGTAGGACCCATTGAACCTTTTTCACAAGGAAAATCCTATATTCTAGTTTGCACTAACTATGTAACCAAATGGGCAGAGGATAAACCCATGAAACACCCAAGGGATACCAACATGGCCAATTTCTTGTATGAATCTATCTTTACATGATTTGTAGTCCCTAGGGAGTTAACATCTAATCAAGGGGCTTAGTTTACATCAAATTTGATAACTGATCTTATGTAGGAGTATATTATCTAGCATGGTAAATAATCACCTTATCATCCACATGCTAATGGTCAAGTAGAAGTTACTAATAGGGAGTTGGAAGCCATACTCAATAAGACAATAGCACTCCATAGGAATTATTGGGACACACACCTTCCTAAACGTCTCTATGCTTATAGAACCACCTAGAAATCTACCACAGGCTTTACTCCTTTTGAGCTCGTCTATGGTATGTCAGCTTTAATGCTTGTAGAATTTGAATATAAAACATTGTGAACCACTTTTGAACTTGGTATTGAACTCACTATTACACAACAAGACCAAATCTTGAGTTTAAATGGTCTTGATGAATGGAGGAAATCTACATTGAATAACATTGGACTCATTTAGTACTAGAGGAAATAGTGGCATGATAATTTTATCAAAGAGAAAATGTTTGTTGTAGGAGATTGGGCACTCCTTTATGACTCCAAATACTAGCGTAATCCAAGGAAGTTTCAAACACATTGGTTCGGACCGCACGAGATTTTTTTTGTATTTCCAAATGGTGTAGTTCAGTTGTCTACAATTGATCTTGTCTGATTCAAGTTACTTGTCAATGGGCATCACCTCAAGAATTACAATAAACTAGTTAATCATGAGGAGTTCATACAACAATTATAGCATAGTGAGGATACCCTCATTCCTACAGCCAAAGAGTCTGGGTCTCCTACCCTAACTCCTGCTACTTCTTAATTTTATTCAAGGCATTCATAATAAACATTTTCTTCTTGAAAGTACTTTCCTCACCATCTACTCCACTTCACCTTCTCTCTTTCCCATCTTACCATTTCATCCCATTACTTTGTCAATTTTGATAATCTTTCATCTAATAGTTTCTAGATACATACCACGTAACTTTGCATATATTCTATTTTATTCATGCTTTATTATGAATTGGTATTATTTACAATCATTCACTCTTGCATATCCTAGCCTAATGGGACCTATGCCTTTTTAGGGTTGGGGGGAGGGAAATATTTTTTTAAAAAAATTCAAATCACATGTAAACTTTAAAAGTTAATTGAGATGACTGAAAGTAATTAAGATGACCAATGTCACATGTTGATGATTTGTCGTTCTATGATTGTGTCATTATGAGATTAAGGACATTACAAGAATTTATTTAACTTAAAATGATAATTTGCAACATGTTTGGGTGATAGACCTATATAAGAGTAGAAATTATGAAGCTTGATGCAAGAAGGATATTATGAGATATTGTGCACTAAATTCTTCAAGGAAGTACACGCTATATTTTTTATTCTAAGATATTTAGTGTTGTAATATTGTAAACTTTGATTCACCACTATGAAAGCTTTGAAACATCATGATTTTTCAAAAATTCAATTGAAGCCAACAATAGGTGGAGGACTTCAGAGGTATGAGCTGGTCAATCACTAGGTTCTTTTGGGTGATGCAGCCAGTTGTGAGATGTTTAGAAGAAGGGGATGGTTGGATTACTATCTTAGTCTAAAAGGATTTGATGAAGAGGTCACTCTTCAATTCATGAGCACCTTTAAGGATGGCATTGCAATAGTTAAGGGCTTGAGAATTGAGTTCACAGAAGAGGTGGTAGCCGAGGTCATTAGGTTACCCTAGGAAGGAAAAAATTATGAAAAATATTTTGACCTATGGATAGCTAGGGCACAATGCAGTATACACTAGGACCCTCCACTAGAAATTGAGAAGAAGTAGGGTACCTCTAGATTATCCTTGCAGATGGAATTTATCTAGCCAATAGCATTTATCATCTAGTACTTCACTTGTGAAGGTCATTACAAATACTTGCATGCCCTACATTTCAAGATTTTGGCTCACCTACAGCATGATTATATACAAGTAAAAATTCCAAATTTCCTATTTAACATTGTTAAGAAGAAATCTTCTTTAATATAGTTAGGAAAGGATTAGTCTATCTCTCACCATTGCTTAATAAAATTAATCATAGACAAAGAGTTGAATAAGCAATCAACTAGAACATGGGAAGAGTTTTTGTAGTTAAATGAGGTAGAGCCTAGAGAAGGGAAAGGACATCTATTGTTTTCTATAAGGTTGTTCCCAGAACTAAAAAAAGGTTCCTAAATCCTCTCCCTCTAGTTCTAGACTAACTAAGAAGAGTATTTACAAAGTTGAAGCATCCATTGCTAGCAAAAAGAGAAGCAAAAATAGAGAATTTGTTAATGCCCTTAAGACCACATTGTTTGTTAAGACTAGGTCTACTATTAGAGAAGGTAAAGATAGAGTTGTGGAACCTAAAGAAGAAAAGTTAAAACAATAATTAGATGTTGAGAGTAATAGTAATGAAACCCTACACTCGTAAGAGGAGGAAGATTTAGAAAAATCTCCTAAAGTACCTATGGTAGAAATACCTGTAAGCAAGAGGAAATGAAAGAATCCTCCATGGTTGTCTGCACCACCCATGAGGTGAAGTGTGAGGCTTTTTGAAAGAAATAGGGTTCCTAAAACCTTTTTTCTAATAATTAACCCCAAGTTTCCTAAATGTGAAAAGGAGTCCTCTCTGAAAGAAAAATTGTAAAAAAACATAGCTAGTAAGAATGAGTACAAATCCCAAAATCCACAACCTGAAGTTGACCATAGTATTTACTATGTGCTTATTGATAGTGATAAGGAGTCTGGTGACCCTGAAGTATTTGAGGAGTGTGAAGAAAGCCCTGATATGTAGGATATTGGTGAAAATTCTACATAGTAACCTTTAGAGGACTACCCAGAATTTAGACAAGAAATTGTTGAGGAAGTAATAGAAAAACTTGATCAATATGGGCTAAATACATTAGCTATAGTAGCTACTAAATCTACTAAGGAAGAAAATATGGTGATAGTACTTGATACATAGAAAGGAGAATACTCCATGCCACAAAGTGCCAACCAAATTCCTCATCCAACATCTAATTAGATAGACATTTTTACCACCCAATCTGTCTACTCCTTTGTCTACAAATATTAATTTGTTTCAATATTTGTTATGGGAAAGAGCTCAATGGAAGATGGATCGAAAAAAATTAAAACATCTTATTAATGAAAAATTTATTAGTTGAAGTAGAGCTCAAACCAGAATGAAGTCTTAAAAGGAAGAATTGAATGGATTGCAGGATTGATTCCTAAATTAATTGAATGTAGGTCACCATCACTAGTGTATGCCTTATTTCTCAAAGAGTGGCTTGTAAAATTCAAATTTACTAGAATTGTGGAAGGTTTTAATCCCTCCATTTCTACTCCACATGATTTTTATGACACATTCCAATGTGTTCCCATACCTTTGAAAAATTTATTATGTGAATTGTATCTCCATAATCTGGCAGTATCTAATGACATAGAGTGGAACTCACTCTTGTATGTAGGGGATGTGTAATTGAGAGTAGTAATTTCATGGACATAGAATGAGATAAGTAGGGAAAATCAAGCTTCAGCTTATAGCGATAGTGAAATAACAGATCCTCTTCTTATGAGACCAAATGTTTAGCACACTAGATGTACATTTTTGGATTGGATTTCTATTCTAGGCAACCTGACAAGAACTAGTAACATGTGTTCAGTCAGAGAATGAGCTTTTATAGACTGGGAATAGCACTCATCTAAAAAATTTGAGGAAAAATTTTTTGCTTGAAGGCAATAATGGAAAAGGATGCCGCATGACCTAAAGATAAGAGAACCCCACTGTCCTCAAAATCTAACTCTTGCTACTATTAGGATTCTATGGTATATTGATTTAGTGAAAAATCAGTGCAAATATTGGCTTCCATTAAGGTATTAACCTCCCATTCTCCTACAACCACTGCTAGCAATAAATGATAACATAGAGGACCATGATATGATAGCTAAAGTTTTGCACTACAGAAGGCTCAAGGTAAATTATGGGTACTTCGACTATGTTAAGAATGAGCTAGGAGAAAGGACACCTAGTGAGTGGAGAGTTTGGTCCTCAATCAAGAACTTCATAGTTGTTGGGGACCAGCAATAGCTCAATTGAGAGGAATGATGGGCCTCCAAAAGGCCATTATTTTGATATGCTTTTATCTTTCTTTTAGATAGTTATCTTGCAGAAATAGTCATGGCTCTATGATTTTAATCAAATGAACTTATATTTTTATGAATATGTTATCTATATGTTAAGACATGAAGTAGAAGTATGGATAGTTCAAATATTCTATATATTTTTGAACCTATGGACTTCTATGGTATAATGAAGTAATCTTACATGTTGATAAATGTTGCCTCATCCATGCTATGTTTTGGGTAGATTCCTTTTTATAGCCATAGGACTTGCAAAGAGTGATAGTTTGAACATTACACTTGTTCTAACATTGATGGTCAAATGAATATATGTATTTGGAAGTTTTATGCATTCAATGTTTTTCAGGTACTTGCTGCGTGATTTCATTTTAGCACCTTGGCACTAAGTCAAAGCTGGCCAAATTGTTGAACTGCCAAAAACAAGAAAGTTATTGTATGTTTTCTATTATGGTAGTGCATGAATATAGCTCCCTCAACATGCTATATTCTTGTAGGATTTAATTGTAGTTAATGATATTTCTATTGGAAACTTTATGATCTATAATTGATCCTCATTGATGGAGTGATCATAGAGTTAGGAAGTTGTTGTAGTTTCCCTTTAAATAATTCCTACTATAGCTTTAAGAGGAAGTTTTTGGAAGAAAGAATAGATTGATTTTCATAACAGTAGTGTGTGATCTTGTTTTTAATCAAATGTAATCCCTTACCATGAATGAATAGAACACAATGTTCAAGTTTACATCTTCTATCTTGATTGTCTTTTCTATTCCCTCATCCAAGGTGGCCAACTTGGTAAGTGAACTACTTTGTTAGAATAGATTTCATTCCCTTGTTTGTTTCTTCACAAGGTAGAATTTTTGTTCCTATAGCCATTGATAATAGAATAAGTGAATTAATCCTACAGCATAGGTACATAGATAGTTTTACTATTTGCAGCATTACTTTAAGTGTTAAGTTAAGATGTTGTTTCTATTTCTAGCTTAAGTCTCCATCAGCATTTCCTTTGTTTTAGTTGTAATGACTTAAAGAAGAATTAGATCATATACTTTGTATCCACCCTCTCAAGCTTATGCTCATGGGTTCACAAAATAAAATGAAGTCGGTATGTTATTTTAGGAAAACACATGATTTTGTCTAACCATAGAATCACTATGAAAGGATGTCCAATCCTTTGTTACTAAGGTATTAAGCTGAACAACTAGGGTATTCAGCAAATGAATCTATAATCTCAATAGGATGGGATAGGCCTTGACACATTTAAGACTAAGACTCATCAATTAGAACATCCCCATTATTAGGAACCTTAGCATCTTCTAATCCTTTTATCAATCCTCATAAATTTAAGCTCTTTTTGTTTGTTTGGTGGTTTCAAGATCACATACATCAATCTCTTTCAGTTGATGTCTTATCTCCAAAGGCATGGCTAGGATGAATAATACAACTTGGTTGTATGAGATAGGCATGTTGTCTTCAAGGATCTTGGCCAGTATTTGATCAAACCGATCCATGAAATTTTGGATTCCTTCATCATCATTCCTCTTGATCTTGAAAAGGTTGAGCACTAGTGAAGTTATATATTCTTCTTCTTTTGTAGGAGGTGCATGAGTTATTTCTTCTCCATTCTAATAGGGCTCTTCCATATCTTGGTGATAGGCTTGCATGTGTAGAGAGCAACTTTCTTTATTTGTCTCATTCCTTACCAAGACTTCTCCCCTTAGGTTCACACATGAACATCCATCATTCTCTTCATAGAGAGGAGTAGGCTCTTCATCTTCCATAGGAGTGAGGGTACACAACACTGGAGGGTGGTACACAACATTGGACGGGAATTAGCTCTAGTTGCCAGCTCCTTCTTTATTTCTTCCATCTCTTACATTATCTTATTTCCATTAGGCATGGTCACTTAACACAGTCACCAATCCTAACATAGAGGATAAATTTAAAAAATTGGGGAAGCAAGCTGATCTTGGAATACCGAAGATTCTTCTAGGATTCCTCCATAGTAGAACCATTTGATAATAAGATATTCCCTTTACATCCATTCCCCAGCATAGTCTCCAAAAAATATTGGTTGACAATATGTTCCTCACCTTAAATTGGCTTTTCCTTGACTCCTTATGCCCAAGATTGTGAGAAATAAGCTATCAACAACATATTGGAATCTGATGTCACTAATCCTTGAATAGAAGGTATAGCTCCCCTATATGCAAGATGTGCAATAAATTATGTTTTTAATTGATCAAAGGGTAGGGGTATGCTCTTAACCTAAGAGAAAAAGAGGATTTAACCAAGTTACTCATAACTATAAGTAACTTGGGCAGGTTTAGGATTAACTACTAACACTACTCCTACTACTAAATGCACATTAAACCTACTAAATGCAACTAGAAACAAGAAAGTAGAAAAGATTAAATGATGTAGTAAGACTCAATTCACCTTGCCAAGCTAGAAGAACTCTCAGATTGCCCCTAACTTGAATAGTTTCTCACTAATTAGACCTACTCTTTGGCACTTTATGAAATGTAGCCAAGGAAAAGAGCATAAATGCATATGATGACAACACTCAAATTGCTTACTAACTCTTAGATTAGCTAGCTATTAACAGTTTCCCATCCACTTGTCCTATGATTTTGTCTAAAAAACTAATCTACATGCATGCTAGCTCAATAAACAAGAGACAACAAATCCCTCCCTACAACCTTTTGGTCCTCACTCAATAGTCCTAGCTATAGGGCAAAGATTGCAAGAAAATTGTCCATTCTTCTAGTAACATTTAAAATTACATGTATAGGCCCTCCCCATAGGGTTCTTGGCTAGTTACAGTCATTATTGCATCTTTAGAGCATTAGAATATCAACAATTAACCATTACATAATCATACATCAAAGAGGAAGATAGAAAGAATGCAGTCAAGAACTCTAATTGTGAAGCATTATGAGGATTTTTTGTAACATTTGTGACCTTGGCAAAGAAATCATCTTTGGAAGCATTATATCTATGGCCTTCAAAGCATCTAACATTTTTTGCATTCTTATTTTGGCATTGAAGAGACTCATTCACCACCTTTCTACAATTGATTTTTGAATTTAAATATCAATCATTGATTGGTCCCTCTTAGTTCTAATTCCAATGCTTTTGATTTAGTCTTTATATTATATTTGACCTGTTCCTTAGCTTTATGCTTTGAAACTTAACTGTGAGAAAATTATTGCAAAGTCATGATCAACTACTTTCAAACATCACAACCCTTCAGACTAACCATGACTTTAACATTGTAAACTTGTGAAAACTTCATCTTAATCCTTGTCACTTCTTTCCAACTATCCATCATAAAATACTTTTAACCCATTTGATGATGCAATCTGTTAACCTTTACTGTCAAATACTCTTTCTCGTTTCACAACTCAAAATATTTTTGCATGTCTTAACCATGGGATTGTGTGATCTATTGAATTTTGTTGATTTGGCTCTTTATTGCTACTTCTCAACTTAAAATGTCTTGAATGTCTTTTAACCTATGATATTGTGATGACTATCTTAGGTCTTTGCAACTTAAAATCTTTTAACTACACTAATACCTGGGATATTGTGATCATTGGCTATTGCCTCTTCACAACTTTGACCCAAGCTATCTTCAACTCCCTACAAAGTAGTGATGACTTCTAATCTGACTATTGTAGTTACCCTTTTTGCACATTTGTAACATTCTTTGGGAGTTAACATTGACACCTTGCGACACTGTGATGATTGCATAGAGGAATACTTTTCCACCTTTTTAAATTTTGCTATAACGAATTAACAAGATATTGCTTTCTTTGATCACCTAGCTCCTTATCACCAAAACTTATAGTGACATAAGAATTCTCATTGCCATTCATTGTAACAAAATATCATTTTTTCAATCTCTAATGATTCATTTTTCCATAACATACAACAAAAAACTTCATATCTAGCTTCCCTTACCCATTGTCATAACTATTTTTGACAACATCATTGGCCATCACCACATCCAAATCCATGACATCTCGGATGCCAATGAACACCATAAGTTACAATGATATACATTCTTTTATTTCTTATTTTCATATCAACAATGATCCTTCTTTGTACAGTGATTAACCCAATTGCTATATGTTGTAGTGATATCATACAAATCTACAACATCCTAATCATCGGTCATTGCCACAATGTCTTACTACTCAATCCAAATTCCCACAGGATCATCACTATATATTATAGTGATAAACTCTCTTTTGTGTACCATGAACTCAATCTTCACATCGCTGTGACCTATGCTAATAACTTCATCATTCATCAGTATAACTAAGTTTTTCTCAGTTAACTTGTCGATTATTGCTAAAGGTTGTGCCGATAGGCATGTCTTGATGTAGGAAAATGTAATATGATAATAGTTTATTTATGTGGCATTCATTCATTCATTATTGACCTTTAAACTACTTAATAGTGTACATCTTCATGTCGAGAATCATCCATTGATCTAAGCTTAGGTGGACATCGGAGATGAATTGTCAAACTAGGCTCATCCTCTATATTTGATCAAATTGTACTCACTTAAACTTATTTCCACAACCTTGTGCTTGATTCCAATGAGCTTGGTTTCATTCCTTTTAGCTTCAAAGATGAACTTATTTCCTTCAAGACCATTTTCTTCTTGTTGCCACATCCATTTTTGTTCATGCAATCTTTCTCCAATTAAACCTATCTTCATCATGAACATTTGATCAAAGTATTGGGGTTTCAAAATAACTTCCCTCTTATCTAGGAAATGCATAGACTTTCCCTCCCTTTCCTAATCACCTAATATGAATGAATGCATTAGATTAATTTTGAATGCCCACCTAGGTGAACATAGATGGATAGATGAGAGGAGAAGTTCCTTAATGGAAATATAGACCTAGACATGATATCACATTGAATCAAACCTAATCCTAGAAGGTTGAAAAATATAGGGGAACTAAAATCATGGAAACACAACAAAAAGTACAAGATTGAAGTAAAAGGAACAATTGCACAAGTATATCCAACAATGGCATCCAATTGTCAGATCTTAATGGTAGAAGAAACACTACCACCCAACCTCATGGAACCTAAATGGCTCACTCCCACTATGTTGAAGAGATAATCTCAGGTCCCAAAGGGATAACAAATCCAATAGTCATAAACATCATCTAGGTTAAGTAAATCTTGATACCAATCTATCTCAAAGGGTACCAAGACATAAGTAACATCTAATCCCAAAGGAAACAAAGACATGTAGGAAATCCACTATGTAAGTTGGCAAGTATCATTACATGAGTCAACTCTAGGGTTATCCTAGTAGCCTCTCTAGACTCTAGCATCCTAGTGACTCTATGTGGCATCAGTATCCTTTCATATAGACAAGGCATACTAAGAAGGAAAGGTTACAACCAAGAATCCTCTCTACTCCCATCCTAGCTTATACTAGCACTCAAGGCATAGACAAGGTAAAACACTTACTCTTATTAATTCATTTTAAACCCATTTAATGAAATATTATCACTTATTAATACTACTTATAATGGGTTACCCAAGTAGCCTCTTTTAGGCTTCAGCTTCCATTGCAAGCCATTTCCTAGCATACACATAGATAACCTACCCTATACTCATAAAAAGTACAACTCATAAAACCACAATATTCACCTCAATCCTTTACAAGCAACTAGAAAGCACCAAAAGATAACCAATCAAAACTCAAGGGTTACAACAAGAAAAATCAAAATAATCACTTCAGTCAAATACAAGCAATTGGAAAGCACCAAATGATAATTGATTGAAACTCATAGGTTACACCAAGAAAATCACACTAATCACCTCAGTCCTATACAAGAAACTAGAAAGCACTAGCAATTAACCGATCCAAAACTCATCACAGAAACACATGAATGCATCACAATGGTTGAGAGTAAAAGATTGTGACCAAAATATACATAACATCATCATAGAATAAAATCTCCCACGCCTCTAGTAAACATCTTGACTGGTCAACATACTAAATCACACAAAATGTAGATTCATATTTCATTTAGTTTTGAAATCATAAAAGTTTGATTTACTACTAGGGTTCTAGTTTTCCATTTTTGAAAGTTTCATATTAACAACAAAGTTTTTGAGTTCACAAAAGAAATAAAGTTTCCTTAGTCTAAAATCATTTATATATAAATCGTACCATTTTAAAAAAAAATTGAATCATATAAAAGGTCTAGGCAATTCTTTCATTTAAAAATAATTGAATTAGAATTTCTAAATTAAGAATCAGAAATTACAATTATAACTTTAATACATGTATATTTTCAATAATAAAAAATGATATAACCAAACATCTTTAATTATATATTATTAAAATCTAATAATGATTATTAAATTATTTATGAAAATAATTATTAAATTATCAATAAATAATATTTATTAATTTATTAATAATAATAATTACTAAATTAATAATATATTAATTATTATTAATCTAATAAAAATAATATTAATTATTAATTATTATAAATAATAATTAAAAAATTAAATAGTAATTATTATAAATAATAACATGACTTAGTGTTGGAGTAAATAATTTTTCCTTTCTTATTTTAAAAAATGGTAGATCGGGCAAAAAATATAGTCTGATTAAAAAATGTAGTCAAAGCACAGAAGGGTGAAAATACATACAATATAAACCCAAAATTCAAGACAAAATATGTGGCCAAGAATACTATCCAAGAAATAACACTAAGGGCACGTAGGCAGAAATCCTCCCCTAAAGATCAAAAATTGGTTTGAAATATTGAATGGAGGAAAAACAGAGAATGGCTTTGAATCAACCATTAGGACATATGAAGCTAAACAAAAAGCAATCACTAGGAACACGAAAATCAAAGATGTATGCGTACATGATGAAGGAAACTGGAAGCAAGTAACAAAGAAAAATGCCAAAAATTCCACATAGAGAACCATAGAAAGGCCCTCAGAATCTAACTTTGGGAATGAACTCTATAGATAGAAGATCTTCTTTAGTAAAACACGATATGCTTACTATAGAAATAAAAGTAGAATATCCCCACAATCAAAGGAACAAGAAAAAATTATTAGGGATAGCAATAATTAAAAGCCCAATATAATTTTAGAGGGAAATCGCATGCCACTAAGTCTTAATCCATGCAACAAAGAATTCAAAAATGGAGAAAAAGCTCCTCCTGTAGGAGTGCAAAATCAACAAAATAATTTTATTCAAAGAAAAGATCATGACCCCATATCATCCCAGTGTACCCCAACTATTCCTAATACCAGTAAATCATGTCAAATGCCATAACCAAGTTTTGAGCCATCATCCAATCATATTTTTCAATTTGGCAATTTTCTTAAATAGGATTCCAATATCCTAGGATCTCGAATACAAAATGATAGAATCAAAGTACCAATGGTTATTTTCAACAACAAGGTAAGCAAGCAACTATGGGTTGATTGTGAGAAGAAAGGGGTCTTCACTTTTTGGACTGGCCTAAATCAACTAATAGGATTTTATCGAAGAAATTAAACTCCCTCATTAGCAAACAGGTAAATATGACCTCTCTTTGATAATCTATTCTATTTAGAAAGTAAGGAAGTGGAATATAGCAATTCTCTATTAAAAAATCCCCTCTATTTTTTCAAAGGACATAGTTTAAATTTTATAAAATGGTTTCCAAACTACAATGAAGAATCACTAATCCCCTATAGATCACTAGCATGGATAACATTAGACAATACTCTCACTGATCTCATTGATATAAAATTGTTCATTAAAATTGGGGATGCTCTTGGTGGTTTATGGCGATATGAAGTCGATAATGACAACATGAATTCAATTAAACTCTTGGTGTGCCTAAAACCAAAATTTTATGGCCAATATTTCATCAAAATTATCTCTAATCAATCCATTTATAGGATCAATTAGTCACTTTACAAAGGCTCAATTAATAACATTATGTTTCTCAAAGATGGACTAAAAGTTGTCATCAATACCTCTAATTTCAAAGAAGTGGATGTGGATACTAACATGGAAAAACTATACCAAAAGATAGCAGTTAAAGCATATATTCCACCCCACAAGAGATATATAAGGAGCCAGAAAAATGAAATCACAAAAGCTCTAAGCTCAATAATTATCAAGAGAGCACTAGAGGTTGGAGAAGTTACTGAACCGGTGATTATGCAGAACTATTAGAAAAAGATCTTAACAGGGCTGAAAATTGTAAACATAGGAGAAGTCAAATTAATGGCTCTGGATAGATATAAAGAATATTTAGAACTATTGAAAAGCACGGAGCAATAAGTATCAATATTGAAAGAAGACAAGGATGACATATCAAAAGAGATATCTGAAATAATAGAAAACTTGGCACAAATCAAATCTCTAGAAGTGGAGCTAGCACTAAAAATAAATGATACTATTAGCCAAATAGTATTATCCTAGAAATGTATTCAAAAGAAGAAGACTCAAAAGGATCGTAGTAGTATCAGTCAACCATGAAAATGCAACAAGAAGAAAAAGAATTAGAAGAGAAACACCCAGAAACTGGTTACAGACAAGCAAGACTGTCAGATCACAAAAAGTGGATCTCCAAATAAATTAAGGAAAGACACATCTATCATTAAAGAAATTGAGAATGAATGTCTCTTTGTCAGTAGCAGATCCTACAATAATAAAGAGAAGGCTTGTTGACAATCTGAATAAAGTTTAAGCAGAAGCAAAAGTTTATGAGACCAATATAAGACCATTCATTGAAGAAAAAAGACTTTTGAAATTTTGGAAAACACCTATGCCAATAATATTAGAGAAGGAAAATATAAAAAACTAGGAGGATGAACTAGTGAGGGAGGCGAATCCACAAGAAACAAGAGAAAAGATTGATTATTTGGATCAACTGACAGTCAACCTCAATGCTGCATTTTGTGAAGAATTCAATGAAGAATGCCTAGAGGAATAAAAAGAGGTGTTAGTGCAAAAACTTCTGGAACTTGGAGGTGAAAACTACACTTTTGAAGACCTCAAGAGAAATGTTAAAACTTTTGAGATGGATTTAGATACTAGTGGCATTAAATAGTTAGAACTAGCCATTGAAACCCTAAATGTAACATGGACTTACAAGAAAAGAGTAAGGAAATCTCAATGGGAACTACAAACCAAAGCAGCATCAATAGAGGGGCAAACTAAACTTACTAAAATTCTCAATATCGGGAAGGGGAGGATCCTTCCCAAGGTATGAAGATTCTATCTTGGAATGGTAGGTACCTAAATGCCCCTAGCAAACAACAACTTTTAAAAAATTGTATTAATAAATTTCATCTAAATTTCTCTGTTATTCAAGAAACTAAATTAAGTAACCCAAAACTAGAAAAGCTTAGAGCAATAATGGGATGGAGGAAATTAACTAGAGTCCCCTCCAAAGGTGCTTTTAGAGGATTAGCCATCATCTATAATCCAAAAAAATTCCAAGTAGAAACCTTAAAGGCTGAAAAATATTGGCTAAGCCTAAAAGTAGTGGATAGGAACAACTCTCTTACATTTAGAGTAATCAATATCTATGGACCAACTAACTACTTAGAGAAGAAAAAATTATGGGATGATATTAGCATACATATTCAACAAGACAAAACCTTCTCCATTTTAGGAGGATACTTCAATGCTATAACATCCCTAAAAGAAAAATTAGGAGGATCAAGGAAATTATCACAGGCGGCAATTAACTTCAATCACTAGATCCAAACCAATGCACTAACTAAAATGCCATCAATAGATAATGCATTCACTTGGAACAATAAATGATAGGGATGTACCAAATTACATCAAACATATCCAAACTTACCTCAAAAACCATCCCTTATTCCTGTTCAAATCACTTCCCCATATGCCTAACAATGGTAGGGGAAGCACTACCTAAAAAGATCATGTTTAGAGTAGAGAAAATGTGTTTCAAGGATGAAAACCTTTTAGAACAACTAGCACTCTAGTGGAGCACTGCTAAAATAGAAGGTTCAAGAATGTTTAAAATCATTCAAAAACTTAAAATAATTAAAGCTAACCTAACTCAGTGGAATAAAACCCATTTTTGTAATATATTTAACGTCAAACAAGATATTGAAAAAGCCTTAGACAATGCTAACAAAGTAGTAATGAGAAATGGAATGAATGAAGAGACATATACCTGGGGAAAAAATCTTGGGTTAAAATTAGAGGATATCTTGACTAAGGAAGAAATATATTGGAGACAAAAATCAAGGGAGGATTGACTAAGAGAGGGAGATAAGAACACCAATTTTTTTTCACAATTGTACCAAAGTTGAGCGATCAATCAATATATAACCAAAATCAACTCAAAAGATCAGTAAAGCTTAGAAAATAAAGAAGAAATATCTAGAGAAGCTATAGATTACTTTAAAACCATTCTAAGTAAGGAATCATCCTTTTTGGATCAATCCAATTTTTTATCAATTGTTCCCAAGATTCACAACAATGAGGAAAATAAATTTTTAATGAATAAATTAAAAAGGATGAAGTAACTAAAGTCCTTCACAAAATGAACCCTGATAAAGCCCTAGGATCGGATGGCTTTCCAACCTTCTTCTTTTAGAAATGTTGGCATCTCATGGGAGAAGAAATTACTAAAGCTTTAGAGAGCATGATGAATTCTAGTAGTTTACTTAAAGAGATCAATAACACCTTCCTAGTGCTCATCCCAAAATTGGATCATTGTGAACATTTTGGTGATTATCAACCCATTGCCCTATGCAATACTCAATAAACTGTTCACCAAAACATTAGCTTCAAGACTCCAAATAATCCTCCCTTGGCTCATAACCAAGGAACAATTTGGATTCATCCAAGGTAGATTGATCTATGATGGTATAATTATTGCTCAAGAAACAATTCACTCTTTAAAGTTAGGCAAGAATCTGGGCATGCTTATAAAATTAGACATCAGTAAGGCCTATGAAAAAGTTAATTGGAGATTTTTATGTAAGTATCTACAAGCATTTGGATTTACAAAAGCATGGATTAACTTAATCTATGAATGTATTTTCACACATAAAATATTGATCCTTATTAATAGCACACCTGAAGGCTTCTTCTCTCCTTTAAGGGGCATTAGATAGGGTGATCCTATCTCCCCATTTCTTTTTATCCTACTTTCATAGGCACTAGATCGGTCTCTTAGACAGAAAAGGATGGATTTTTCCCTTAAAGGGCTTAAGATAGCCAATAACAGTAAACCAAAAACTCACCAACAATTTTTAGATGACACCTTTCTCTATGGAGAAGCAAATGAAAAAGAAGTTGAAATCATTAATTCAACACTAATAGACTATTCTAAGGCCTCTAGACAAGAAATTAATAGGGAAAAATCTGAAATTTTCTTTTTCAATACTGAGGAAGCATTACAAAAGAGGATTAGTACTATCCTTAACATTTCAATAGGGCCCTTCCCATACAAATACCTTGGTTTCCAACTTGATGATTCTTTGAAGAAAGCAAGATTATGGGAACCCCTAGTAAATAAACTTAGAAAGAAAATTCAATCACAGAAGGGAAAATGGCTCTCTCTTGCAAGAAGAATAACTATGCTTAAATAAATTCTATCAAGTATACCTATCTACCAATTATCACTATAAAATTCTCCCATCTACATAGAAAATGCACTGAACAAATCCCTTAAAGATTTTTCTGGCAAGGTACTGATAGTAAGAGGAAATTTAACCTTATGGCCTAGAATAAAATCTATCAAGACAAGGAGGAAGGTGGCTTTGGAATTCAAAATATAAAACTAAAAACTATGGCTATAGGGGCTAAATTAATCTAGAAGAATGATTTGTAACCTTGAACTATCTTAGGCTAAAGCTCTCTCTAAAAAATATTTATATATAGTTGATCCCCTAGGTATCCTAAGAACTAAGTCCCCGCACAAGGATCAATAGTATGGAATTTCATGTTAAAAAGTTGATACATTATTTTCAATAAAGTATCTTCACAAGTTGTAAATGGTAAAAAAGTTAGATTTTGGACTAACTCTTGGGAAGGATTCCCACCACTATGTAAACTTGGAAATTTTACCAATGCTCAATTCATTCTCTCAAAAACACTAGGAATCTATTTAGCTAATTACTAGGAAGAGAATCTAACCACACACAAAGGATGGAAATGGAAAAACTTGGATAGGTTTTACATTCCTAACAATGAACTATCCATTCTCAAAGCAATCCTTCACCCTCCCTACTTCTGAGAATAAACTTTTTGGATTGGCTCCCACATAGGAGAATATAAATCTAAAGAGGGATATAAGTATTTAACCAATCTCAAATTAAATACACTTAAACTCCTTCCAATTGATCTTTTTTGGAACTCTTTATGCCTTCCAAAAGCAAGAACCTTCTCTTGGCTAGCAATACAAAACAAAATTCTTACTATAGGTAAATTAAAAAGATGGGCTATGAAGTGCCAACTAGATGTATGTTATGCAAAAAGGTTGAAGAAGATCCCAACCACTTCCTCCTTCATTGTGATTTTTCCCATAGGATATGGACTTGGTTTTACAAAAAGATGAGTTTATCCTTCATCCCGAATGAATCCATCTTAGAGCACTTCCAATCATGGCCCAAATTCCATTCTAAGAATATTTTCAAAAAACTATGGATCATTTTTTTATCTATAATTATATGGGAATTATGGAAGGAAATAAATAGATGCATATTTAAGAATATTGAGACGCCAATAAAGAAAATCATCCTTAAAATTGAAACATCCATCATTGAGACCTTAAAGAGTAAATTAACTCAGACAAGTGAAGCTATGACCCTTTGGGAGGGATCAATGTGAAATAAATAGACTGGCCTCAAGATCCCTCCATTCAATAGAAAAGGAGGGAATTCTAGTCAATCATTATAGAAAACTTGTGTCTAGAACACACACCCCCCTGCCCCTTCGATATAGGGTGGGTTAAACTTAATTTTGATGGAGCCTCAAGAGGTAATCTTGGCCTGGCAGGAGTTGGTTGTTGCATTAAAAATAGTGAGGGAAGGATACTAGTATAAAGATCAATGAAAATCAAACCAACCACCAACAACACGGCTAAACTTAAAGCATTGCTATAAGGCTTATGGCTTTTTTCCCAACTATAATTCTACTCTATAGCCATTGAAGGTGATTCGAATATCATTATCAATGCCTTACAAAATAGATTCACAACTAACTAGAAGTTGACCAACCTACTTAATCAAGGATTAGATCCTATTTCAAAATTTGAAAAAGTCACTATTAATCATATATATAGAGAAGGAAATTTCATGGAGGAAAACCTGGCCAAGAAAGGTGCTGACAATATAGAGACATTGCTTTACGATGATGGTTACTATCCTAATGGATAACCTTTTCACTATCTTAACATGCATGGCTTTTAAAAAATATTTAATGATGATGTTTGAATGTTTAATGTAGGTTTAAACCTATGATTCTTGGTTCAGTTTTCTTGAATTATTTTAGGCCCCAATTTTTTAATCTAGTATTCAGCATGTTTATAGAGCTATACTTAGTAGTATCAATTAATTTTCTTGCTTCTTTCATAATCTTAGCTGGATTTTCCTCTCATTTTTTAAGTCCTTTACTATCTCTCCTCTATATGTTGTACGGGCATCAATTGACATATGAACATGGATGCTCTATTTTAAAAACCCATCCTATTATCTTTCATGTATATGTTTTCACTTTGTTTTTACCAATGGAACTTAGCACTTCTTTTCATAATCTATGTATCTAAATTGGGCTTATTCTAGTTTTGCATTTGTTAATCCTATTGCGGACAAGGTTTCCTTTAACCTTAGCTAAGTAATATATATTAATTTTATTATTTCTAACCAATTTTTCTTCTTATCATGTATTAAGCAATATTACTATTGAAATTTGATTGAAAAGTTCATTGTTGAAAAAGGGAGATTGTTGAAGCAGAACATATGTTTCAATCATTGTTTTGTCACTAATGTCAAAGCTATTATTTGTTGGAAAGACAATTGCTTATAAGATCTAAGTACTATCACTTAGTTGATTGATGAATAGGATTTAATCAATAAGATGTAACAATAGCACCTAGAGGAAAGGTTGAGTCATGATTAAGTAATGAAGTACAAGGATTAGTTAAGAAAATGGTAAAATGATGCATTGATAATATACATGAAGATACAAAGGTTGGCTACACTTAGAAACTTTAGAAGAACAAGTAATACTAAGACTGTCTGCAAAGATTGACGAAAGTTGAGAGTAGATACCAAGAAAAGTTAGTTCATGCCAAGCAGAATATCAGTTGGTGCCAAGTAAAAAAAAATTCTAGTGTGTGTTGAGTAACATAGTTAGTGCCAAGCAAAATACAATAGGTGTCAGGCATTAGTAAATCATAGTTGATGCCGAGTGAACTCACAATAGATGTCAAGAAACATAGTATGTGTCGAGCATTAGAAGGTTAATAATGTTGAGTTGTTGCATTATTAGAAAATTCAATGATTCACCAAATCTATGCTAATAAGTTTGTTGTCTTGAATTTTATAAACTAGGTGGACGATAAGGATGATGAGCTGGTGGTACAGAATTTGAGGTTAACCATTTTTAGGCAATTTCAAATGAATTCAAGGAGAAGTTTCTAGAAGAGAAAAGATAAGGGGTAGATACATTGTATCCTACCTAATCCATCCAAACCCTAAATTGGATGATGGAAAAAAGAGCAAGAAAAGTATTTTAATTTCCTAATTAAGGAATGTCTAGTCATGAAGTAGAGAGTAGGAGAGTATGGTGTCAAGGAGAAGACATTGAGAAGGTCAAAGAAGACCAAGGAAGAATAGAGACAGAGCCTCTGCTTCATCAAGTGACCATAGAAGTGACTACATTGGCACAATAAGCAAGAAGGCTTAAGGAGAAAAAAGCTTGAAGAGTGAATAAGCTATTAGAACTGCAGAGATTAAAAGCCAAGCAAAACTAAGAACTGAATTGAGATCTAAAATCTACAAGATAAGTTGTAACTTGTATCAGATCAAAGCTCTACTATTACTCTCTAACAATTGTATCGGTTAGGGTAAAATCCTTTGGACTAAGGTTGACTTAACAATCATTAGAAAATGTTTTAATAGGGTGGTGTTCCAAGTAAATGGCCTAAAGTCCTTTAACTAGGCTCACTTCTAATAGGGTGATTGAAATCCCTTAACCAAGTCACCTTTAACAAGGTTGGCCTTTCACAAGGCATCACTCTATAAAAGTGAAAAAGGAGTAGCATGTCACTAGTGGTTTTTCCCAAATTAGGTTTCCACATTAAATCACTGTGTTATGTGTGATAATGTTTCATTTTTTATATATTGTTACATGTTGATTTATCAGTAACCTACAAGTTTGAGTGATTAACTCAGATGCATGAATGATTAAAGGGTTCACTAAGCTGAGTGAAAAGTTTTATTGGTACATATGGACCTTGAATAACTAAGTCACCCCCCTAGTTATTCTAAAGATTTCTAAAAATTGGTATCAGAGCCATCTATTGATTGGACTAGTTTGAAGGTACTAGAAGCATAAGGATCAAGATGTCCAAGAGAGAAGTACCCAAGCTTAACAGAGACAACTTCCCTGCATGGAAAAGTATAATTCAATTGCATCTTGGAGGAATAGGAGATCATACACAATCCTTAATTTTAGTGGAATATGTTGATCCAGTTGGAGTGCCTACTGCTAAAGATACAAAGAAGAAGAAAGAGCACAATCAAGCAATGTTAGAGATTTCCTCTATCCTTAGCTATGCAAAACTTGATGACATCAAGAGATGTAAAACTACGTTTAAGATGTGGGAAGCCCTGAAAACTATCTATGGAGGAGATAAAAATGTACAAATATCCAAGTTAGAAAGCCTCAAAGGTAAATTTGACAATATGTGAATGCAAGAAGGTGAGAACATTGCTCAATATGTTGCTAGAATAAAAGAAGTTATTAGTGCAATAAATGGTGTAACTAGTCATATAGATGATGACACTATTCTAAGAGAAGTCTTAAGAACATTACTACTTGTTTATGCTATTAGAGTATCTACTATCTAGGAATTGAGATGCATTCCAAGGAACAATTTAACCCTTGAGGGTCTAGTAGGAAGACTCACTTCTTTTGAGTTATCCAACTTTGACAACTACAAGCTACAAAATTCTTGAATCTTCTTTCAAGGCTAAGGTGCTACTGAAAGATTTTGATGAGAAGAAGAAAAGGAATAAGAGAAGGATAAAACATGTGTCCACTGATAGTGATACTAATGAAGAAGATGTCAATCAATTGAAAGCATTGCTAGTGAGAAGATTTGATAGAGGAAAAGGAAAATTTAAAGGTAAGCTACCCATCATTTGTTTTAATTGCAATGAAGTTGGACATATTGCTACTAGGTGTCTAGAAAAGAGAAACTTCAAAGGAAATGACAAATACAAAGGCAAAAGAAATGAAGACAGCAAAGAGTACAAAGACAAAGGCAAAAAGTGCTACATTGCTAAAGAAGATGATTCTAATGAACATGATGATGAGGTGGTCTATGTTGTAATGAAGGATGAGTCTAATGAAGATGAGGTAACTGCACTTGAAACCTATGTAAACAAGAATGACAAATAGATCATTGATATAGGATGCTCACATCACATGACTAAAGACAAAAGTAAGTTTGTCACCTTAACCCAATATAATGGAAATAGTGTTAGATTTGGTAATGATGCTCCATGTCTAATAAAAGGAAAAGGTTCCATTAAGCTTATAGAAAATATCTCATGTGATAATGTATATTATGTTGAAGGATGGAATTACAATCTATGAAGTTTGTCACAACTAAGCAATGTAGGTTGCAAAGTTGAGTTTTGAAACAAAACTAAGATATATGACACAAATGAAAATTTGATAGGAAAAGGAGATCAAACTAGAAGCAATCTATTTTACCTTGATATAGAGGATGCTACTTGTATTATTGTGAAATTTGATGATGTATGGCTATGGCATAAAATTCTATGTCATGTCAACTTTGTTAACTTGATTAGTATCAGCAATATGAAGAAAGTTAGAGATTTGTTCAAGCTGAAAAAGCCTGACAATGTGATATGCAAACAATGTCAGCTAGGAAAAATGACTAAGTCAAGTTTCAAAAGAAAAACTTATAATTATAAAAAGGCATTATAGATTGTTCATACTAACTTGTGTGGGCCTATAGAAGTACAAAGTTACAAAGGAGACAAGTATATAATGTTGTTTGTATATTATTACTCTAGGATGATGAAAGTCATGTTTCTAAAGAAAAAGTCTAATACCTTTCAAATGTTTATGTAGTTTTTGGCAAGGATTGAAAAAGAAATAAGTAAGAGTCCAAAATGTTTGATATTAGATAGAGGAGGAGAGTTCACATCAAGAGAGTTTGAGATGTTCTATAATGACAAAGGAATCAAAAGATAGACTTCTACACCAAGGACCCCTCCACAGAATGGAATTTTTGAAAGAAGAAATAGATCAATAATGGACTATGCCAGGACACTCATGATGGAGAACAATGTTTCTCTAAAGTACTAGAGAGAAATTGTAAGTACACTAGTCTACACCTTGAACTAAGTACAAAACAAAAAAGGTACAAATGTAACACCTTTTGAATTATGGTATGGTCACTCACCCAATGTGAAACATTTCAAAGTATTTGGGAGAAAATTTTATATTCTTAAAGATACTAGAAATGGTAATTTTGATGCAAAAAGTGATGAAGGTATATTCCTTGGCTACTCCACAAGAAGTAAAGCATATAAGTGTTTAAATAGTATAACACTAACAAAATTGTGGAAAGTGCAAATGTAAATTTTGATGAATACAAAGAAGTTCATGATGTTGAACCCATCAAAAGACCAAAAGAATATAAATCATTTGTATACTTCTACAAGGGAATGCCTATTGAAGAAGAAGTTTCCAATCAAGTTGAGATCTAGCAACAAGTCTTAGTAACTACCAAATCACAACCAGTAAATGTCGAACTAAATTTAGGAATTGAGATACATTTAGATGTTCATTTACAGAATGAAGAAATTGCACATTATGATTCTAAAGTTAGCACACATGACAGAGATGCTAAGTTACCTAAAAGAAATATGCATAGTGACTCTGAAGCTGAAAGATTAAATTAAGAAACAAGGACTAAACCAAGACTATCCAAGTATGTTAGAAGACAATACCATACTAAACAAATCATTAGAAATAAGGATGCTAGACCAATGACGAGGAATAGAATAAGGAATGAATCATGCTTGCTAAGCCAGAAAGAACCCAAGATGGTGAGAGATGCACTAGAAGATGATGATTGGTGCAAAGCTATGGAAGAAGAAATCAAGAAAATAGAGAAGAACAAAACTTGGAGTTTAGGTCCAAGACTAGATGACCAAAATGTGATTGGTACCAAGTGGGTGTCTAGGAATAAGCTAGATGAAAATGGTGAAATCGCAAGAAAAAAATCCAAACTGATTTGTAAAGGATATGCCCAAGAAGAAGGAATAGAATATGGGGAAACATTTACCCCTATTGCAAGAATGGAAGGAATAAAAACTCTACTAGCATATGCTACCTACAAAGGTTTCAAAGTCTACTAGATGGATGTTAAGATTGCATTTCTAAATAGCATATTAGAAGAAGAAGTCTACATAGAATAGCCAGAGGAATTTTATGATGACAACAACAAGGATATGGTATGTAAATTGCATAAAGCACTTTATGGTTTGAAACAAGCACCAAGAGCATGGTATGAAAGACTTCACAAGTATGTTGTGAAGATTTGATTTGAGAGAACTGATGATAACATTAATTTGTACATCAAAACAATAAAAGGTAAAGACATACTATTATCTAAAATCTTTGTTGATGATATAATATTTGGAGGTAAAGAAGCTCTATGTAAAGATTTTGCTAATCAGATGAAGCATGAGTTTGAGACGTTAATGTTTTGTGAGATCAAATTCTTTGTTGGATTACAAGTTTATCAACTAAGGTATGGCATATTTGTTACCTTGTCAAAGTACATCAAGGAGATACTAAAAACATTTGGACTGGAAGATTCAAAACCAGTAAGTACACCAATGATAACAAAACATAAGTTATCAAAGAATGATGAGTCAGCCGAAGTGAATTAGACACTGTATAGGTCAATGATTGGTAAGTTACAATATGTTGTACATAGAAAACCTGATATTGCATTGTCTATTGGAATAGTTGCAAGATTTTCTACAAATCCAAGAGAAAATCATCTAATGGCAGTGAAAAGAATAATGAGGTACTTGAAGAATGAAAATTTTGATATAAGAGCTTACACTGATGTTGATTGGGGAAGAAATATAGATGACAAAAAAAGCACCAGTGGAGGAGCACTTTTCTTAGGCAAGAGACTAGTCACATGGACTAGTAAGAAACAATGTTGTACCTCACAATCCACAGTTGAAGTTGAATATGTTGTAGATGCTATAAACTGTACAAACATTGTATGGATCAAGCATCTACTCAAGGGTATGAAGGAAGAGATAATAGAACCTTTGATACTTATTGTGATACTACTAGTGTCATTAATATTCAAAGAATCCAGTAATACATGCCAAAACAAAGTACATTGTAATCAAGTATCATTATGTAAGAGAGTTGGTTGAAGACAAAGAGGTGAAGATGGAGTATGTCAATTAAAAGGAAAAAATTGTTGAAATCTTCACAAAACCATTACCTAAGGATGCATATGAATATCTTAGAGGTAAGTTAGGGGTGATACCCCTATCAAAGGCTATCTAAGCAATAGCAGGACAGCCCTACATCAAATAGGTTGATAGCCAAATGACACAAATTAATGAAGAAAATTTTACTTTAGGTATTGCCTGAAGTAATCAAAGTGTTGAAATTCCAAATCAATCACAAGCAAGATGACAGAGGGAGAAACTAGAGCTACTGCAAATTCTATATCTACATGTTAAGATGTTCAAATGATATGTCTTTGACATTATTGTCAAAGAGGGAGAAATTGCAAAGACTAATCAAATCTAAAGGATCAAACGAGAGAGAGAGAGAGAGAGAGAGAGAGAGAGAGAGAGAGATACTAAGAGGGAGAAATAGCACAAGGAAACATAGTAGAAACTAATTAAGATGACAGATCAAAGAAGGGAGCAAATCAAAGAGGGAGAAAAGAGATAGTGTATCAAAGAAGGAGATGATTACCCAAATATATCTTGTAAGAGGGAGCTATAAGAAAAGAAATTCAAAGGGAGTTATAAGAAGTTGGAAGTTGCTAATGGAAGGAACAGTTTTGAATACAAGATTTCTTTTTAGCATTGTCTTACTATTTTAACTAGTGAGTTTGGTCAAACAAAATGTTTTCCATTTAGGTGACTTGGTTGATCAATTTGGTTTGTCATCAATGCCAAACAGGGAGATTTTTGAAATCTGATTGAAAAGATCATTGTTGAAAAAGGAAGATTGTTGAAGTAGAACATATGTTTCAATCATTGTTTTTTCACTGATTTCAAACATGCTATTTGTTGGAAAGAAAATTGCTTATAAGAGCCAAGTACTATCACTTAGTTGATTGATGAAGAGGATTTAGTCAATAAGATGTAACAATAGTACCTAGAGGAAAGGTTGAGTTATGATTAAGTAATGAAGTACAAGGATCAATTAAGACAATGGTGAAATGATGTATTGATAATATACATAAAGATACAAAGGTTGGCTACACTTAGAAACTTTAAAAGAATAGGTAATACTAAGACTTTCTGCAAAGCTTGACCAAAGTTGATAGTAGGTGTTGAGAAAAGTTAGTTCATGCCAAGTAGAATATTAGTTGGTGTCAAGTAAAAGAAAATTCTAGTATGTCTTGAGTAACACAATTAGTGTTGAGCAAAATACAATAGATTTCAAGCATTAGTAAATTGTAGTTGATGTCAAGTGAACTCAAATAGATGTCAAGCAATGCACTATGTTCCGAGCATCAGAAGGTTAATAATGTCGAGTTGCTGCATTATTAGAAAAGTCAAAGATTCACCAAATCTAAGTCGATAAGTTCATTATCTTGAATTTTGTGAACTAGGTGGAAGATAAGGATGATGAGTTGGTGGTATAGAATAGCCTTGGTTGCCATCGCAGCCCAAAAATTGTGAAAGGTAGGAAGAGGGGGTGGGTGGTGGTGGCTTGCATCACCATTATATATATATATATATATATATATATATATACACACACACACACACACATACATACATACATATTTGTGTATATATATACATATGTGCATGTATTTATTTATTTATTTTATATATATAATTCTATCAGAAAAAGTTAGTGATTCCCAAAAACACAAAACTAGTATTATGGATATAAATTATTATTTTTTTAAATATTTTTCCAACATAGATATGATAGGTAAACAATTACAAACGATCAAATTTATTAAATTACAATTCTAGCTTTCTTTTCCAAACCCTATCTCGATTCATGATTTTCTTAAACAAATCAATTATCCAAAAGAGTTTTTCAAACAAGAGTTTCAAACCTAATTTTCATTCACAAACACTTCTCAATAACAAAGAACAATAAATTTATCAAAAAGGGTTTCACCATAGAACAATTTATGAAAATAGATCCATAAACAAATACGAAGAAGACAGAGAAAACTTGAAGGGAAATTACTATGGAAAAATCTCAACAAGATCCTACCTCAATCTGATACTAACTAGATGAATGCTCAAAACTTGCAAGAATTCTCGTCTTCTTGAAAACCTTTTTTCTCAAAATTTCCTCTTCCAAACTTGTGTGTGGGGAAATGATCTCTAATTTCTTAATAAAGAGCTTTCTCCTTTACGATTTTAGTTTTGCAAACATGAAAAGCCTTTTCTTTATTATTTTAATTTCATGTGCAAATTTTTTGCATTTTAATTAAAATAAACTTTATTAAATTTATTTTCTCTCTCTTTTATTAAATCACAAGACATCTGTAATAGCATATCTATTAATTTCAATAATAATAAGATTTAGAGTTTATTATAAAAATGAAATTTTGAATTAATTATTATTAAATTAAATAAATATAATTACACCAAAATTAGAACTTTTATTAGATCTTTTAGATTTAGTTCATCTATTTAATTAATTTCTCAATTGAGTAAATATAACTAAAAAAAAATTTTTCTCTATAAAATTTTCATTAAATTAAATCACTTAATAATCTTTTTATTTGATTTAATTATAAATTAAAAGCACAATAGACCCACAAATCCAAATAAGAAAACTCATGTGATGAAGGTAGTTTGCTTCCTTAGTCCTATTCTCTTCTAGGACTTGACTAGGCTCTTCTCTCATCATACTAGGGTTTCCATAGTACCCTAACCTTTAGAGGATCTCTATCATATTCCCTAACTTCTAACTACCTAGTGTAGACACTCAAAAATGGTTTAGATCTACAATTTAATCATTTTTCACACTAGCTCATCCCATTTCTCATTTCATTAATTTTGATCTTTTGGCCACACTTGACTATAATTCAAGCATGTTTTGACAATATGCTCCACCATTTGTATCCCCTTTCACATCAATTGCAGATCATTTCATAATCTCATCTACTTAACTCAAAACCAAACCAACATCATCAGAATCATCCTGAATCAACCTAGAATCATTCCAAATCAACTTGGAGTCATCCCAAGTCAACCCAAAATCATCTCAAACCAACCATAATCAACTTGGAACATGTTAGATATCTCAACTCAATCATCATCTATCAAACCCTAGGCATTTTCATGTCTCTCAGTGCCTTGAAAACCTATCAAGTTTGACCTTAGTACTATCATGTCCCTCAGTGCTAGGTCAAAACTATCACTCTTATCATCTGATCATTGACATTGTCAAGTCCCTAACTATCATATCGTGGCATTATCAAACCAATTTAATAATATTGACAATGTCTGCCAATGTTATTATGATCCACCTTATCAATTAATTTTGATCTTGTGGCATTTATAATATCCATTAAATGTTACATATTCTTAATCCATGTCATGTGTCATTGGCATGTTATCAATCCTAATCAGTCATTCAAATTGATCATGGCTTTGATCTACCCATCATCATCCTAGTTGATCTACATAACCATCACATTTCATCAAAGGATATTATCACATTTATCTAATCAAATTAACCAATTATTTACTAATTTATCTTATAGGATTAGGTAACCCATAACATAATCCTATGTCGGTTAAATCATTTTCATTAGGCATCAATTATTATTCTTACGAACTAAACATTATCAATTAGTTGATATTTTATTAATTAATTGACTCACCTCTACAAGCTATGGAAATTCTCAATTTCCTAAGTCCTATTTTCAACCTCTAATTTCCCTTTTAATAATTTTCATTTGTGTGGATATATGAATATTTAATTCAAATATTCCACTTAGCCTTGACACATGAACATGACAAGTCATAGATTCCCTATTCACACTTGGATTAAATATGTCATATTTGATACATCTTCTTCCTTACACATGTCTATGATAAGCCTCCATCATCATAGATTCTTGACTATAAGTGGCTTTGAGTTGTCATGTGCATATCATAGATTCTCCTCCACTTTTAGCCATGTTGACTTCCATGCATTGTAGAATCCTACAAGTGGCTTTGAGGTGTCATATGCACGTCATAGATTCTCCTCCACTTTTAGTCATGTTGACTTTCATGTGTCATAAAATCTCATATTTGGAATCTTGTGTCATATGTGTCATGGATATTCTAAGGAATATTATGCCAAGTTGTACATTTGTAGTGACAAGTGTCCATCCTTCATGCAATTCTCTCCTCTTGTACATTGGCTATAAATTGAGCCATCTTGCTCCCATTTCCAATCCTTAAGAGCCATATTTTTTGAGTCTTTTTCTTTATCATACATTAGGCTTGAAATCACTCCACTAGTATTTTCAATAGCATCATCTCATCAATAGGATTTTTCTTTCAATTGTGTTCACTATAGGCAATTGGAGCTACATCAAATGGAAAAGAAAGAACAACATGGGAGCTACAACTAGAGAGGATTTTTACATATATTGCTTTCTTTGTTTTAGTTGTCTTTTATGGTAGATTAGAAGGGTTTTAGTGTATGTTTATTGAGTTTTATGATTTCTCATAGTATGCTAGGTTCTAGCTCATTTTCTAGTCCTACAATTAATGAACCCAACATGAATATCATGCAAACCAACTTGGGTTTCTTGGTTTTTTGCTTGTAGGTGCAAGGAAGGAGGTCACTTGAAGGAGTATAATGTTTATCTACTCTTTCCTACCACTCCTAGTTTAGTTGGGGGCCTAATAAAATGTTTTCAACTTTTATTTATGCATTTATGTAGCTTTCTATCTCAGTTATTCATGTTGCTCTATCAAACACACTTGGGGCCCTTAAGAAGTTGTTTTAGGGGCCTAGGAGTCACCATATTCCCTGTCTATTACTCATACCTGACCAACTAGCTCCAAAACCACCAACTATGCCCTTCTAGGCCCCAAGTGCACCAAGGGTGCACTCTGCAATGTCTTAGCGCACTTGGTTGAGTAGCTTTCAGATTTTTAAGTTTTGGGTATTGTTTTGGCCTCATTTCCCCACAGTCTGCACCCATTCTCCCAACTAGGCCTATAAACTACCAACTATGCTCAAACAAGCCCCAACTACACCTAGGGCATAGTTAGCACTGCCTAAGTGCACTTGGGGGCCTCCTCAAATTTTTTGGCCTTCTAGGGCACAATCTGCTCTATGAAAGCACAATTGGTTCATAAAAAGCACATATTTTGATCAGAATCTATATCTAGGGTTTCAATCTTATTTGAGGACCTAGCATAGATTTTTTTTGTTACTGATGATCTATTTTTAGCATTTGGTGATCGTTGGGAGATGACATATCAATTATAAACTACTAATGTGTGTTTTTAAGATGTTTTTAAAGACCCATGTGCTTGTCTAAACCTTGTGTGTGGATTTCGTAGATTAGATAACATTTTTTTTGGTGCTCTAAAAAGAATTTTCTTTTATGTCTAGTGTCCATGCATTGTTTAGAACCCTAGAAATTGCATGGATGTATCCTCTCCCCTTGTCATTTATGGATCTTGGGTGCAAGAGAAATCTATGTAACTTCTTTAGAGAGGCCTTCCTTGGACCTAAGACTGACCACTTGGTGAGTCCTAGGGGATGACCTCGAAGTGGTAATGGAACAAAGCTAGGTCAACATTCTAGCTGCTATAACAAACTTGATACAATTAATGTCATGTTAGTGGTACTATTGCATAATATCTCTCCTCTAGTACCCTTGTGGTGCGTCAAACCCTAGACTTGGGGTTGGGAGACCTTCCACAAATTTTTATCATTCACTTACCGAATGGAATACCCAAACTAAATACCTTGTCTTAGTAGCCAAAATCCCTTCTATCTACTACCTCAAGGGGTCACCCATGCCCATGAAGACAACCCACATACTCACAGTCCTTAGTAGAGGCAATAGTCCCATGGGAAGTGATGACCCTTGGGATTTAGATCTTGGTAGCCCTGAGAAGTGAGTGTGCTACAAGGGGGAGCCTATGGTACCAAGATCCTAGGTTGTTGATTCTAGATAAGTGTTGTTGAACTTAATTTCAAATGAGAATTCAATTGATAACATCTTAAAGCCTAGGTTGTGGTGTGTCTTTTCAATTTAACAATAGTTGTTCTTGTTTATTGTATCTTGTGTGTGTGTGTGTGAACAACAATAATCAAGATAAAGCCAAACTTAAAAACTTACACCAACACTCATGTGAACCTTCAATACTATCAAAAATTACCAAGACATTACACATCTTATCAACACATTGTAAACTTTTTTCCAAACACTTGAGACTTTGAAAACATGTCAAATTGTCACCTTAACAGTGCTTGGCATGACTTAGATTCTACCCTTGCATAGCATATCATTGCACTTTTCATTCTTAGAGCTTCATTTTTACATCTTCTAGGCCTCATTTTACATCTTATTAGTCCTCATTTTGCATCCATCACCTTTTATCTTGCATTCCTTAGGCTTCATTTTGCATCTCCTAGGTTTTCCATTTTGCCCCTAAATTTGCATCTTGCATCCCCCAAATTGCATTCTTGCATACCCAAACCTTCATTTTTCACATCTTAACCCTCATTTTGTGTTTCCTAACCTTCATTTTTCATCCTCAGTCTAATCATATCACTATCCTTTTCCATTTAGCTCTTTGGAACAATAGTTTGGAAGTCACCAAGCCCAAAATCACCTTAGTTTCAGACCACTTTACCAACTATTCTTTGAAACTACCAACTATGCCCTAATAGACCCCAAGTACACCATGGGCATAGTTGGCTCTATTTGAGTGCACTTGGTTTCCAAAACACCTATTTTAGACTTCAAGATAGCATTTTGGGACCCTTAAGTTATCACTGGGTGCCTGGATAGGTCCCCCCTCTAATCATGTCCTAAACTTCACTCTAGCCCCAAGTACACCATAGGCATATTTTGTGTTTTTGGAGTGCACGCGGTGCTTTCATAGTGAACTTCATGACCAACATGACCATTTTGGGCCTCTAGACTACATTTTGGGACCCTAGAACTGCCTCCAAAAGCCTATATAGGTCCTCATTCTAAACATGACCCAAAACATCATTTTGCACCATAAACATCATTTTTAATCCTAGTACCTTTGAATATTTCATTTCCAATCACCATAATCCTCATCTTTTACTATCCCTAAACTTCATTTTGAACCTCGAAACCCTTCGACCTTAGTCAAAAATCAAAACAAAGTATGAGTCTTAAAGTATCTCCTAATGTTCATGGATGATAGATCTTGACTAGTCCTTTTTATCATCTTCTTTATCATTTTCTTGGGTCAAATTCTATCTATGTCTTGATAGAATTGACTTTATCATTATCAACTTAATCTTTTTTCAATTTTTGTCTCTTTTTTATCAAGATCCAAAGTTTATCTTCATAATGTTAAACTCTTACACTAATACTTTCCAAAAATTTGATCCTAAGTTTGAAACCTTTCATATACCCTTGTCATAGCATCATCATATTCTTAGTCTCCCTAAATGTCATTTTGATTAACCCTAGTGCATAACCACTTTATCATGCATAGTCCAAAACCCTAGCATCACTTCCAATATCAAACACCATCAACTTGTCTATTAATCAACTTGTATTCTTGATCTCATATTCCCATATTTCATGTCCTAAATGTCATTATCAACCTTAACATAAACCCCTTTGCATAATCCAACTTTCATACATCAACCTCTAATGTCATTCCCAAATCTAAAGTATAAATATGATAGTAGGGTAACCTTTAAGTGAAGAATTAACCCTGCTAGAGAATTGACCTAGTCAAATGTATTAAGTGTGTAAGCATTGGATTAAATTTAACATAGCTTATGTTATCGATCAAATCAAATAATGTGGAATTATTGATAAGGACAATAGCATTTAGTATATTCTCGAATGATAATTAGAACTTGCATAAACAATTAAATAAATAGAACATTGATATATATATATATATATATATATATATATATATGTATGTATGTATATGTATACAAGATCATACCAATTCGGTGAGATTGATAACACAACTTTAGCTAGTATATTGTGGTAAATTTGACCTGAGAAAGATTATGGGTATGTGCCCTAGTATGTAATTATCATGAATTGAGGATAAGAGATTTGGTTTTGTAGTTGCAACTCAAAGTTTAACTCTACTATCACTAACATCCCCACATGTTAGAGTCTTCGAAAAAGAAACCAATATAAAAAATAAAGGATTGATGGAGACTCATTTAAATATCCTCGCATTTTCACTTTGGAGTGAGTTTGGATTGGGACAAACCCCTTAGTACAATAAGACCCTAGTCATAGGGAAATTTCGATAAAGTGAACTAAGTAGTTAGTATGTGGGATCATTCTTAGGTTGGCAACATGGTCTTTAGACCACCACCTAATTTCAATTCTAGATCCTTGCAATGTATTTGGAAAAATCTAAGATTCTTATTTTTCCTCAGTGACCCTGGTACGGCCGCATTATGTCAAAAATTTAAACTTTGTGAATAATTGGATTTATTTCCGTATTTGTCTGACTTCAGATATTGGAATTTTAATGTTCTTTCCTTTTTGTCAAACAATGTGATGTGGGGTTGTTTAGAAAACTGTATTAATGATGATTCTATTTTGCCTCTAGGTCATGTCTTCACTTCTTGATTTAAAAACTTACTATTATGGCCACTCTTTATTTCTTTTTCAGACTTTTGCATTGGATGTTTGATCCTTGATGTTGAATTTAAATTTTGAGGCACTTTCTTGTGAATTTTATTAGCAAAGTGACATATGATGAGCCTACCAAAGGGATTCCTAAAAGTCAAGTGGATGTACAACATTAGGGTATGGAGTTATTAGTGCAAGTATTCGTGCCCCACCCTCTCCCAGAACTTTGAGAGTAGGAGCTAGTGTTATCTGTGGACTATTATGAGAAATGAAATTGCACCCAAGCATACAACTAGATAAAGGTTATGAGTTAACATAATGGATTTTTGGATGCAAAAGATGCATGTGTAGTGATGGACTTGTTTTATGGCCTGTTAAAGAATTAGAATGTCGTGGAAACTCTAAAGGAAAAGAGATTAACCCTTCATAAAGTGCCAAGTTGCATTATATAAGAAATCTCATTTGAGGGAGTCTCGTACAACTATTACTTGATGAGTGGGTATGTGGAATTTGGAATATCTTATTATATTATTATTATTACAGACTCTATAAGTGTTTTATACTAGATTAGAATGTTTGTTATATGTGACCTATATGTTTTAAGGGGTATTCAACCCCAGGAAATGTAACCATGTCAGAGTTTTGGATTGGACTTCTCTTTTAACAATGGTAATCAAACAAATATGTTATCTCCCTGTGTATGTATGTGAATTATTAATCATTCTTGTTATAAGAATAAATATTGGAATAAGTCTAGACATGGGCTAGCATAGAGTGAATATTTTAGTTGTGCAACTTCTAGGAGGAAGTCAAAGGCTAGTGGGGGAGGATGTAAGGACCCTCCTTGTATGTAATTATCAACTATGAATTCTCTATTAAAATCATCATAGGAGATTTAAACGGATATGAACTAATGTTTTATGTTATGAATTTCCTAAAGAAATTAAGAGTAGTTGATACATCCATGATTTAATACTCAGTGATTCGAGAACAAACCACATTATCTCGATTTGTTTAAAGATTAAAAATTTCACTAACGATGATTCTAGGCATTTTCACCTGATGATAAGGGTGTGATTTTGATAAACCGATGATTAAGTTTTATGTTCCAAATAGTTCAATATTCCTTAAATGGAAATGTTTATGATGTTACGTATATCCATGCCTAACGATGATTTTTCTAACATTTTACTCTGAATTAATGAGTAAGTTATGTTATACTGATTATGTGATTTCTGATAATTAAATGCGAGTAGAAATGAATTTAAACAATTAATGATATGAGAGATTCATGTTTTGATTTATGTAACTATCTAGATAAATTTTTAATATATGTATGTAATTTTCTTGAGCTACTAATGTGTGCAATGAGTGTGCAGGGTATTTTAGCCAAGAAAATCTAATGAAGAAATGAAACTGAACCCTATGTACCGTTTGTGAAAACCAAGGTTAAATTTGATGAAGGATACAAACCCCTTTGTTTGTATTTTATTTGTATTGTGCATTGAATGAATGTATCATTATGTAATCAGTAAATGTTAATGTTTCGTCACAGTGTTTTTATAGTGTCGCTTGACACTCGTTAATTGTTTATGCATTCCAGCATGATAGTTAGGGTTAACCAAGTAACCTAAAGATCTAAGTCAAACTAAGTTAGTGACCTTATTGCTAATCAATTTTTAATCGAGATTAATTACCCCTAATCTAGATTAGTGTTTAATCTACTTTTTGAAGGTTGCTAGATAGTCCTAAAATTTCTAGCATTTGCTAGGTCCCAAATTAATCCCTAAGGCCTAAAATCATGAAATCTTAATACCCAAGGGGTATGGGTATGGGTTGGGGGCATTTTTCACCCCCCTAGCCCCTTTTGTTGACTTTTGAGGTCACTCAAAAAGTCCATTTTTGCTTTAATGCGAAAATAGAATGATTTCACCATGGGTTGAATGACCCTAACCCCACCTTGAGGTTAGCCTTAGGTTAGGTTGAGTTAGAAACCTCTAGATTTTTGTAGGCAAGTGTGCAAAGTTATTGCCCTTTTAGGTGGTTGAGTTTGGATCTTATTTAGGGGCTTTTTTGAGAAGTTTTGGTTGTTACCCAATCTCTAGTTTTAGAGTGAATTTTTGGAAGATTGAAGGCAAGGAAGGAAAAGCTCTTCTCAACTTGTTCATTTTACCATAACCTTTTTGTGAAGGTAGGAGTTCTTCATCTCCTTTATTCATGTTGTTCATGTTGCTCTTGTTGTTTCAGGTTTGGTTCATGCTTATGTTATTGTGTTGTTCATTGGTATGCTTGTATGTATGTTGGGTATGTTTGGGAAGGATTGAAAAATGTTTTCTTGAATGCTTTTCCTTCATTTTTTGCTTAAATTTTGAAGTTTTCTTGTATGGGTGTTTTGGCATTACTCACCCTCATATAGGGAAAAAGTGGCCAATTTTAGAGAAGGTCTTCAATTGGACTCCAACAATATAGAGTCTCTTCTAAAGATGAGAAGAGGGAGAGAGGGTAGGGTGTTATGGGCCCCTACCTGTTAGCACAAACCACGTATGAGTTTTGGCATGTAAAAATGGAAGAACAGAAGTTCTTGAGTTATAGCCCACATTGGGCACCTATTTTGGTGTTGTGTCTGACATCTCCTGTTGGAAAAATCCACCTTCTCCCTAGTTTTGATTCAATGTTGAATCCTGTTGTGAAAACCCAGTATGGAAATGAATGTTTGATTTTGTTCCTTGTTATGTTTGTTTGTCACCTGGCCAGTTTTTGTTTCCTCCACAATCTCAGCGATGCATTGCAAAAAATAAAAGGGATCCCTTGTTAAGCACCATGATGGAAATGTATATTGATTGTTGAAATTCAATTATGTTTGAAATTAGAATCCTATGTAGAGATGTATTTTAAACTTTTGTTGAAGTGGCAATGAAGCCATGTTTTCTTACTGGTTCTTTCCTGGCAGAGCCTTTGAACCAGGTAGTTTAATAGAAAAAGAGATTGAGTAAATATTCTTGCATTGAGTCTTATAGTTTTGTTTTCAGTTTTGCGTATGTTACTTAAAAATTAGATGTGATGATGTTTACCTTACTACACATTTTTATGATTGGTAATCACATTCGTTTAATTTAGATTAATCAAATAACATGGTGATATATACTTAGCTATGCAATTTTAAGTTTAAAATATGTTAAGACAATTCGCATTTGTTTTGTACTTAAATTTTGTAATTATACACGAGTATGGGGAAGTAAAGTAATTCTATTCGAACACATATGTATAAAATTTAATCCTATTATCACTTTAAAAAGAAAATTTAAAAAAATTGTTGGTGTGTTTTTATCCTGTATTTTAGGCATGACATATATTGAACTTTAAAAATAATTCAAATCTTTCAAAAATTAAAAATCATGTGTTCAACCATTTTGAGCTTTGATTTTTTAAATCATTTCCTTACTCCTCTTATCTCTCCAATGCCAAGTGTCAATTTCTCATTTGTCATTGTACTTGAGCGAGCCCCTTATCACTTTATACATTTGAAAACCTTTTTAAATTTTTTCCTACGATATTATGATCAAGCCAAACCATATTATCTTACCCACATAATTTCTCTTCTTCGATCAAATGATTAGCATCATTAATATATATATTTATATATATATAAATCCAAATTTCTCAGTTGTAACATCAAAGGCCTCCATCTAAAGCGTCTTGATCACACAACAAGCATTAAATCATAATATCTCACCCTTTTGATTTGCCTCATCCGATCCTATGACCAAGTGTATGGTTGGGCTTCTTCAAAATTTATGCCCCGACCCTATGACAGTCGTAGCATCGAGGACCTTTGTTTTTCCACCTATGATTTTATGATATTATCGAATATTGCACAACTTCATGGCCGATCCCTCTGATCACGCAATAGGGGTCAAAACACATTTGACTTTGGTGGCCAAATGGGCCCGTCCACGCAAGCAGCAGCATCCAAGAACTAGGTTTCCTATGAAGACAACTTCATTTTGACCTCCCTCATCTTTTAAACATATAAAAGGTGCCAGTTGAATGCATGTTGGATAATGGTAGTAGAGCTATTCACACAAAAAAAAGCCCCTATTCCCCTACGTGAACACAAAGCTGGGGATGTATTTTATCCATGTCGTGGACTACTTTGACTTGCATTTTATCTTCCCTAGCTATGAGTATTACTTGCAGACATGGATGCTCTCATTCCTTCCTTAGATGTGGAGTTGTGTACATCTTCATTGATGCCATGCAATTTTCAAACGTGGGCTGCTCTAGCAGAAATGTGGAACCTCCATTTTGCTACGCTTCCTCTACTTGCATGAGGCTCCTTCCCCCTTGAGAAAGTTATGGATTTACCTATCTTTGTTTGGGATCAGTTCTAAATCGTGGATGCCCTCTCCCTCATCTAACATTTCTAGCTAGGGGAAATCCCTATGCTTGCTGCAATTTTTATCTAGCTTCATGTTCCATGAAAATAATGGAAAAGGCAGCAAGAAAATTTGCATGGCATTATAAAAATGCTTCAAACTTCTCATATTCAACATTGCCCTTTGTATTACCTCCAAAGTCATGGACTTTCTACCCCTATTATGTGGGCAAATCTGCTCTGATGGTGTCACCTTTCTCCTACTAGCACCCCTGCAAACTTCTCCCTCAAAGTTGTGGCTTTTATCTTTTATAGGCATGGATTATACCACCTCCCCTACTACATTTTCCTACATGGAGTGTTGCCTCTTTTTAAATGCTAGCCGGCTCCTTTGTCTTTGACGCAAGCTGTGGAAGTAATAGCATCTTCAGGCAAAGGGAAAATCCTTACTTTGGCATAGTCTTCCTCTTGTGCAATGTCTTCCCTATCCTACAGCTTCCTCATGATCTATGCAATTATTAAAATATCCATCATCATACTTATAAAAGATGAGTACTTGCTGCTTTGTTTCCTTTGTTGTAGGTGTTGTCTTCCACATTAAATAGTCAATGAGGGTTTCAAATAACTCAAGTTTTAAATATAAAAGATTTCTTGGTAATTTCATCCAGTGGAGAATTTAAAACTAGCTTTCATTAGAAAGTCCATTAATGGAATTAGTTCTCAAACAAGTGTGAACTAATAATGTTATGACAAGCTCAATTTCATCTCATTTTGTTAATGCATTTAAGAAAAACAAGTCCTTCAAAATGAAGAGCAAAATGTATGTACTAACAACCACATTGATTTCTTAAAAAAACAAAACATATTCCATCCCTTCCATATCCCAATGACTTGATTTAATGAAAAAGCCCATAGCATATTGTTGATTTTGAGGGAATTAGTCAGGCCCCAAAGTGGGTCTAGATTAAAAAAAAATTGTTTCCGAACAACTGATATGCAAACTAATCCATTGATTTTCTTGAACTAAATGGAATCCAATTTGACCACTTATTGATCATTAAAACTCATTTTAAATCATTTCCGCACCACTGTGAAATTTATGCCAAGAGGCCTCTTTCCTAGCTTTAAAAACTGACATAAACACCTATTTGGGCTCTAAAACTTTGGACTTCTATTCTCTCTAACACATTCAACAAGCCTACCAAATCTTGTTACATGAAGACGTCAGGGTCAAAAGATATCGACCTCTGAACTTGCCTTTTTAAACTCACCTGCAAATAAACATGTCAAGAAGCTAAAAAATGCATTTGGAACTGACTTTGAAAACTGGGCAAATGGGCACTTGAGATTCTGGAAACTGGGACAATAGTTCTCTGTCATGAGGGGAATATAATTCTGTGATTTGGAGTCATGACGAATCACGCCCTAGGAAAGTGTACAGACGGATTTTTCAAAGTTTACAAACTAGCATACTTGTAGTATTTTTGGATTAGAATGCAGGGGAACAAACCATTCAATCTAGTTAGTCACAAACTAAGATATGACATCTCAAATAGGGCACCCGATCAATCTGCATTTCTGAATACCAATGAAATTCTATAAATTGCAAATGGAATCACATTTGAAAATTGATCAAATAGATTCGTCATAAGCTCAAATCTAGAACATAACAAGTCTCTAACCCCTAGAATATGGTGCAAAAGGAATTTTATTATTTGGTTCAATTGGTCAAAATTTATATTCTATCAAACAGGGCTACCTAGAATTATGAACAATATTCAGATTTATGAAAACAGTAAATCGTCAACTTTGAGGGGTTCAAAACCTAGTCCAACAGATTCAAAATGACTTGAAACTTGGAAAATAGGTTCTTTGGTATGCATGCTAAACATCCTCAAAGTGTTGAGTTATGAATCTCAATCGGGTAAAAGATATTCAAAGGAAAACTGGGCCATCTATCGCTATTTGACACTTAGGCAAAAAAATGCAGAACTGAAAACTAATCAAAATGGAACTTCGCAGAATGGTTCAGAATGTCAATCTATCATCAAAATACACATGGATAGGCTGAATTAAGGGTGTTAGAAACATAAAACACCATTTAAGAATTAATACAATAGCCAAGTAAGAAAAAGCATTTACAGGAGCTTAAAGTAACTCAAAATTTAGAATGGACACTAAAAATGGGAATGCAATTTTGAGCACCATCAAAGTACACATTTGATAGTTTCATCATGGATTTGGTAGGTTTAGAGTGAACTTGGTAATTATGGATTTCATTTTAGGTTCCAAAACCCTAAACTACATTCCCATAGCTTGCATTGCATCCATAAACCCTAGTAAACACCTCAAAACACTTAGATCATTCACACTACATATTTGTAACCCTAACACATATTTTTACCAACTGTATACCTTATGGTCACCAACTGCTTACCTTTAGGGCCCCAAGTGCACCAAGGATGTGCTTGGTACTGACAGAGTGTATTTGGTAGTTTATGTGTGCACTTGGGAGGTAGAGTGTCCATTTAGAGTTTTCTCCATTGCATCTACACCCTTAGGTTTCATGCCAACACTAACAAGGACAAAATTAGCCAAGAGACCAAAAGAAATATATCAACCCTTTTTTTCCAAGGTAAAAATGCAACCAAAACCTCATCCAAGGTAAAAAAGAAGAGCAAGAAGCCTCAACAAACATTTGACAAGGACCAAATTGAACCATCATGGCCTTTACTTGTGGACCCATTAAGTATGTATCCACAAAACCCTAACAACGCTAAACAAAACATCTACTATGATGTTTCCTTTAAACACTTCCCCTAAATAAAATAGTTCAATGGAGTCCCAATTTATAACCCACATTCATACCTATACCACCTGGATGTGGAAGTGTACCTATAACTCCTAAGGATGAAGAAACTTACCCATTCAAATTCATTATGCCTAACATAAGTACTTTCAATCCTCCAAACATACAAGGAACTTTGTACCTAAGTAATGATTTTGATATAGATTATGCCATTACTGATGAAGAAATGGCTAGGGCTTGCCACGACAAGACTTTTTGAAAAAACTTTAAACTTTTGGTGGTGCAAGAAATTGTTAAATTCAATCCAAATTTGGAGGGACCTAAGTCCAAACATCAAAACAACCCAGGATTTGAAAGCATAAAACCCATTATTAATTTGGACTTAGACAAGGGGAAACAACTTTTGGAATGTTCAAACACATAGATAACACCTATAAGATGTCACCAAGAATCAACCATCAAAATTCTCCAAAGTACTTTCAAACACATTAATATCAATCCCTTGTTTGACGAACCTCCATCAATCAATGGCAACAAGACTCTTCCAAAATATCCCAAAAGGATGTTAAGAATTGATCTCAATTAAATAATGCAACAAAAAGATGTGCCTAAGGGAAATTTCACTCTAGGGATGCCAAACATACGACCTTTGGAGGAAAATCAACAAAGTGTACCCTTGCTCCTAACTATATCAATTGTTATGACATCAAACATTATGGAGCCCCTATGAGTGGTACATGGACTTAATAACCTACAGTGGTACATAGATTTAACTTCCCTAATGCACAACCAAGTTAAAATTCACTTAATACATATATAAAGTATCAACATCAACAACAAAAACAACCTCAAGTGGTACAAGGATCCAACTTCCCTAACCTACAACCTAGTTTAACCCACTTGACATACACACAACGTACCAGTAACAATTACAACAACAACAAGCCATGTTTGCTAAATAATGAGAGCAACTAAAATAATAATTAGAACACCAAAGATGCCTAGAGAAAAAAATTTCCTATCAACAAAACTTGTTACAACAACAAAATACACCACAGCAACCTTAACAAATATCCCTACCACAACAATAGTCACATACATGGCCTCACATTCAACCAATAGAGGTATCTGAACAACAACCACAACAAATGGCACAACAAAAACCACAAAAAGTGATGCAGCAACAACACATGGTACAACTCTTGCAATAAATACAACAACAACAAGTACAAAAAAAAGGATCACTTTGTCTCAAAGGTGCCAACATACCTCCACCTCCTAGTGACACATCATCCAAGTCTTTAGATATAGAAATTTTGGAAACGAGTAGACATAGTTCTCATCATAGCAAGAGATCTACTCGTAGACATAAAAGACTCAAAGAAAGGACCATCATTCAAAACCTTAATAAGGACTTATTACTATGTTCAAACAACTATCCAAACAAGTTGAGGCATTTGGAGTCAAGAAGAAATAGGCTCTATACACAAAAAGGGACTTACATCCTAATCCCTTTGACAAAAGTCTATAAATGCCTCAATTCCCAAATATTTTGAGGCCCCAAGATTTGAAAAATATCGAGGAAAAGACAACCCAACTGACCACATTAGGGAATTTTGTGCTTCATGTACTAAACTCGGTGACAATCCCAAATATCTTATGAGACTATTCCCTCATTCTCTCAGTGGGCCAGCACTTGAATTGTATTCCAAACTACCTAGTACATAAAAAATTGGTCAAAATTAGTAGACAAATTCATATCCCACTTTTCCTTCAACATTACAAAAAAGGTGACACTTTCTAATTTGTGCTCAATTAAGAAAAATATGCGAGAGTCATTCATCACATTCTTACTACATTGGAGAAAACTATTCAATCAACAGTCACTAAATATTCCTGAAGAATAACAAGTTAATCTATGCATTGAAAACCTAGTCTCCGATTTAATGTATAGAATCAAGATCCAAAGTTTGAGTACCATTGCTAAGATAATGAAAAAGGGAGCTAGCACTGAAGATGCCCTCATCTGCAAATGCATCCTCAAGAAAAATAAGGAAAACACAAATACAAAGTCATCTAATGACAAGAAATAAATTTTATCCAAGAATAAGAATGTAACCAATGATGGTATTGTGGATGTGTGAATGATTAGTGCAACACAACCTCAATTGACTCTAAAAGGTGAAAACTCTACAAATTCACAAACTTCCAATCAAACACCACATCAACAATAGAAACCTGAGACTTCCATGTAGGACATACCTTGAAGACATCCTAGAAACAAAGATAAGAAATTCACACCCTTGGGGATACCTCTTAAGACTGCACTTCAACAATTACTCAATAATAACTTCTTATAGTTACCCCCGATCAAAGATAAACCATTAACTAATGCCTCTTGGTGGGATGAAAACAAATTCTATGATTACCACCACACCAAAGGACACAAGACCACATCATTTTTTTAAATAAAACATGAAATACAAGACCTTATCGATAATGATATAATCAAAGTCAATCCATCACTACTAGAACCCAATTTTGATCATACTATTTTTAAAGATCCTTTGGGTAATCATTACGGAGGGAAAGCCTCTAGTTCAAACTCTGACTCACTGGCTACCCATACATGCATTGGATATGACTACATCATCAACTATTTCTATGAGTCTGACTCCTGCATATCCACATTCACCTTAAAATTTGATGACCCTCATTATGTTGTCACCACCCACTACACTTAGATTGCCTTACCTAAAACCCCAGCTAGGCCTATAGCCCCAGTTAGACCTACCACCTCTTCTAGATCTATGGCCCTTGGTAGACCTGTTAATCCTACTTCTTTAGATTATAGCCTTGTCGACTAGCTTGGGAAAACCCCAGTGCAAATATCCATCCTAAATTTGCTACATGCATCACCTTAGCATCAAAAGATCCTTGACCAAGCTTTAAAAGAGTCTATAGTACTAGATAACATTGATGTTTCCCAATTCTAGGTCATGGTTGGGAACCTATCCACATCATAGCATATCACCTTTTCCCCTCAAGATATTCCTAAGGATGGACCCAACCACAATGATCCCCTTCATCTCGAACACTTTATCTATAACTCTAATGTTAGATGTGTCTTAATAGATGGAGTAGTACTAAACATTTGCACCCTTAAAGTTGCCAAGGGTTTGGGTTACTTTGAAGAAGATGTGGATCCCTCTCATAGAATCATAGTAAAGTCCTATGATGATGGTAAATGCTTCTCTAAGGGAATTATCATATTACCCATAAGATTTGGTCTGGCTACTGAGAATACATTATTCTAGGTCCCAGATATTGAAATGAATTGCAACATGATACTAGGATGCCCTTGGATTCATGTTATGCAAGTAGTATCTTCTACATATCATTAGTGCCTAAAGTTCACCTACAACAATGTGAAGGTTACAATTCTTGATGATCAATATCCTTTCTAGTTTTTTGCTAATTTGAGAGATGCTATTGCATACCAATTCCCAACTTATAATGAAGCACAACCCCCAGATTCCTCTAAATATATAGACCCTGAATATTGTATGTATCAAGTATTCTACATTAGGGAGTTGCCACTTTCTCCCCAATCTTATGGTAAATCACAACTATTACAAGCACAACATTATGAGATCAATACAAAAAATGTTGTTAGATTGTGGTGACTAATCAGGGAAGTACTGTATATAATCCATAATTCCTCGTCGGGGTTTTGGGCTGGGTTGGGCCCTAAGTGCGAGTTAAAAAAATTTGGGCCCTACTTTATCGAGATTTTGAGCAGACATGTAATTATTAATTGTAACCCTAATATGGTAAAAATACTTGTATAAAAGGGCTAAGGGTTAGGGATTGTTATATAGTTGTGATGTAAAAATTGGTTCTAGCAACAGTATTGAGCTATAAGGGATTATAGATTGTAATCAGGTTGTAATTACTAGATTGTAATAATATTGAACTTGATGTTTGGTGGGCGTAGCGTAGAGATTGGGTGAACCACGTTAAATCTTGGTGTCTTGTCTTCTTTTCTATGTGATCTATTTTTTTTTGATATTGGTTATATTTGCATGTAATTGTTATTTCTGCCCCTAGTTTAATCCTAACAAGTGGTATCAGAGCGAGGTTTTTTCTAGTTATCCTCTGTAGGAAAGTCTCATGGTTGAGTGGGAGTGGTGGAAGATGAAGGTAAGCTGAGGGTTGACAAGTTTAATGGGTAGAACTTCTAGTTATGGAAGATACAAATGGAAGACTATCTTTATCAAAAAGATTTATGGATGTCGTTGGAAGGCAAAGCTAAGAATCAGGGATCTATGTCAAATGATGAAAGGGATCTTTTAGATAGAAAGGCAATTGGAAGCATTCAATTATGCTTGGCACCATTAGTGCCATTTAGTATTACAAAACTGAAGATGACAGAAGAATTGATGCAAACCCTAGTGAAACTGTATGAAAAGCCCTCCACTTCAAACAAGGTATTTCTCATGAAGCATTTATTTAATATGAAAATGGTAGAAGGTGGATATGTTGCAGATCATTTAAATGAGTTTAATACTATTACTAGTCAGTTATCTTCTATGGGTATCAATTTTGATGAAGAAATTGGGGCTCTCTTGATTTTGTGTTCTTTGCCTGAAAGCTGGAATGGCTTGGTAATGACTGTGAGTAATTATGCTCCTAGATCTAGTACCCTAAAATATGATGATGTGATTGGTGTTTTTTTGAGTGAGGAAACTCATAAGAAAACCTCTAGTGGATCTACATCAAGAAGTGCTTTGAATGCACAAAGCAAGGGCAAAACAACTAAGAGAGGAAGTAATTCTAGAAATCGTAGGAAATCAAGAGGAAGTCAAAGGGGAAGAGGTCTCAATCAAGAGGATCGAATGACTACTGGTACTGTGGGAAACTAGGGTACAAAAAGAAAGATTATAGGAATCAAAAGAAAAATGAAGGAGATAAACTAGATAGAGATAAGGAGGAAAATGTGGTAAGTAGAAAATCCAAAGAGGATGCTTTGCTTCTATCTTTAGAAAGTGTTGATTATTATGGGTTTTAGATTATGGTGCTTTATTTCATGCTACACCTCGTAGAGGTTATTTCATTGATTATGTCCAAGGGGATTTTAGACTTGTTTATTTGGGGGATGATGAACCCTATCAAATTTTTGGAAAAGGAAAAGTTAAGATTAAGTTGTAGAATGGGAATCATTGGCTACTACATTAGGTAAGACATGTTCCAAGGCTAAGTAGGAATTTAATTTCAGTAAGGCAACTCGGTGATGAGGGTTGTGTAGTTACTTTTAATGATAAAAATTGGAAGGTTTCAAAAGGTTCCCTTATAGTAGTAAAAGGTGTGAAAGTAGGTACATTATATATTTGTACAAGTCATATTATTCCTTCTACTTTAATTGTTTCTGAGAAAAATGAATGTTTAGGAATAGTTGTCATAGTTGAGCAAGGAGAACAAATAGTTGCTATAGATTCTGATACAGCATTGTGGCACAACAGACTTGGACACATGAGTGAGAAAGGTATGAAATTACTTCATTCAAATAAAGTTTTACCAAGTCTAAAATGTGTTAATATGGATTTCTATGAAATTTGTGTTTACAGAAAACAAAAGAGAGTGAGTTTTGTGAAGATTGGGAAGGAAAACAAAAAGGAGAAATTGGAGCTTGTGCATACCGATGTATGGGGACTAGCTCATGTATCTTCCCTTGGTGGCTCTCATTATTATGTTACATTTATTGATGACACAACTAGAAAAGTATGGGTTTATTTTCTTAGACAAAAAACTGATGTATTTCAAACTTTTAAGAAATGGAAATGCTTGGTTGAAAATGAGACTAGTAGGAAATTAAAATGTCTCAGATTTGATAATGGTGGTGAGTATTTATAGTCATGAATTTGAAGATTATTGCTCCACTAGTGGTATGCATAGACAAAAAATTGTTTCAAGGACTCCACAAGAAAATGGAGTGGTTGAACACATGAACGGGACTATAATGGAGCACACAAGGAGCATGAGGTTGTATGTTGGGTTGCCCTTACACATGTGGCTAGAGGCTGTAAATACTACTATATATTTGATTAATATATGTCCCTCTACTCCTTTGGGTTGTGGTATCCTAGAGGAAGCATGGATTGGTAAAAAGGTGAGTTATTCTTTTCTCAAAACCTTCAGTTATGAAGCATTTGCTCACATAGATTTTGAAAGCAGAACCAAGCTAGAAGTTAAGTTAAAGAAATGTGTAATTTTTGGATATGGAATTAATTAATTTGGTTATAGGCTTTGGGATTTTGAAAATCATAAAATTGTAAGAAGTAGAGATGTCATATTCAATGAGAAAGTGTTGTACAAAGATCCGTTGCAACAACATGAGAAGAAAGAAGATGATTATGTAGTGTTGGATGATACTCCAAAAGCTAATGTTCCAATCATTCCTCATGATGTGCAACAATTGCAACAACAAATACCACACACACCAGTGAATGTTAGATGGTCAACAAGGAAAATTAGACCTCGAGAAAGATTCTCTCCCTCTTTGTATTCAATTTTACTTACCGATGCTGGTGAACCTGAATGTTATGATGAAGCTGTGTAAGGAGATGCTAAGATTCAGTGGGAGTTTGCAATGAAAGATGAAATGGACTCTTTGTTGAACAATAAGACATGGGATTTATGCAAGTTGCCTATAGGTAAAAGGGCTTTACAAAATAAGTGCATTTACAAGTTAAAAGAAGAGGATGGAGGCAAGAATAGATTTAAAGCCAAGTTAGTTGTAAAAGGATTTGCACAGAAAAAGGGCATTGATTTTGATGAGATATTTTCTCATGTTGTTAAGATGACTTCTATCTGTACTATTTTAAGTATTGTGGCTACTGAAGACTTTCATTTAGAGAGCTTGATGCTAAAATAGCCTTCCTTCATGGTGATTTGGATGAAGAGATATATATGGCTCAGCCATGGGGATTTGAGGTGAAAGGTAAGGAGAACTTAGTGTGCAAATTGAAGAAAAGTTTATATGGCTTGAAACAAGCACCTCAGCAATGGTATCTGAAATTTGATAGTTTTATGCATGAGCATGGATATTGCATGTGTCATTTAGATCATTGTGTTTATTTTAAGAAGTTGAATGATGACAGCTACATTATTTTATGTTTATATGTTGATGATATGCTTGTAGCTGGGTCTAACATGGATCATATTAAGGGGCTAAAATTCCAATTAGCACATGTATTTGCTATGAAAGATTTGGGGGCAAAAAAATAAATCCTTGGTATGAAGATTTGCAAAGATAGGAAGAATAGAACATTGACACTATCTCAGGCTGATTATGTGGAGAAGGTGTTGCAACGTTTCTCTATGGAGAATGCTAAAGCTGTCAACATACCTTTACCTCATCATTTGAAGTTGACTAAGGAGATGTGTCCCAAGACTCAAGAAGAAGAGGATAAGATATCCAAGGTACCCTATGCTTCAGCTATAGGAAGCTTGATGTATGCTATGGTATGTACCATGCCAGATATTACACAAGCAGTGGGAGTTTTTAGCAAGTATATGAGTCATCCAAGAATTGAGCATTAGAATGTAGTCAAATGGATTCTCAGATATTTGAGAGGAACATCCAATAAGTGTTTACACTTCAAGGGCTCTACTACTGATTTACAGGGCTATGTTGACTTAGATTTGGCAGGGGATATTGATACCAAGTGGAGTACTATAGGTTATGTATTTACTATTGGTGGGGTAGTCATAAGCTAGGTTTCTAGGTTATAGAAGATTAATGCTCTATCCACTACAAAGGCATAGTATATTACTACTACAAAGGCAGCCAAGGAGATGATATAGCTTCAATTCTTCTTAGAATAATTGGGACATCCTCAGAAGGATAATTATTTGTTTATAGATAGTCAGAGTGTCATTCATCTTGCCAAGAATTTAGCTTTGCATTCAAAGACCAAATACATATAGTTGTGGTACCATTTCATTCTGTTAGTTTTTGAGGATGGATAGTTAAAGTTGGATAAGATACATACAGCTTACAATCTAGTAGATATGTTGGCAAACATAGTAACAAGGGAGAAGCTGAACTCCTCTTTAGCTTCGGTTGGTCTTCTAGACTAAACATGATTAAAAGAATAGCAAAGTCTAGGGTGATTTGATCTAGTGGGAGTCTCATGGAGTAGTGGCGTAGCTATAGGATCAGTCTCCAAGTGGGAGATTGTTGTTTAGTGTGGAGCCTAATTAGTCCCCAAGTGAGAGATTTTTAGATTGTGGTGACTGGTCAGGGAAGTACTATACATACTCCATAACTCCTCGTCGGTGTTTGTAATGACCCCTTTTTAGGGTCATTCATTTTTTCTATTTTTCCTTTCTTTATCTATATCTTTTGCCATGTTTTCTCGGATATAACTTTATTATGTATGCAATCTACAATGCTTCAATAATGGTGAGCCATGTATTTTGATGTGCAGTCGGGTCTGAATATTTATACAACTATTAATGTGTTGTCGTTCCATCTCTCTGTCCTTGAATCTCATTCCCTTTTACTTATCTCTAGTCTCCTTTGTATATGTCATTGTCGTTCATGTAGTTTCTTCTCTGCAATGATGGTTCTGTTAATAATTGGATGAACATAGAAGTTGTTGTGTATAACTCTCTCCCATATTCTATTTTGTTCTCTCATCTATTGTCTCTTTCTTTGACATGAGGCTTAGTTTTTTATTATTACCTCTTGCCTCCCTAGATTGAATGGCTTGGATTTTTCTTTTATACTTTGCCCATCAATCGTTGCAACTCTTGAGAGTAAAAGTTAGATCCTTTCATGACCATTTCTAATCACACAATTATGTCAGGTTCTATTAAATATCCTTTTAGTATAAATATCAATTTGTTATCTCCCTAAATGAGTCCTCTTATAGTCTTACCAATTGCATCTTATTAGATTAGTGCTATTAGGAATAGCCATTGCATCCTTCCATTCTTAACCAATAGTCATTGCTAACATTGCATCTTGTGATATTATTCAAGTATATTAAATCTTTAGTCTTACTAATTGTTACTAAGATATGGATTACCAACAAAAAAATTTGATTTCCTACTTAACATAATATGTTTCATCATACTCATCAATTATTAAGCAATCCAATCGACTTAGTACCTTCGACCATTGTTGAGCTAATTCATAATCAACCTTCACCCTTAATCAATATTAATTTAGCCAATTGTGCACAGTTGCAATCTTAACCATTAATATTTTTCTTTAACATTGATTGGCGCTCTCACCTTTGTCATGGTATTTACAATTGATTTTAAAATATATTTAGATAGCTATTTGCTAATGTGTAAGCCATGTCAAAGTCTTTTCCAATGGATTAGTATTATAATCGGTGTTCCTTTATCGATGACAAGTCGGTGTTCATGGTAGCAATACTTAATATTCATAAATGATATTTTAGTATTATATTATTCATTATATTATTACATAGTATATTTACTATTATAATAATATTTATTTCTCATAATTTTTTTGAAAAAAGAGGGGTAAAAACTTTATTGAATAAGAGATCAAAGTAGTACAAAACAGAACAGGCCCTAAACCCCAGGGAACACTAGAAACCATAGAAAAACTGTAGAGGCAAAATCAACTCTCCCTAATTCCACTTACATCCTCTGACAATGTTCTCTCCAACTCTTGACGTAACTCACCTGGTAGCTGCTCCTACTCATCAATCCACCAACCATCTACATTTCCAGATGCCCACTTTGCCAAACTATCAGCTACCCTATTCCACTCCCTTGGAATATGGGTATAAGACACTGAATCCATCATAGAACTAACCTGTAAAATTTGTTGCACTATCAAAGACAAATCCCAACTAACATCCGAACACTTCCTCTCAAGTAGAAGATTCACAAGAACCTGAGAGTCAGATTCACAAATCACCTTGTACTACCCCAAAGCATATGCCCTCTGCAAAGCATAAAGAATAGCCAAACCTTCCATTCTATTAACAGTTCACATCCCTTTATTGACTGAGAATATAAAAACCACCCTTCCATAAGAGTCCCTGCCAATCCTACCTATACCAACAGGCCTTGGGTTTCCCCTAGATGAACCATCAGTATTAACTTTCAAAATGCCCTCCGGAGGGGACCTCCACTTCCCTATCCTTTGGACTTTATGTTTCACCCTTCTGCCTCTCCTAACACAGGCAGAGTCTAGAGAAATTCCTTGAATTCCAAACCTATCAACCATTACAGCATCATCCCTCTCGAGAGGCATCACCACCTCACTTTTAGCTAAGATTGTGTCCTGAATCATTCCCAAAATTCTAATCCAAACCTGCTGAATCCCTAAAGCTTCTCCCCAAAATATTCTCTGATTTCATTCCAGCCAAACTTGCCATAGCAAAAAGGTAGGACCAGTATACCAAACATCCTGCAAAAAGGAAGCCAAGGATGGGGGCCTCCTCGGTCTCAACCAAAAATCTATCAGAGAGGAGACGTGAATGCACGAGCGTTTCCAAACCTCCCACCATAAATGCCATAACTATAGAGTGAAAGAGCAATGGAATAATAAATGCATAGAGTCTTCTTCCCCACTACTACACAGGATACATCTCGACGGGCCAGAAAAACCCCTCTTCCGAATATTGTCCCATGTCAGGCACCTGTTCCAAGCCAAGGTCCAAATAAAGCAGTTACATTTTGACCAAGAAAATTGACTCCAAACTTTCTTCCACCAATGAACCTCCCCTCCCACCAGCTGCTGGGAGAGAAACTCCTGATAACCAAAGGAAATAGTATAAATGCCCTTAGGATTAGGGGACCAAGCCAACACATCCACACCCCTAAGGGCATTACAGTCTCACCCTAAAAGAATGAACTGGAGCTCAGCCTACTCCGCTTTTGAACCAAAAATAGGCCACTCCTCTGGATTCTTCCACCTTGCCTCCACCAGCTGACCCTGAGGGGAAAAGGATTTAAAGTCGCACACTCTTGACCATCTAGCATCACAGAAACTCTAAGCCAACCTATGCAAATGAGGATACTGAACAACCAAGGGAGGATACCCATCCCAAGCATCATGCTAGAACTGAGCCTCTGAGCCAATTTTGCAGATCCAGTGTAAGCCACCCTTAATGAATGTCGCTCCTTTCTTGAGAGTACTCCAAATCACAGAGCCTTTCCCACCCAAGCCATACTGAGGAATATCATTATGGGAGATCCCTGGAAGGTACTTCAGAGACAAAATCCTAGCCCAGACCTGTTCCTTTTCCACACACCAATGCCAATACAATTTAGTAGCCAGAGCAGTACCAGTCAGCACTAATTTTCGTAAGCCAAGACCACCAAACCGTTTTGGACTACAAACAACCTCCCATTTGACAAGACTCCACTTGGTTGAAGATAGATTACCAACCCATAAAAATTGTCTTGCTAAGGAATCCAATTCCCTAACAAAGCTCAATGGTGCCACCTGAACCATACTTCTATAGAGAGGAAGAGCTTGAACCACAGATTGAATCAGTTGAACCCGTCCCGCAAAGGATAGCAAGCGGTGAGTCCAATGAGTAACTTTGGCCCACAACTTATCAAGAATAACCTGCCATGATTCCTTAGAATGCCTACCACCAGAGATAGGAATGCTAAGGTAGAACATCGGAAGACTTCCAATTTGGAATCTGAGAATATAAATGATTCTTCTCTAAATAGAAGGTGGTGTATTAAATAAATAAATGGAAGATTTGTCCTCATTAATCATCTGATCTGAAGTAGCAAGATAAAAATCCAACACTCTGCATATATTAGAAGCCTCTCGAATGGTAACCATACCCATCAAGGTTGTATCATCCACAAACTGTAGGTGAGATTGCACAAGGAGACCTCCTCCCCATTGCCATCCATGAATAAAGCCCCCTTCCACATTATTTTTTATCAACCGGCCCAGACCTTCTGCCAAAAGAAGAAACAAATAAGGAGATAGGGGATCGCCCTACCGTAAACCTTGAGAAGCACCAAAGAGATTAGAGTGTTCCCCATTAATCAAGACTGAGAAAGAAGTTGAATTCACACAACTCAAAACCCACCAAATCCATTCCTCCTCAAAACCAAAGGCACCCAAAATCCTTTGGAGAAATGACCAACGGACTCTGTCATATGCCTTAGCCATGTCCAACTTAATGAACATAGCCTTGTCTTTAGAATTGGCCATAGAATGAATAGTCTCAATCACCACAACCACCCCATCCAGGATCTGGCACCCCATCACAAAGCCACTCTGTTCTTTAGAAACTAACTTGGGAAGCCACTTTTTTAACCTATTAGCTATCAGCTTAGATATAATTTTATAAATAACATTACATAGAGAGATAGGGAAAAATTGACTAATCCGATCAGCCCCTTCCTCCTTGGGGATGAGAGCAAGGAAAGTAGAATTCAGATTTTGAAGCATTTGCTTGTTTCTTTGGGATTCCTGAACAACTGCCAGTAAATCTATCTTGATAATATCCCAAAATTCCTGGAAGAACTCAATCGGAAAGCCGTCCGGATCTGGAGCTTTTCCTTTCTTCATTTGGAAAATAGTCCCCTCTAATTTTTCCAAAGAGATGGCACTCATAAGATTCTCTTTCATTTCCAAAGAGACTAAAGAAGGAATACAAGAAAGGACCTGGGCCTCTTCAACCGAGACCCCTTGTGAAACCTCCCTAAATAAAGACTCAAAATACTATATAGCTTCACTGAAAATATCCTGAGAAGAATAGAGCGTCTCTTCCCTAGCATTCACCAAGGTTGATATGGAGTTACCATGTTGTTTGGCCTTAACTGAATCGAAGAAGAAAGCAGTATTCTTATCACCTTCTTGAAGCCATACAATACGAGCTTTTTGTTTCCAGTAGATTTCCTCTCTCAGTTCCCACTCCTCCAAAGTTTTCAGAGCCCTAGCTTCCTCCTGCAACAAATAATCTGACACCCCCTCTTCCCTTAACAACCTGGTAATATCATTCAACTCAGCCTGGGCTACATATTTCTCTTGGAATATATTACCAAAGCAATACCTGTTCCATCTTTTAAGCTAAAATTTAACATATTGTAGGAGTTTAGCAAAGATATACATTGTTGTACCAAAGGCAGGTCTACCATCCTTCCACCACTCAGCAACATAGCCATATAGGTCAGGGTCCCTTAACCACATAAGCTGGAATTTAAAAGGTGGCTTCTGAGGCAACCGGTTGGAGGAAATAACTAACTTAATGGGCCAGTGATCTGACCCTCTCCAATCTAAAATCTCAAACCTGGATTACCATAATCCACCCACCCAAAAACAGGACACCATGAAGCGATCTAGTCTTTTCACAATGCAATTATCTTCTATTCTTCTATTATTCTAGGTGAACTAGCCATTACTAGGCTTGATATCAACGAGATTGAGTGCTGAAATGTTATCCCAAAGAAGCACAGAGGAGGGCTCAAGTCTTACGATACCCCCCCATTTTTCAGAGAGATCTAGAATAGCATTAAAATCTCCAGCAATAATCCATGGTAGATAAGGAAATAACCCACGAACAAAATGAATATTATTCCATGTAAGGATCTTACCTTGGAGCTCAATAGGGGCATAAACGTTGGAGAGAAGAACAGACTCTCCTGATTCGTAGCATAGAGAGACCAGGGAAATAGAAGATCTAAAGGATATCCACCACATAGGCTGGATCTTTCATGGGTTCTAGAGGCAAGCTACCCCCCCAGAAGATCCTTGCACTCCAATGCACTGACATTGACCATTCTTCCACAATTTAGGAGCTATACTCATCATACTCTCAATAGAAACTTTGGTCTCCTGAAGAAAAAGAACATCAGGAGAATGAATTCTAACCAATTATCAAATAGCTTTTTGTCTAGGGCCACTGTTCAAGCCCCTTGCATTCTATAAAATAATGATCATTTCTGGGAAGCTGAGAAATGAGAATCCAAGGTCTTGATAGCTCCTAACTCCACCAGATTCTCACCAATCATCTTAATCTTCTCCATGTCCTTCTTACGCCCACTTTTACCACTTTTCTCAGAAACCCCCTTCTTGCCATCCTTCTGAAGAATACCCAAGTGAGGAGAAGACTTGCCATGCTTATCCATATCCGAAACTACACTCCTTGTAGGAAGGGCCGCACCCCCTACATCTTGATCCCAACCAGCATTTATCCCCAGAGACACTTGAGCCCCTACCTGCCCATTAGTGACCATAGGCATAGCAGATTCAACCTATGGAGTAGGAGGAGGGTCGAAAGAGACAATCTCCTGATCAAGCTCCACAACCAATTGAGCCAAGCTACTAGATCTCAGAATAACTTCTTGCTGCCCCAGCTCATCTAGGACTTCAAATCTATTAAAGGTATCATCCTTCTGTCTTTCCAGCAAAGTCCTCTTTTGGCCTCTATTATGGTTGCGAGCCTTGACCTGTACAAAGCCCTCAGCATCCTTTTCCTCTCTTGAATTTGGCTTCTTCCCTTTATCAGCCCCAGGATTGTGACAAGGAGGGGGCGAAGGCTGTTGATCAACCAACTTGGCCTTCGGGCACCTACGTAGCAGGTGGCCATATTCATGACAAAGTCGACACCGGAAGGGAAGGGTCTCATAATCGAGTTGTTGCACCCAAGAATGTAAACCCGCACACAATTCAACTTCATCTGGCAATGGTCTACTCAAATCAAGCTCCACACAGATTCGAGAAAAAGTCATAACCCTTTTCCCAAGGGTTTGGGTTGAGGACCCAACTAGTTTCCCCAACATCGAAGCGAGCATATGGAAAACATCCTCCTGACAACACTCTATTGGAAATCTGGGTAGCCGAACCCACACTGGGAACTGATTCAGAAGCTCCTCAGAGGGGTTAAAGCTTGCATGCCATGGCTTAACAAATGGCCCAACCTGGTTGTAAAAATAGGGCCCGCCCTCAAAAACCCTACTACGATCTGCCATGCAGTTGAATGTAACCATGAAAAAGTTGTTTGCAAGCAACGTGACATCCATTTCACCCTCTGGCTCCCAGACTCTCTGAGCCCAGTTTTCTAGAAATTGAAGGGATACTCTTAAACCCAAAAATATATAGTACAGCAAATGCTTTGAATAGTATTCCATATCCTCAGCAATCATCTCGTAAGGGATTACCAATTTAGGTCTTTCTTTGCATCGCTCCAAGCACCCGTTAATCTTTGTGATCTGAGAACTGCTAGAAGGATTTGATGCTATAACTCCTGAACTCTGAGAAAAAAGGGCATTATCAAACACCCTCGCCCCTTGATTTGGTGGATGCATGTCCTCCGCATCATGAAAAATAATGTCAGGTGAAACCCCTGACAGCTCACCCCTTGTCATTCTACCCCCGACCTGGAGAAAACACAGTAGGGGACCACGAACCAGGCGTCGCGTGCCCCACCGTCCTCACAGCCCGTAGACCAACCCAAGAATAGAGAACAGCTTGCAAAAAAAGGCGTAAAAGACCCAGCACCCACCCTCACAGCAGCTGGAACACCTTCCTCTGCAGACGCGCGCACAGAAGGCTTGGAATAGAGCTAGGGCACGGCAGCCCTAGCTCGTCAACCTCGCACAGAAACCCATCGTCCGCAGCTAGAAATTCTTCCTCAAAGAGGTCCTATATTATTATTGTAAACTCTTTCTCATAATTTGAAGTAGTATATATTATTCATATTTATATTACAATTATAATATTATTCTTTAAGATAATATTATTAGTTATATTAATATCATCAATATAATTATAGTTTTATTTATTTATAATAATATCACAAAATATTTATATTATAATATATCTATTAATTTAATAATATATCAACTATATTATTAGATTATAATACTTATTAATATAGTGCATTGATATATTAAATTAGATTATTATTATTATTATTATTATAACACGATATGATAGTATTATATAATTAGAATGTAATATCACTTTATAAAAATATTATTATTTTAATATCATTATTAATATTACTTTATATAAAACATTTATTTATTATTTAAATTATATACTAATATGGGGACATCACAGTGTTCGGGGTCAAGTCAGGTCCCAAGCAGGGATAAAAAAATTTGGGCCCTATTTTATTAGGATTTTGGCCTGACATGTAATTATTAATTGTAACCCTAAAGTGGTAAAAATACTTGTATAAAAGGGCTTAGGGTTAGGGATTGTTATATAGTTGTGATGTGAAAATTGGTTCTTGTAGTGGTGTTAAGCTGTAAGGGATTATGAATTGTAATCAGGTTGTAATTACTAGATCGTAATAATATTGGACTTGCTATTTGGTGGACATAGCCTAGGGATTGGGTGAACCACATTAAATCTTGGTGTCTTGTGTTCTTTTCTGAGTGATCTATTATTTTCTTATATTGGTTATATTTGCATGTAATTTTTATTTATATCCATGGTTTAATCCTAACAAATTCCACTTCTATCAATTTCATTAGTGGAGGTGGCCTACATGAAGAACATGTATATGAGAATACATCTATATGTATTGAGAAAGAAAAATAGAACAAGAACCCACTTTCAAATCTCCTAGAAAGTATGGACCTAGGTTTACTATCATGCAGAAATAAGCATATGATGGTCGTAGTGGTCTTGGATCTCAAAAACAAGTAATGATTGCACCTATCACTGCAAAGGATGACCTCCTAGTTTACAGCTTGGATTCAACCCATTACAAATAGGTCCTTCTTATCATGCCCTAAATTTAAAAGAGCAAACACAACCAAGAATTTTTTTTAAAATTTTTATTTATTTATTTATTTTGAAAGGTGAGCTTATGTAAATTTATATATATATAAAAAAAAACTATACATGTTTAGCTTAACAAATAGCTAGGTGTTTTCTTAATACATCCGCTCAGGGTCTTTGAGTAATGGTTATGCTTTCTATGACATATATGTTTCAATCATCTGATGGATGATGAACCTTTGTTTGGTTGATAGAGTATACAACCTTAGTCAATGTCATGAACAATTGGCTCAAACTATTTGATACCTCATGCTTCCACAACATCACTGCACTAACAAACACAAGATATTAATGTAAGTTATGACCCTAGCATATATATTAGAGTTCATTTTCTTTGACTCATGGGCTGAATGATATTAGTTCCTAGGAAGGTAGGATTGGAGGGTTACTAACAAATTTACTTTTGTAAAGGTACTTGATTAAACTCTTATTTGGATAAAGATTCACGAAGTGCCTTTGCTAAACAACTTCAATTACTCAAGTCAAATCCCATACAATTTAGTTATCCCTTTTAAACTATATACTACATCGCACAAGCCATGCCCCCTAGGAACTACCCCTAACAACCTTGTTACAAGGCTTCTAGATGCATAACTCCTACATCATTACCTTTATCCCTTCTTATTATGTAGTGTATATATACATATGAAACTTCTTAAATGTTGTCTAGGTTATCAAATTTTGCATGTCTATCAAAATTTAAAATTATGATGATAATAGAATTGAGTGGTTAAATATATAAACTAGTATGTTGATGATCATTACATCATATAACCATATAATTATTATACCATTAAACTCCTATTCCTAACTAAATTTATTTCTACTATCATCTATTTACTATCTTACTACCTTACTAGTATGACGTTCATTATACAAGTTACTATACTTTAAATGTTTACACTAACTAATCTTTATAATTATTTTTCTCCTATACAATATTAGGTCCATGATCAATTGAATGATATACTATTATACCATACAAGTTTTATAGTATCCTTACCTAATAAAAAATTACAAAATTTAGTGGCATATCAATCATTGTCTAAAAATTTTGAACATATAAGTATACTTATATACTTGATTTCTTCATTTTTAAATGTTCCCTTAGGTTATATACTTAAGAAATTATTTATCTACATAAAAAAAAATATTAAAAAAACATACCTCTTTAAAAGAACTCCCCAATCAACCTCCACTATAAGGTTATCATATACCAATTATTTAAATTGATTTGTTACAACTCTTCTTAGGGTCAATGTAATTATGTTGTCCTAAAAACAATATTGATATTCAAATCTACTAAGAAGGCATTGTTTCCTTAATGGTCTTTATTAAAACTGTTAATTTATTTATTTATTTTAATTTTTCTATTAATCATTATCTATCACTTTACTAACATTTACCCCATATCAACTCACCATCTAAAACTAACCCAAAATTTACAACTACCCATATCTACAAATTACTAACTAACTCTACCTACTATCACCTAACTTATATTGTAAACCAATTCTTAAACATTTCTACATAAACATGACATCCCTATTCTAAAAGAATATATTTTTTTTTTTTTTTTTTTTTTTTTTTTTTTTTTTTTTTTTTGCAAACCTCAAAACCTATACCACCTATCTACCTCTCTAGCTTCTTTGTCTTATTTCCCCCCCAAAGCAACACTTTGCTTCCCCAAACCCAATACTACCCTAGGTGTACCCCATTCCCAAATGAAACATGTGACATGAGGATCATACAAAGGGGGGCCTTTTTGGATGCCCATTTCCATGCAAAATGATTAGTGGAGTTTATCTAATCCCTGGGTTGTCCTCTCCACTAAACATGTCCCCCCTTAGACTTGGCTTAATTCTTCTCCATATTTATGCACTAGAAGGATGTGGCTAGATTGTTTTTAGTGGGGACTCGCTCCTACATGAGAGATAGAGGTGTTAGCGGGGGAAAACCAAGGTGGGGTCAGCCTTGGGAGGGGTTTCCAAGGTTTAAAGAACATATATATTTGTTTTTTTTTTTTTTTTTGAGCATGTGGGTACTTTCCCATCTAGTTTAGGTAACATTATTTTTTTAAAGATATTTTATTTGGGTAATATCATATATCTCATATATATGTATGTATGTATGTATGTATGTATGTATGTATGTGTATATATATATGGATGTGCATATATATATGTATGTGTGTATATATATATATGTATGTGTATATATAAATATATATATGTATGTGTATATATAAATATATATATATGTATGTGTGTATATATATATATGTATGTGTATATATATATATTTATATATACACATACATATATATATATATATATTTATATTTATATATAGACATACATATATATATACATATATATACATACATATATATATACATACATATATATATGTATATATGTATATGTATGTGTATGTATATATATGCATACATATATATATACATACATATACATATGTATATATGTATATGTATGTATGTATGTATGTATATATATATATATGTATGTGTATGTATATATATACACATACATATATATATATATACATACATACATACATACATATACGTATATACATATGTATATGTATGTATATATATGTATGTGTATATATATATACATACACATACATATATATACATACACATACATTCATATATATATATATATATATATATATATATATATATATATACATACACATACATATATATACATACATATATATAAATATATATGTGTATGTATATATATATATGTATGTATATATATATATATATGTATGTATATATATATATGTATGTATGTATGTATGTATGTATATATATATATATATATGTATGTATATATATATATATATATATATATATATGTATGTATGTATATATATATATGTATGTATATATATATATATATATGTATGTATATATATATATATATGTATGTATATATATATATATATGTATGTATATATATATATGTATGTATGTATGTATGTATATATGTGTGTGTGTGTATGTATGTATAATTGCTACATACATTTCTCATAGGTATTAATTTTATTATCATTATATTTTATTTTATTTTTTAGGTTGTGACATGAAGTCACATGACTGACACTGTCATAGTATATTTTCAAATCTTATATTCTAAACCTTATTTGATGTGTCCATTTAGTTGACATGACATGGTACTTGAGTTAATAATATGAATATTTTATTATCTATAATTAGGGAGAGGAATTATTTTCTTGCCCCACACATTTTCTAGAGAGGTAAAATGTACACCTTTAGCATACATTTCCTCATAGTTTTAGAGTATGAATTACATTGAAATTTCTTTCTTTTCCACTACTATAGATCCTATAGAGTTTTCTAAGTGATAGGTCAATGAAACTTTAGTTCATTAGTATTATCTAACTTAATTTAACACTTATATGCACAAATATTTCTCTAACAACTGAATAATTTTTCATACATATGAAGTAACTATTAAAATCAATGCTTTTTTTTTCATGACAAATGATTTTCCAAGTCGATCACCTATGTGTTAAATCAAATCAACTATGTGCATAATAATCTTCCACACAACAACAATGAGACATTTCTACCAAATAATTTACAATCAACATAAGTAGAAGGGTCTCATTACATAACACTTCAAATCACATATTTTGAAACTCATAATGAATATTTCCTTGAAAAGGCTACTTTGTTCAATTTTCTGAACTTCTCAATTTCAACAATATGCAATATTATGAAACATTCATTTTACATCACATCAAAAAAAATGGAGGCTTAACATCACAACACATTTTGTCATAACATGGAAAGATTGGTCTCTCTACACACTTGATTTTTTTTTCAACATTGTCAAGGGTGAAACCCTAATATCATCAAGGAATGCATCTTCACAAAACCTACAATCACAAACAAACTAGGAACCATGGAGGCTCACCTCCCATCCTAGGCTTCTATGCAGCCACCCACTGAGTAGGGGAAAATAAGATCCAAATCAGGTTTTATTCCAACCTTACAAAATGCATGAGCATCACATTACAACACTTAACAATCCCATCCCAAGATTTTTTTCACAAAGGTTCACCAATGGAACCTTAAATATAGGGTGAAGGTGTGGTTTCAAGAAGGAGACTTCCCATATCATCACATACCTGCAATAAATGATTTTCATGCCCTTTCAAGGCTTTCATAATTCAATAATTTCATGCCCTTTTTGGGCTTTCACAAAAATCCTCCACATACTACCATAGCATCCATTAATAGCCATACTCCATAATCTTCCTTTCTACACCATCATTTCCCTTATCACCCCCAAAGCAAGATATGAATAAATATGGCATACAATGGAGCTCATACTCCAAGGTTCTCAACTATATTTCATGTCCAACTAAGCCCTTCACCCTAGACTTATCTTCCCTTGCCAAAGGATGAGTGAAGCCCTCACACCCATATCAACACTTGACATTCAAATCAAACAACAAGATCAAGGAAGAAAATCAAGAAACTATATGAACACAAAATAGCACAACACAATACCCAAATCCACAATACAAGGTTCACAAACATCACAATACAATGTCCAAATCCACAATACAATATTCACATACACCATTTCACAATACCCAAATCCACAATACAATATTTACAATACATTGCATGAACCCATAACAAATTTTTCCATACTTGTAGATTCATTGTGCAACACAAAAGAAGGAAATGATCATGTTTTGAAAACACTAACCTTGGTCCAAGCTAAGGCAAGGAAAGTTTTTGTAGAGCTCCCTTTTTTTCCTTCTCCAAACCCTAACTATCTCTAAACTTAGAGAGTGGGTAAACAACCCACGAGTTTTTCCAAGACTCTCTAATAAGGCCTTCTCACTAATTATTTTTAGCAAGGACATCAAGCCACCTCCCCTTACAAACTTGTCTCCCTCTAAATTTGTTATTTTTGACTTAATGGAACTATGGGAGAAAATACATGTGACAACTCCAATTTCGAATTAGTGGAAGAATGCATGGGTAAAGGGGGCCCCTAGGCTATCTAGGCACTCACATGGTCAAAATTAGGTCCCTAACATGATTTACTATCCTATGGGTAACTTATTTTCACCTAAAAGACACTTTGACCACCTAATGACCCCTCAAACCCTAGACAAGCCCAAATTCGAATTTCCTTTCATTGTGACTCATCCTACCCCTTGTCAAGTGGGTTTACTCACTTATTAACAAGGTACTTAATTTTTAGGGTAAATTGCCACCATGATCAAAACCCTAAATGACATGTCATTGCACACAAAATCCACAAGTGTTAAGTGACACATGAAAGCACATTCCACATCACCATGGAATGCCTTTAACGCATCCTCATGATAAAACATTTCCACATACAAGCAACATTACATTTACTAAATAAAATACATCACAACGAGGCTTTTGAATCTTCCAAAGATTTTCCTTGGTTAAACTTTGATCACATAGCTTTGTAACTTGTTTCCCCCCAAGAATTTCCATGGTTCCACTACCTACACATTAAACTCGAGCATCAGTAGTCCAAGATATATATATATATATATATATATATATATATATATATATATATATATATATATATATATATATATATATATATATATATATATATATATATATATATATCATAAATGCATATAATTTCAAATTTTACAAAATCCTTATTAGCATAATTCAAACTAAATTTCCTTTCTTAATCATTTCAAATAAATCATTCAAGATGTTAGAATATCAATTCTACATATCATAAACCATCATAATCATCTATCTACTTATCATAAATCATCATAATCAATTTAACATTTGTCTGCATATCGTAAATCATCATAATCCAATTAACATTTTGCATCACCTTATAATCTAATTCTATTATGTCATAACATTGCATCCATATGTGTTTGATCATTTCATACACCATATCAAGTTCTTAGTACATAACATAGATGCAAAACACTACTGTAATGTCAAAGTCAATAGATAAAACAAGTCACTATCCATCTAAGCCTTGAATAACTATCAAAATATCAAAGTCTTGAATATCAAAAGTAAGTAACATACCCCCACTTAAATATTACAAGCATTTCTACAATTCAACTTCTATCAAAGCAATTAAAAAAGGTTAGTACATGGATGAAATCATTCATTATATCATTTAGGTCTTAGTGTTCAAACATAAATATGGATCATCAAAATGCAAATATCAAAATAACATAACCTTGTAGTCTCAAAAGTATATCAAAACATCAAATTAGACATATCATAATGAAAATATGTCATCTATACTATGATGGATCAGGTGAGGCCTCACACTTATAGTACTAAGGTATCCTCGTGTAAGCCAATGAGTGTTTTGAATGATGAAAAGGCATCTGAGGATACCCAACCTGAAATTGATAATATTGACAGTCCTTATTCACTTGACCATATCTTTGTTGACCCTAATAGCCTACCCATGGAGAATAAATATCTAATTATAACTCCACCTGTCACTCAAACCAATCTACACCTTGGATCAATACATTATGGGATCCAAGTCCTCTAGTTTCTAAGCATGACCCCAATAATACCGCTAAATCTAATACCCATATATATATATATATATACCTTCAACTAGAGCCCATTCAACATTGATGATGACATCCCCTCAAGTTATCCTAAATTATTGGATTGGGACCAAGGTGGATCATCGATCTTTGATCAATTTGACAAAGATGATGTTGTTAAAAATGTTTTGGAACTCTATGAAGGAATTACAATTGATGGTCATAAAGAAGAATTTCCTCCTAAATTAATCACATTGGCATAAATTAGAGAGTCAACTCCATCTTCTACTTACAAAAAAGAAAAAAAGACAAGAATAGATCTCTTGGTTAAAACCAAAAGGCACCAAAAGATAGTGAAAAAGAAAAAGCTAAGCACCTCCCAAGGATACCAAATGAAAAAGATGATGCCATGAATATGAGTGTTCTAGTGTTCAACACACCATGAAGTCTTTTCGAGCTCTCTCAATCAGCCTTCATGTGGAAAGTTGTTGGTCTCAACCCTCCCAATTCCTCCTTATATCCAACTACTTATACCCAAATCCTACTCCCTAAGTTATCCAACACCCAAAATCAAACCTCTATCTAGCAAGCCTTTGAGCATATCATCATCAATGACATCTTATACCAAGGATTTTTTGACTCGATTATCCTCAGATGCCTTAATTCATGAGAAGCAGATATTGTCTTATATACAATACATGACGATGTATCTTGAGCCCATTCTAGTGGTTTGACTTTAAATACAAATTGGGAATGAATCCTGCATAGTTATAGTCACTTATGAGTTCAGAGGTTATTAGCTAGCAGCATTGACATCATATTTATCACCAGCATTCATCAGTAACATCTATGATTTCATCAAAAAATCATCAAAAAATATCAAAAATAAAGCAAAAAAAGTCCTAAAAAAATTAATAAATAAGAAAAAGTCATAAAAAATGGATGCCTTGATGAAAACCTAGAAAAAAGGCATCTTGGCATGAAAACTTGAATCAAGAGAAAAATTATGTCCAAAAGTGAAAACTTCGTAAATAGGCAGTTTGGGCAAGTACTAAGGTGAAAACCTAGCAAACAAGTGCCATGTGTAATTAGTTGTAGCTCATCCATCTATCAGGATTCCATATGGTTTTTACCCCTTTTTTCATTCCTTGATCACATCCTTCATCTTACAAGACATCCTTAGTCCTTAATCATGGCCCATGAACTAGTTAATATCCATTGCTATCTTACCCAACTATCATTGGTGTGTACATACTCTGTCTTTGGCCTCTGTACATAGTGTGTGTCTTGTCTAGGGGCATATCACCTACATCGTGCGCGAGTTTGAAATAGAACTGGGGCATGTCCCTATGAACACCTTATCCAGCAGATTTATCGCATATCGGATTGGAGCTAACACTCTTGTGAACCCTTTACAATCTTGAAAAAATCCTTAAAATTTGGATATGATCCTTAAAAAAAATCCTAAAATTCAAATATGAGCTTGAAAAAAAACCTAAAAATCATAAAATGTCCTAAACAAAATCCATAAAAATCATAAATTTTCCTAAACAAATTCATAAAAATCATAAAATGTCCTGAACAAACCCATAAAAAATCATAAAACATCCTAAGAAAATCCATAAAATCATAAAATTTCCTAAACAATTTGATAAAAATCATGTTATGTCCTGAAAAAACCACTAAACATAATAAAAAGTCTTGAAATAAACCCTAAAAATATAAAATTTCCTATAAAAAAACACTAAACATCATAGAACATCCTAAAATAAACCCTAAAAATCATAAAATGTCCTAAACAAACAAGTAACACAAACACATTAAATATCCTTAAAAACCCTAAAAATAACAAAACCCACCACAAATTTGCAATAAACCTTGTAAATACTCATTGTGGATAATCAACACTTTTTCTTAAACACTTGCACATTCACAAACTGAAACTCAAAGCATTACACTTCAATGACAATCACATTATCTAAGAAATGTGAACCAACAATCAATCCAACTTGTCACTATCAACCAAACTAACAATCTAACCTATCACATCATCAATATGTCAAACACTCTCTAAAGACCTAAAACACTAAAAAAGAAAGTAATAATGGACAAGAATAGTTGTTGGCTTACATCATTTAGTAAATGATCTTTTTTTTTCTTTTTTTCTTCAATCATGTTCCTATGCCACTCGATGATATAAACTAATCTATGAGAGTGGTTGGGATGGTTCATGGTCTTCCTTTTGTTCTATGTTTGTTAAACATGTATCTTTGAGAGTCTGAGACATGTGTATACACCTCAGGAAGGACATGGTCATTTTTTTCTACATTATGCTTGTTTACGTCAAATTTTTGTATTTGCGCTTTGGCCCTTTATGTCATGATGCATTGCATTCCATCTATCATATCAAAATAAACCTTCATTGACATATAGTGCACTTTATGAAAGCAAAAAGTCCTCACCTCATACTAACTAGTCCTCATCTCTTCTCTCTTTCATCTTCTCATGTTCATCTCATTCTCCACCACCATGGTCTTGTACTTTTGAGTTCATTTATACTCTTCTAACCCTTTGCACCACTCCCTGTCAGCTTTCTACTAGGTAGCCCTAAATATGACCTAATTTTGACCAAATTTGACCACATTTTAAAATTTTACCTGATTTTACCCATGTTTTGACCCCTTTCTATAATTTTGGGCGTGTACACAAAGTTTTAGGCAATTCCAAGTCCAGTCAAACTGATTTTGGCCCCCGGAGCCTTCAAGGACGCAATCTACACTGTCAGACTGCAACTGGGCTTCCAAAGTCTACATAGGGTGCACTTCATCATTTTAGAGCCCAATTGGAATGATCAAGTGTTCCCTCGATGTAATTGGGCGCACTTGGGGCAATTGGATGCCTAGAACTACTCTCAAGGCCTAGATTGACCCTTGTTTTGCACTCTGGACCCCATAACTTTTGTGTGTGAGCTCCAATTTTCAATTTGCCAGTTGTGTTGGATTATTATTCTCTTTGTAAAAAAATTTACCTATCATTTTCACTTTTCAATAAATTTATTGAGGGAGCAACCATGAAACTACTCCTAGGGCCTCAATTAACCCTTTTTTTGCACTCCAGACCCCATAACTTTTGTGTTTGAGCTCTGATTTGTGATCTGTCAGTTGTTATGGCTTTGTCTTCTCATTTTTGAAAAATCAACCTATCATATGCCTATCTTGGTAAATCTTTTGAGGGGGCACATAGATATAACACCCCTATTGGGCTATGCTTTTTATGGTTTTTTCATCAGTGTTCTTTGACACAATGCTTTAAATCACATGATATCAAAGAGGAGCAATATGTAGACATTCAAAAATGGTTTGCATTTATAGTTCTATCACTTTTCACAATAACTTGTCCCACTTTATTATTTCACTAATTCCTATCTTTTGGCCAAACTTGATTATCATTTGAGCATGTTTTGATAATGTCCTCCATCATGTGTATCCCCTTTCACATCAATTGCAGATCATTTCATAATCTCATCCTCTCAACTGAAAACCAAATCAACATCATCAAAATCATCTTGAATTAGCTTGGAATCATTCCAAATCAACCTGGAACATCCCAAGTCAACCCAAAATCACCCCAAACCAACACTAATCAACCCAGAACATGTTAGATATCTCAAATCAATCATCATTTGTCAAACCCTGGGCATTTTCATGTCTCTCAGTGCCTTGAAAACCTATCAAAACTTATCAAACCTATCAAATATGACTTAGCATTTTCATATCCCTTAGTTTGAGGTCAAAACTATCATTTTTATCATCCTATCATTGAAGTTATTGAGTACCTCAATGTCAGATGGCAGTATTATCAAACCAATTTAATAACATTGACAATGTCAACCAATGTTATTATGATCAACCTTATCAATCAATTTTGATCATATAGCATTTATAATGTTTGTTAAATGTTAAAAATTCTTAATCCATGTCATGTATCCTTGGCATGTTATCAATCCTAATTAGTCATTGAATTTGATCATGGCTTTGATCTACCCATCATCATCCTAGTCAATCTACATAACCATTGCATTTCATCAAAGGATATTATAACATTTATCTAATCAAATTAGCCAATCATTTAATCATTTATATTATAGGATTAGGTAACCCATAACCTAATCCTATTTCAATTCAATCATTTTCATTAGGCATCACTAATTGTTCTCATTAAGCAAACATTATCAATTAATTGATATTTTATTAATTAAGTGATTCACCTTTGTAAACTATGGAAATTCTCAATTTCCTAAGTCCTATTTTCCACCTCTAATTTCCATTTTACTAATTTCCATTTGTGTGGATATATGATTTTTTAATTCAAATATTCCACCTAGCCTTGACACATGGACATGATGCATCATAGATTCTCTATTCACACTTGGCTAAAATATGTCATATTTGATATATTTTATTCCTTACACATGCCTATAATAAGGCTCCATCATCATAGATCCTTGACTATAAATGGCTTTATGATGTCATGTGCACATCATAGATTCTCCTCCACTTTTAGCCATGTTGACTTCCATTCATCATAGAATCCTACAAGTGGCTTTGAGGTGTTCTATGCACATCATAGATTCTCCTCCACTTTTACCCATGTTGACTTTCATGTGTCATGGAATCTCATATTTGGAATCTTGTGTCATATGAACCATGGATATTCTAATGAATATTGTGCTAAGTTGCACATTTGTGGTGACAAGTTTCCATCTATTCATTCAATTCTCTCCTCTTTCATGTTGGCTATAAATTGAGCCATCTTGCTCTCATTTTTTACCCGTAGGAGTCATATTCTTTGAGTTTTTTTCTTTAGCATTTATTAGGCTTGAAATCACTTCTCTATTATTCTCAATAGTACCATCTCATCAATAAGATTTTTCTTTCAATTGTGTGCATATAGGCAATTGGAGATACATCAAATGGAGAAGAAAGAAGGACAAGGGAGCCACAACTAAAGAGGGAGTTTTACATATGATGCTTTCTTTTTTTTAGTTGGCCTTTATGGTATATTAGAAGGGTTTTAGTGTATTTTTATTTATTTTTGTGATTTCTCATAGTATTCTAGATTCTAGCTTGTTTTCTAGTCCTACACCTAGTTACACCAATGATGGTTGCTCCTTTCTTCACCAAATGCCTTTACAAGATTACTTGTCAACTTCATTTCTAGGTCCTTCCTTATCATTTTCTCAACTACATTGTGTGTTGGACTCAGGCATGATGTTTTTAGACCTCCTTGAGCTCTTGGATAAAAATCCCACAAGTTCTTTTCAAGTTCCTTGCCCCTACACCAAACCTGCCAAAAATAGGACTACAAGAATTAGCCCTCCTACTTAGGTTTTTGGGTTTTAACTCCAATTTTCTCTAAAGTAGGTAGAAAAAAATTTAGATTCAAGTACCTAGTAACCAAAATAACCTAAAACTAGAAAATCAAATTTAAATGAAAATTTACCCAATGTTTACCTAAGGTTTCAAATTAAGGATTGACTATATTATATATTATGCCTTAGAATGTTTAAAGTTGTGACCATGTGATTCCCACAATCACAATTTGTTGAGCATCAACCAGGGTCAAGATGGAGAAGGTGTGACTAATTTTTTTTTTCTTGATCATGTGGTTATGTTAACATGCTATAGTTTAAGTAACGATGATGTGGAAAAGGCAAATCTTCAATGCTTCAAAGACATATCTTGCACTGTTAGATCATCTAGATCTACAGCTAGCACATGATCATCACAAGTTAAGAAATAGTTAAGGTTTGAGTTGCAAAGTAGCAGTCCCCCTTATTTCACTTGGTCACAAAGGTCAAGAGGAAACCTTGGTTTAAATTGGCGATAGTGTGGATATGGTCAAACCTCAACCTTCACAAGGTCCTAACAGTTAGTAAAGAATACTAAGAGAAGGTTGCAAGGCAGTGATGATCAATCGATCAGAGTTTCACAAGTAGTAATAGGTATTAAAGGAAGTTGCTAATGAGGTAGTGATCATGAATGGTCAAATGCAAGGCATAAGGATTGAACTACTGATATAGTGGCATAATGGTAAGAAATTTTTGGTCCATGTAAAAAGACTTGATGGTTAAACCTTAGTTGACCAAGAGTCATAATCAATTCAAAAGTTGGTGGTAGTGGAAGCAGTTCCTTAAACGATGAATCTGATCTTTCTAATCTACTATAACCACTTTCATCAATCGCTAAGCTTGATAATTGCAAAGAGATACTCCATTACCATCTCTTGATCCACCCATTTAGTCAGAGATTAAATGACCATCGCTCTTGACCTCTTAGAGATATGTTTGGTGAAGAAGTAATTCTCTCATGTATGGATTTATGCAATAGTCAAATCTGTTACTTTTGCAATGATTATTCTTTGAAGATTTGATTGTAGTGGTTGATTTTTATCTTATGAGGGAAGTTATCCAAGTTATGTTGGCACTATAAAGGAAAATATTGTACTCTTTCTTAGGGTCAGATCTTCTCTATTTTTCCTATTATTTCCTTAGCATGCTACTGTAAATTCCCTCTTTTAATTATATGGCTTTCTACCTTATCTCTTTCAACCATCTTCATATTGTGCAAGCTTGTCTACCTCTGTTTAATGTACTATGAATATCTGTAATATGCATTCTCTATAGCTCTTTGGCCCATGAATGATAAGAAGTGAAGCAATTTTCCTTGTGTCACTCATGTGGTTGTCTAGTCTATATGTAGTTTACAAACTAAAGCAAGTTTAATCTGTATATCTTTGGATGGTCATAATAATAGAACTAGGCATGTATGGGCAGAGACTAGTCTGAACACCCTATTTTGTTACATCACCTCTTTAGAATAGATTAGGTAGTTACTTTCATGTATTCCTTCTCTCTTTTCTCTTCAAGAATATTTTAAGTGAATCCTAATAGTAGAGGAAGCTAACCTTCTCTAGAGACTCAACCATGAGGTTGTCCTTAGGTAAGACTTTGGACAAGGGTGCAAGCTTTTGTGACAATAGTTTTTGGCATGCCCGGTGGGACATCATATTAAAACATTTAAATTTTGTTGGCATCGAAGAAAGATTCCATTTTCATGCTAAGGAGATAGTATTGCCTTCAATATTAAACCTTTAGAGGCTCATTATTCAAAGGTACTTCGTGACTCTATTTTTAAGAACAATCTAGTTCCCAAATCAAAGTTGTCATGAGTCATGCCCAAGAAACACATGAGAGCATCCTCCAAAGGTAACTTTCAATATTAAGAGCTTTCTTTTTCAAGTTCAAGAAGAAAGGCTAGGGTATCCTTATCACCAGTTAGGAGTATAGTAGCAACACATACCCCTGCAAGATCTATCTCCACTCCTCTTGTTGTTAGGTCTCAACCTAGGATACCATTTGCTCATATTAATACATCACTTGTTTTCATGGCTAGAGCTCATGCTTTTGCCACTTTCAATGGTGGGAGCTCCCTCCTATTAGCCCAAAGGCATGACATACCAATATCAGCTCTTAAAAGTGTACCTAAGTTTATTGGCAAAACCTCCATCTACCCTATTGAACATATTTAGGAGGTGTCTAATGTTTTTAATATTCATGTCATCACTAAGGATGATGTAGTAGTTAGAATTTTGGCCTCATCCCTGAAAGGAAAGGTTCTATAATGGTATAGAGGTTTGCCTCACAACTCTATTACTAACTAGGATGGATTAGGGGCAGCCTCATGCAAAAATTTTGAGGACAAAAGTGACCACCTATCACTTTTTGAAAAACTGACAACTATCAAGAGGGCTCCCCATGAGTGTATGACTGACTTTAATTATAGGTTTCAAAAGACTTGGGATAGGATACCTACTATAGTGAAGCTCTCTCCCGGTAATGCATTCGTGTAATATCTCAGAGCCTTCGATAGTGATATTGCTACAACCTTGAAATCTATGGGACGTGACACTCTGCCAAACACTTATGAGATTTTTATAAGAGCCAAGAATATTTTAATACAAGGAAGAATGTTAGTTCTAAGGCCCCCATGGCTTTCTTACCTAACATGCCTAATCATCAACTGACTGTGGCCCCTATTCATGTCTCCTTTTTAAGTCAGCCTCTTGCTATGGTTCCAATAGCCTCCACATCCTATGATGGGGTTGATAGGATTGAGGCTATGATGTAGACATTGATGTAGAATGTAGAAAGGAGAATGAAAGACTAAGAAAGGAAGATGGAAGAAAATAGTGTAATAGTGAAAAAGATGAGAAATGAGATGGTGACTATGAAAAGGCAAACAACTCAAAATAATAAGCCTCTCCAACTCCAGAGTTAGGGTCCCATTCATGGAAGACCTCCCAATCAAAATAGACATATTGACCACCCTCACAATCAAAATAGACTTATCGATCACCCCCAATCTTTGAGCACCAACCTAAATAGGGCCTTAGTCCCTCAAAACAACCTTGCCCAAGATCAAGATTTATGCCCTTCTTGTAACTACTCATATGGATACTATATGTGTCAAAAGGAAGAATCTTACTTGGATTTAACTATACCAAAGCAAGTAGTTTCCCAACAATACAATGGTAATCAACCTATTGATACCTTCCAATAGTGTGGTTGCTTTTTCATGAACTACCTAGTGGAAGAACATGGTAATGTAAACTAGGATTCTGGTGCTTATAATACCAGGAGCAAGAAAAGAGCTATGGAAGAGTTTTCTCCTCAACCTCCTAATTAGACTTCCACATCAAGTGTATTGCCTCATATATAAGTAGTTGCACAGAAACACATTGTAAATCAGCCTACCAATGCTTCTTAGCAACAAAGGCAGGGTAAAGGTAGAAATAATGTGAATAATCTATAGACTATCCCACATCAAGCTTCTACTTCCAAGGCTCCCAGCAGAACATCTAGTGTTCCTTTTAGCATGATAGAGAAGATGAACAAGACAAATTTGAACCTTTCTATGTGGGATGTTATAACTATTGTACCATCACAAAGGAGGTTACTATAGAAGAAATTGGACAGCATTGAACTCGGAGATCAGCCATCTAGCACGAAGAATGTCATGAGTTTGATACAACCATCAAAGGAGGTAAAAATAAGCCAAAAGGTTAGACCTCCTCCATTTTATGTTTCTCTAATTATAAGAGATAAGCTAGTCCACAACTGTATGATTGATTTAGGGGCTAGTAGTTCAGTAATGCCCAAGTGTATCACTGATATTTTCGAGGTGAAATATGAACCCATTGTTAAAGATGTGTTGTATTTAGATGGTAGTACTATCAAGACTATTGGAATCCTTAGAAATGTTGAAATGAACCTACATACATGCCCAGGTTGTATTTTAGTTCAAGATACATCAATTGCTAAGGTTAAGCCACACTTTTCCATTTGCCTTTCAAGGGATTTTACTACTTAGATAGGTGGTTACATACCTTCTAATTGGTCGTATATATTTTTTAGAACTAGATATGGAACCAAAGCTTCAATTAGAGTAGAACCATAAGCCATCCATCATATTGAATCCTACACTTCCAATCTTGTTAATATGAATTGTACCATCCTAGAAATAGATGAAGATGATATAGTGAATGAGCCTACCACTTCTTTAGTTAAGATACCTAATTTTCTCTTGGATGAATGGCCAATACATATCAATTTGATCTTATGTCAAAAACCTTAGAGATGGGCCTTGGTACCTATTATATATCAGAAAAGGGTTCTCTAGTCCCCAACTTAATGAAAACCAAAGAAGATATAAGTGGGATATGGAGCATTTACTTTGATGGATCAAGAAATAAAAATGGCTCAGGGGTTGTTGTGATGTTAATATCTCCTACATTAGAAAGGTACTATTTCTCATTTAGGCTTCAGTTTAGTTATACCAATAATTGGGTTGAATGTGAAGTGTTGATTCAAGGTCTCTTACTTATTCAAAAGAGAGGAATTCAAGCATTAAGTGTATATGGAGATAGTGATTTGGTGGTAAATTAGGTGAGAAATCAAAATGTTACTAATAATGGTTTGCTGAAATCTTACAAACATAGGGTATGGGATTTGCTTGAAGGTTTTAGTGCATTTAATATTCAAAGCATTCCTAAAAGAGAAAATAGACATGCCGATAGACTTGTGATAGTCGGTGCATCTTATGATGTCCCAAGGAGCCTCAAAGATGAGAAGAGGCAAAATATTAAAATGGTGGTCAGGCATGTCATTCCTAATAATAATATCAATCGGTAGGTCTTTGAATTTGATGCACAAATTGTTAGTTTCTTCCAGAATTAAGAAAAGTTCTTAGATAGAAATCAATTGAGATTAAATGGCCAATATGGTGATCAAATCATCAACCTTAGCTCCAAAAAGTCACCTAAGGATATTATTACCTTAGAGAGTGCCTTCAATCATGACGGAAAGAGGCATGAATCTTGCTGCAAACAACACAGACCATGTACCAATTCTAGTTGCTAATGTAAGGACACTAAACATGGGAAAGGTATGTTCTAAAATTGAGCAAGAAAGTTTTGTCCATCTGTGTCAAGAATTTAATGATATATTTTCTTGGACATATGATGATTTAAGGTGGTTTGACCCTAGTCTATTTCAACATACTATAGATCTAGTGGATAATGTCAAGCCTATTAGGTAAAAATAGAAACCAGTAAATCCCAAGATTAAACCACTAATGAGAAATGAGGTATGTACCAAATGACGGAAAGAGGCATGAATCTTGCTGCAAACAAAGCAGACCATGTACCAATTCTAGTTGCTAATGTAAGGACGCTAAACATGGGAAAGGTATGTTCTAAAATTGAGCAAGAAAGTTTTGTCCATCTGTGTCAAGAATTTAATGATATATTTTCTTGGACATATGATGATTTAAGGTGGTTTGACCCTAGTCTATTTCAACATACTATAGATCTAGTGGATAATGTCAAGCCTATTAGGTAAAAATAGAAACCAGTAAATCCCAAGATTAAACCACTAATGAGAAATGAGTTGTGCAATTTGATTGAAGCCAATATCATTTTCCCTATCAAGCATGCCTCTTAGGTGGAAAACGTTGTCCCTATTAGAAAAAAGAATGAAGAAATTAGATTGTGCATAGATTTTAGGGATCTTAATCAAGCATCCATCAAAGATCATCATCCTCTCCCTTCCATGGAACAAATATTATCCAAGGTCAAAGGTTTAGAGAGATTCTTCTTCTTGGATGGATTCTTGAGTTATAATCAAGTGTTAGTCAAGGAAGCTAGCAAATACAAAACTACTTTCACTACCAAATGGGGTACCTATGCCTATATTAAGATTCCTTTTAGACAAACAAATGTAGGTGCCACATTTCAAAAGGAAATGGAGATGGACTTCAAAAATATGATTGAAAATTTTGTATTGGTTTACCTTGATGATATCATAGTATATTCTAAAGATGTAGCAGAACATTTTGGTCATCTTTGACAAGTGTTTACAAGATGTAGAGAATATGCGGTGTCTCTAAATCCAAGAAAGTATGTCTTTTCCACTAATCAAGAAAAGTTATTTGGACATGTTAAATCTAAGGAGGATCTGACTATTGATCTAGAGAGGACTAAGGCAAAATTTCCCCTTTCTCTTCCTAGTTAGAAGAAAGGTCTGTAAAGATTTCTTGATAGAATAAATTTTGTGAGAAGGTTTATTCCTAACCTAGCTACCATGGTGAAATCTCTTACACCTATGCTCAAAAAAAAAAAATACCTTCTCATGGATCAAAGAAGGTGCAATAATTTGGTATAGCTTTGATACCATGTAAGAATTTTCCTAGGCAATAATTCAATTCCAAGATCAAGAAGCTCAATAGATAGCACAAGAGAGATAAATGATGATCAAAAAAGAATGGATATTAGGTAATTGGATAATTGGATGAATAAGTCAGAGAGGGTGCCTCTATTTAAGGGCAACTAATATGTCTAGAAGTCACACAAGAGATAAGGATTACAACTTAGCACATGTCCAAAAAAGGTGGATTATCCTCCATTGAGCATAGGATTTTGTGCGATGATGAGAGGATAAGTTTACATAGGTGTATCTCATAAAGAGATGTTTTAGACACCATGTGCTCTAATAAGTTGCTAACTCATGCATTGTCAACAAGACAACTCATATGACTATGAATATTCCTAAGTAAAGTACAATAATAATAAATTATTTACACTAACACACCCCCCCCCCCCCCCCCAGCCGCCCCTTAAGTGTAACTTAGGAGAATGCACTTAAGCTCACAAAGCTAAATGCAAGATGCAATGTGGGTCTTGGCTAGTAGGGCATGTTAGGTACCCATGTACAAATGCAATGCTCTACATACAATGTGATGCAATGCAATCTCTTTGAAAATGGAGAAAGAGGGAAAACTGCATGGGAAAAACCTCCTCCAAAAAGAGATGAAGAAATACAAGATGCATGCAAGGATGGAGTAATCAAGACCCCCCTAGTATGAAATATATCATGCATGTACAAGCATATATTACCCATAAGAAAAAAATACATGATGGTGTCCCCCCATATTGAATAATCTCCTGCAAGGATGTCATGAAGACAAAAAAGTATCCAATACCTACAAATGACATTTCTCCCTTTAGGAAGAAGATGCACCAAGTATAGGTGCAAGTATACTTCCCATTATGGATAGGAAGATTGATGATGAATCCATATGTAGTATGCTATGGATGTTGCCTCTGAAGGCTACTCATATGTTGACAAGTCCTTGATGAATGTAGATGCCATAAGCCAATTTAGTGAATGCTCAAAAGAAGGTGGAATACAAGGTAACATGTCCATGTATGAAAGTGAATCAAACTCCAAAGACAAGGAATCATTCCTATAGGAAGGTATGGCAAGAGAAGCAATGTAGCCTCCCCTCAATGGTGAATGCACACCCATGAAAGAAGCCCCTTGATGACTAAAGAAGTTGCACCATGAAAACTGAATGATGTTCCTCCTTATAGGAAGAAGTGGTACCATAGGTGTAGTAGAGAATGCTCCCCAACTAGTAGGAAGAATCCTCAAAAGATATGATGTCTGAGGAAATTGAAATACAATCTCCAAAGACTAATATGTCTCCTTTGAAGTAAAAGAGTCCCCTTACAACTATTGTAAAGAAGTGTTCACAATCATGTCAGTCTCAAAAGAAAGATCAAATGGTTGAGTGTCAAAGTTTTCCCTTGCAAAAAGTGAAGAAGGATTCTCCTCAACAAAAAGAAGATGGATGTCATCAATAATGTCCCCCACATATTCAATGTAAGACTCCACAAATAATACTACAATGTTTGGAAGGAAGTCATCCAATGAAACTAAAATAGGAAGACATGATGTTCCCTATTGCACTGAATTAGGAGCATCTATGGCTGGAACTAGATCAGTAGAAGCAATAGGAGCATCAGGAGGTATGATCTCAACTGGAGTTGTAGGTACCACAACTGGAGTGACTGGAGATAGAATGTCCTTTGGTAATGGAGGGACTCATGGATCTCTATATGCTTCCCAAAGACACATCCAAATGTCATGAGGACTACGTGCCTTACTACGAGGAGCAAAAGATTCATTACTTATACTATTATACATAAAGCAAAGAGGAAGAGAAAGATGTGCCCAATTAGTATTAGGTAGAAATATCTTCAAATATAGATAAGGAAACACTTCCTTATGTTCTCTTAGATGATCAGTCAAAGCACTCCATTTCTGATAGTTCCTTTAATCTTATACCAAAGTGACACTTTTGACATGACTCCATAAGATTGAATAATGTATGCACACCAAAAGTCAAAAAAAATTAAAGAAACCCCCACTAATGCATGATTTGGCACTTTATATTTAGTGCGATTACAATGGCCACTTGCCAATTTAGGGCATATTTGGACTTCTAATTTTGATGGTTACAAAAACAAATATGAAGCTATATCAAACTCAACAACATAAGATACAAGACCTCTCAAGGATCTAATTAGTTACAAGTGTCAATAGGCAAAAATGAGACCAAAATTTGAAAGTACTATGTCTACTCAGAATTACTCAAAACTAATACCAAATCTGGAAAGTAGACAAAAAATCATGCACTCTCAAAAAAAATAGCACCTAAATATGTGTCCAGATGAGCCTGAACTAAGCCTTTGAAGTTGCAAAAAATTGGGATTTGCAATTTTTTGAAAAATTCAAGAACAAGGATTGGAAACAACCTGTAGTAATGTGTAGATCAATAAATTCTACCCCAAAACAAAACAAAAATTGCTCAAAAAAAGAAATCCATATGAGGGAGATATCACTATTTGAAAATCACCTCTGTAATTATTTTTCCTAAATCATGGCCGTCACACCTCCAAAAATCAAATGACTCTAGATTTCACCTCATATGTCCAATTTTGATGAAACAGAAGTCAATTTGGGGATTTTTTGACCTTCTAAATGTGATACCAATATCTAATTTGCACCAGCAAGCTCTGATACCATGTAAGAATTTGGTATAGCTCTGATACCATGTAAAAATTTGCCTAAGACAATAATTCAATGTCAAGATCAAGAAGCTTAGTAGATAGCACAAGAGAGACAAATGATGATCAAGTGAGAATGGATATTAGATAATTGGATAATTGGATGAATACATCATAGAGGGTGCCTATATATAAGGGCAACCGATATGTTTAGAAGTCAAACAAGAGATAAGGATTACAACTCAACGCATGTCCACCAAAGGTGGATTATCCTCCATTGAGCACAGGAGTTTATGTGATGATGAGAGGATAAGTTTACATAGGTGTATCTCATAAAGAGATATTGTAGACACCATGTGCTCTAATAAGTTGCTAACTCATGTTGTCAACAACACAACTCATATGACTATGTATATTCCTAAGTAAAATTAAGTAAAGAGTAATATTAATTTATTATTTACATTAACAGAAGGTAAAGAAAGTTTTGAAGAGATTAGAGCAACCATAGCTTCAGCCCCTACTCATATCAATCCAAATTTTGATAAAGATTTCATTATATACACTTTAAGGGGTGAATTAAGTATTTCCACTATTTTGACACAATTAAATGATAAAAATAAAGAACAATCTATTGCATTTTTTAGTGAAGGACTAAAAGAGTATGAGAATAAGTATAGCTATGTGGAAAAGCAAGCTTTTTCAGTCATAAGAGCCTTGAATAAATTTAGACACCTGTTGTCTCACAACAAAATCCATTTGCTAGTCTCACATGCAAGTGTCAAGGACTTCCTATTGAGAAAAGACGTTAGTGAAAAAAGAGTTGGTTGGATCACCAAGGTAATGAAGTATGATGTGGATATTCAAATTACCAAACTAATAAGGGGGAAGGGATTATGCAAATAGATGATCTCATCTCATGAGCCTGATGATGAAGTTGTATTGATGTTGACAGAACAATAGAAGGCAAGAAATAACAATCTGAGGAGTTGGATAGATGACATTAAGACCTTCTTAGCTGGAAATGGATATCCCCAAGGACTAGATAAAGCTAAAAAAAGATAGTTTTCACTATATTCCATCCCCTACATTGTAATTTATCACTAGTACATTTGGGCTCATTTTTTGACCATTATTGGTTGAAATTTTGACCCAGGTTGGTCGAAATTTGGACCAACCAATTGGTCAAAAAATTCTTGTTGAAATTTCAACCAACTTATTGGTTGGTTGAAATTTTGACTAGTATGTTGGTCAAAAATTTTCAAAATTGTTGGCACATTTTCTACCAAGCATTTGGCCAAACATTGGTTGAAATTTTGACCAATGCTTGGTCAAAATTTTTTTGAGGCATTCCATAAAATAGTTCACATGCCTTGCCTATGCTTTGACATTTCGCATGCATCCTGCACTCTCTCATCCGGCTAATGGATTATAGAGAGTGATCTGAAATGATGATGCTAAAAAATACACACAATCAAATCCAAAATGAACTTGCATTACAAATGGATTATGGAAATCTAATATTGTAATGCAAGTTCATTTTGGGTTTTATTGTGTGTATTTTTTAGCATCATCATTTCAGATCACTCTCTGTAATCCATCAGCCAGATGAGAGAGTGCAGGATGCATGCAAAATGTCAATTCATAGGCAAGGCATGTGAACTATTTAATGGAATGCCTCAAAGAAATTTCATAAACTATTTATAGAATTCACTTTGATTATAGTCATAAACTATATTGAGAAAATCAAATAAATAGAATAAATGCATCATGTGAATTATGAATAGCAAAGGAAATGAACTGGTTTAGATATTGTCAAACTTCATAGCCTAAGTAAGGATTCACAAAAGAAATCATTACTTGACTTAGGAGCACTGTGCCAATCATACATTTGAATTATGGTTGTTTCTATGCTAGCAAAAAAAAACTTGATCAATCTAAACTTGAAACAAATCTTATATACAAATTTGAAACTTAGCATTAGTTTTGGGGGCGAAATATCTCAAAAAATTGATTAGAAAATAAACCCTGATAAGATCCCCAAAAAAGTCTATGCATTAATATTTAAAAATTAAAATCCAAAACAATGAGCCTATTTTAATATGACATAGAAGAAATGTTTAACTTCAAGTGCAAAATTCCTCCAATGACATTGCTAACCACAATGGACAATTAACATCTATTTAACAAGAAAGGGCTTATGTTAAAATAGTGCACAATGAAACACAACAAAACATGATTTACAAATATGCTACTCACATTTTGCATTGTTACAGTGCTGGCACTCCTTATCATCACCAGCCTCATTGATCTTATGTGAAATGATGAATGAGGATAAATGCAATGTAAATCTGGACCCATACCCCAAACTGGTCATACAGAGCTTAAACCTAAAACAAGCCAATACAAAGATCAAGCTTTGCATTTCTCTTTAAAGGTGTAGATGTCAAAATTCTAGTAATGGCAACACTGGAGCTAAAGATGGAGAATGCAAGTATAACATCATGAAAAGTAAGGTCATTCCATCTAGTGGTCTAGAGTACACAAGAATACAATAAATTTATGTGAAAAAAAAAATCAATGTACTTCAATACAATAGAGGAACCACTTTCTTTTGATAGATAAAGGCACCTCGAACAATTTTCTTCAGATGGTAAAAGAAGCTGTTAAAATAGAGTATGACTCATCCCACAAAGTGAATAGCTCATTACATTAGTTAGAAAATTTTATTCATGAGGTAACCTGCAAAATATGATTAAGGTGTTAGACTCACTTTGACAGTGTCCAAACAAATCTTCCTTCTAGAGAAACCATTGAATGGAGAATTCAACTGAAGTAGTCTCTTTTTGAAAAGAAACTAACTCAAGAGGAGAAGAGGTATATATGTTGTAGTCTTATAGATAATAGAGCAATATACATCTATTTTGTTTTGACATTTCAACAGAATTGAGAAAACAATGATACAAGAACATGAATCTCAACAGATCTCAGTAAGCTAGCAATGCCATGCCTAACTAATACCACATAGCATCATGCAATTAAAAGCTAATATGCACTTCAAATCTAATCCAAATTGCATAAGCTACAACAACAAAATTATCACATTAAAAAACTTCTAATATATGTAAGTTAGTTGTTTATTAAATGCTTCATTTGTTTTTATTACCATAGAGATTTTTCTTTTATGCTTTATGTATTTCATTAGCCTAGATATTTTATTTTATGCAAGTTTTTTATTTTCCCTTACAAAGAAATTCACATACATGTTGAAATGAATGTGTGTGTGTAATTGTAAGGATGAAAATTAAATACTTTTGCATCTCCATTTTGGCCTTAGGCTGATTGTTTGTCTCTATTTAGTGTATATGTGGTGTATATGCTTGCAAAATGGAAGCATAGATAAGTCATGTGAACTGTTTGATAGGATGCTTGAATGAAATGTGGTCATCAAAAGCCATGGTTGTTGGATATGCACAAAATAGACATATTCAGAGAATATATTTGTTTAAGTTGCAACTACCCTGGTAGACATGCATGCAAAATGTGGAATCATAGGTGAGCCATTTGAACTATTTTATTGACTATCTCCATGAAATGTCATCTAATGGCAAGCCAATATTGTAGGATATGCATATTGATTTGTTGAATATATTTGCACACATACACACACACACACACACACAGACATGTATGCACATATGCATGCGTATATTTATATCAGAGAAAATGAGTTAAATATATGTGCTTTGCCAACATCTCTCATCTATGCCAAAATGGAACCTTTGAAATGGGTTATAGACATCTCTCAAAGCATAAATGATAGAGAACTATTGTTAGATGTTGTTGCCATTAGCTTGGTAGACATGCATGCAAAATGTGGAATCATAGTTTGCCTCTGCATAGTATAGCATGGTATAGTTAGTACTGTTACTACTACTACCACTATTACTAACTAACCTAGCCTCATATTGCTCCTACTGGCAACTAAAGTATTGTATGTAGGCCACTTCTACTACACAATGTATACAAGACCCTTCCTTTTCCTTTTCCCTTTCTTCCTTCTCTATTTAAAAAGATCACTACAGAAACATAGATCACAAGGGCACAGAAAAAGACAAAATATATATCCACTCTTGAATCATAAATGAATGAATGAAGGGAAAAACTAGGTGGCGGCATAAGTTATAACAAAATCAATCAAAATTTAATGACTTTTAATTCCTGTTCCATTCCCCTAACTCAACAAAAGCTTCCATTGTGTAGGCCCCTAGTTTCTCTTTATCAGTGATTTGTGTGTATACAAAAAGGAGAGATAGAAGAGCTTGTGGTCAAAATAACACATCAAATGCATGTACAGCAATGAGCTGCACTGTTTAGTGCCTGGTTATTCAAGACTTTATATTCTTACCCAACTTGGAAAAATCTCAGCTATTTCTCATCAAATCCCACCTAGCTTTATACATCAAAACCTCACAAACCAAGAAAACAAAAACCATAATCAGTGTCAACAGATATACTAAATGAATATATGAATGCCATGGGAATGTTGTATAGTTGGGGCAAGGGGTTGCAATTGTGTTGCAACTTAGCATTGCTCAAATGTGACAAGGGTTATAGTGTTCTTAGGGTGTAATTGATGGTGGTTTTGCACAGATATTTTACGGTTTCAAGCAATTTCATTTTCAAATAAAATTAGCTAATCAATTTGAAACTTCGATACAATATTGATTAACCAAGAAAAGGTCTTGTCTACAAAAATGTTTGCATTTGAGGTGATATATTTGATTTGTTCACATAAGTAAGCAATTATTCATATGTACATTAAAAAATTAATGAGTCCATACAAATTTCAAAAAATAATAATTTGAAGGCCATGACTCATATTTTTTCTAAGAATAGAGTCCATTAAATGAACGAACCTTTGGCCTTTCTAGCCCTCGCCTGAATATGTATCGATAACAGTCTGCTCCAATTTTAGTTTGATGAAGAGATATTTGATCCTTTGATTTACACATAACACTATTTAAGACTTGAATATAGGGAAAAACACTATTTAAGAAGAATTTGTAAGACTTATGGTGTTGGAAATCTTAGTAGAATAAGACACGCACATCTCTGCTAAATTGTGATATTGCTATCAAGATTCAATAGTGTAGTTTTTAAGTCAAACTCATTGACTCAATAATCCCTACTTATCTCTATTAAAATTTTAGCAATAATCCAAAGGAATCATGCTATAATGAGTAATTGAAAACTCCCTAAGTGTAATTTGTAAAAGTTTCTAATTTATTGAAAACTCAAAATTTCTCAATGTTTTGCACTTGTAGCTTGTCCTCAATGGCAGTGGCTCCAATAAGAGTCAAATTTCTTTCAATTTATTTAGCTAACTGTTCCAGACTTTGACTCTATTCATCAGAATTAATAATATCCTATTTTGTTTTGATCCATCTCTTCTATACATGTTTAAAATGATTACAATTAAATGAAACAGAAATAGATCTCAATGAATGAATTCACATTTTCATCTCTATTACTTGAATTCAATGTACAAGAATATGCCAACAGACAATAAGACTTGCATCTAAATGCACTTTCCTCCCAATCCAAGTAGGATTCTTCATTAAGTTTTGAATATGCCAAAGCTAGTGTTCTAAGGCCTGCTTCTCCATACTCCTTCAAATGATCGAGTGTTTTGTATCTCCACTCCTCTACTTCCAAAGAAAGTCACTCGAAAATGACATTATTAGCACCTTTGCATAAAGTAAAATCTCACCATGTGGATCATAGACATACGCTTCCTGAAACCCAATTGAGAAAAATAAGTATATATTATTAATTTCTAAGTAAATTTCACTCAAAACCTGTTACATGTATATTTTTAAAAAATGAACTATTTGACACATAATTTATATCAACGAACCGTGTTACCTTGTACTACTAAAATCAATTGTGTTCAGCACCTCATATTCAAACTCATGTTACCTACCAATTGATAGATAAAATTGAATAAACAATGAAGATGATTACCATTTGTAAAGAAAAAAACCTAGCATCTTAACAGCCACAACAAAAGCTACCTCATCTAGTGATTCTCCAAGCTACAGCTGTAGATAGAAAATGATAAATGAATGAATGCATGAAGATTTTTAATGGCATCCGTGAGACTAATTAGTCTAATGGACCATGGATCAAAGCCTAAATGATTACACATATTATGTTGACAAAGGATGTGACATGGAATGGCTTAAGACCAATTCCATTCTTTTATGACTAACATGTTGCAAATATCTGAAAATGCATACGGGTGAAAACATTAGGGAATTGGGAGGAATATGCATAGTTTTCCCTATCTAAGATGGTTGAAAATGCATCTTGTTCTACAAAAGACAATAAATGAATGATCGACCATATTAAGCCTACTAAACAAGTGACATGGAATGACATAAGCCTGATTCCATTATTGCATGAGTTTTAAGCTATTCCAAATGATTGCAAAAGCATATGGAGGAACATATTAGAATACTATCAAGAATATGCATAGATTATTTAAGGGTAGGAATACTATTTTTCTAGAAACAAGCCCAAAAAAATTGATTGGTCTAGTAGAGAATCTGTAAAAATGAGGTTAAAATTCACTACTGTGACAATTTCAAAAACAATGGGATATGTCTCTATCATAAATGGGACAATTTCAATCGAAACTTCTTTAAATAACAATCCAATTTAGTATATGGAGGGTTATACAACCTAGAGCAGTCGGGAAATCTATTCTAAAAAATAATGCAAAAAATGTTTAGCTTTTAGATTCTCTTCAGTTTGAGTATTTATTGGCAATTTGGAAATTCCACTAGAGACAATTAAAGACAATAATTAGAATTTTAAAAAAATATAGTTATTCACCAAGTACTCCAGGTCCTCCATGGTCAAAATAATAGATGAAAATGTGGTTATTGGAGCCACTATCCACCACTTTACCAAGGAGGAGATCTTTCATGCACTTCAATGCCCACTCTCTAGAAAGGGTCCCAAAGAACTTGACAAGTGCCTAAAAAGTTTTGGAATCAATAAGGGAATTGATAGTTTCTAAAATTCAAGAACACATGATGTTTCACAGACCTATGGCTCAATAGCATGGGTGTTGACAATGACACGTTTAATATCAGGCAACTCTGTATAGTGTCGTAACCAAACTTACAATATTAGTGATGCATAAATATGTCCTAAGAAACCATTTGACATAAGGAAAAATGGAGTAAACCTAAAAAATATTTCCACAAAAATTCATATAGAGAATATTTCATACAAAATATTCAATTAAAGCTCAAGTGTACTCCCAACAAATCACCTACCTAAAGTGCACACATATATAAACCAGCTTTCTCACACAACTGTACTATATGAGGACGGCCATAGTGACTGAAAATTCCATTTGCCAAGATAGCATCAGCAACATTAGGGAAAGTGACCAAATTAATCTCAAGAACTTGCAAGGAAAATAAAATTAGAAAAGACAAAACCACAGTAATTTCTACAATCAACAATGTATAAATAGTTCTATTTTCACTCTTTCCATACTTTGCACATTAGTGTACTTTTAAACTAGGTTTAAAAGCTAGTTGATTCATGATCATATTAACAACTTGCCTTAGTTTGAAGATGCACATGTTCTGGAAAATTAGGCTTAAAAAAATCCAACAAAAATGATGTTGCTTCATGGATCATATTACGCTGCATATAGATTTAAATTGGAAATAAAAGTATAGTAAGTTACAAAGAAGTTTCCTTATGGTCTCCATAATCTACCAAACCTTTTAAACATTTTCGATCTGTCTTGTAAGATACTATCACTTTCCACTCTATTTACCAGTGTCATACATAACAGCAAAATGCAAGTCCACTTTAGCTCAAACTACAATAGCATTAATGTCATACCTCATGGATATTCCAGAGAGCACCATGCCAAAATTTTCAGTGAACCCAGCGAGCCCAATGTTCCATTCCAACTTGTATACACAAAAGTGAACTTAGCAAAAATCATGTCAAAGCCAACCACTATCATGTGAAGAGATTTTAGGATTCATATTAGATAATCTTGTTGGAAAATGGGGTCATATTTGAATCAAAGGTTAAGTGGTGGAGTTCTTGTATTTGTATTTATTAAAAACTAAGGTATGTAGGACTAGGAATGACAAAACTCATCTTTGTTTGAAGCCTTGAAAGCATTTTTCCTAATTTTCCATATTTGGCCTAATTGAGGGCTATTGTCCCTAAAGCCTTAATTTGACCCAATTTTTTTGAGAGCCCTAGAAAGGGGGTAAGACCTTAGAGAAGTGGAGTCCACTTGGAGAGACAGAGGCTAGCATTGAGTAAAGGCTGGTAACCTTGCTTGGCATCTTGCAGTGGGTTGGGTGCTACTAGGCACTTAAGAAGATTTTGGTGGATTAAGGTTGTAGACTCTTCATTAGTAGAGGTGAGATATGAGCACATGTTTCGGGTAGCTTACAAGTTACACTACCTCAACTTGGTGATGCAAGCAATTGGCATCCAAATAAAGTGGGTGAAAGAAATAGTGTGCATTATTCAAGCACATCATTCTTTTCTTTGGAGCATTATGATTTAAGGATATGCAAATGATGAATTGATTAGGCTTTAGACCCTTCCAAATAAAAGTGGCAATAAAGATGACTTATTGGGATGAGAAGATGAGAGGTAGATGGATTTGGGTTTTGTGATTCCTTGGTATGTTAGTTTGAGCTTCACTTGGTTTCAAGAATACCATAATATTTTGTACTTAACAAGGCCAACCACGTAAAGGTGGAAACTCATCTAGCCTCACCCCCTCCCCCTAACATCAATCTAAATTCCTCATTAACATCTAATTACATACTTCATTCATTTCATTCATTCATTTATGAACTATAATATTCAATCAATACAATCACATAACATACATTAATATTATATAAAATTTATTAATACGCAATAGTAATCAAGACTTTATATTATATTATCAAAAGATTTTACAAAAGTTTTTCCCTGTTCAACTGCAGGAACTGGGGGAAAAAGAATAGGGCAAAGAAAACCCTTGGTATAGCCCGAGACCAGAGTCCTATATACATTACAGATGCCCTTTATAATGGTCTTTAAGAAGGCATACCTCCTTTTATACAAGGGGAGGATTTCTAATAGAAGAACCTCCAAAAACAAATACAAGGTTGGATCAAAATCCATCTCAGCCATATTCCCTTCCCAACGTATTGGGGATTACAAATAACAGTAGTTGAGAACGTTACAAATATTAATGTTGGAGGAAATTGGAGCAACAAAATTTTGAGGAGATCTTTGGTTTGGTTAAAGAAATGGTCAACACTAGAGGTAAATGTTGCAATCCTTGAATAACCTACAATAAAAAAACAATATTCCATGGCAATGAAAAGAAGGGGGGTAAGGGGTTAATAGGTCTTACCCCCCTAAAACAAATATCCAGCAAGTCACATGTTCTCAAAATAGGAATCTGTAAAACTATTTAGCACTTTACACTTCCCACAGAAGAGGACAAACAAATTGGCTTCAAGCAGGGCTATAAAGTAGTGGTTGTCTGCCATGGCACAGATTCCAGTGGCCAAAGAAATGTAGAATATTTTGGTGCATTGGTTCACACAAAGGTAAATAGGCCTAATCAATAATAACTAAAATTGAGAACTTCATGAGAAATATTCTATTTGATGTTAATTTTGAACAATGATAACAATGTGCATTACATTTCATTGCATCCTTCTACTCCCAGCACAGATCCTACTCATGATTATGAAGGCTAATAGACACATCATGACTATCTTTGGCATAAAGGCCACATCATCTACCACATTTTGTTCAGCCCCAACCTCAACATGCTCAACACTAACATCATGCTTGACTCCATTACCATGACGTTCTCCATACTCAAAAATTATCACATAAAGGTTACACCAATTACAATTTAAGATGCCAAATTTTATTAATAATTACATAATTTAATAAAAATTGAATATGTACCTCTATCATTGTGATACACATCAGGGCCTTCGTCATGTGTAGGATATGTGCC